>CM042054.1:37372500-37972500 GCA_023525745.1 Arctium lappa
AATGGATGTTATTCTTGTCACCGGAGAATAAGTATCAAAGTAATCTAGACCTTCCTTTTGTCTATATCCTTTGATTACTAATCTCGCCTTGTATTTGTCAATACTGCCATCAGCTTTCATCTTTCTTTTAAAGATCCAACGGTAACCTAGTGGCTTACAACCCGGTGGTAGGTCCACTAGTTCCCATGTATGGTTTTGTAAGATAGATTCTATCTCACTATTGATGGCTTCTTTCCATTGAGGTCCCTCCGAAGACGTGACCGCCTCACAATAGGTATTAGGTTCACTTTCCACCACGTAGGTGAGAAAATCGGGACCAAAAGATTTTTCAACCCGAGCTCGTTTACTTCTTCTAGTATCTATATCTTCTTTATCAGATAGAATTTGTTCATCCTCTTGAACAATTTCTTTACCTTTAGAAGATGACGCTTGATCTTCCTTGTTCAAACAAGGAAACACGTCTTCAAAGAATGAAGCATTTCTTGACTCCATAATTGTATTCTTGTGTATCTCGGGATTTTTAGATTCATACACAATAAACCGATAAGCACTACTGTTTTGTGCATATCCAATGAATACACAATCCACTGTTTTAGGTCCTAACTTTTGTACCTTAGGAGGAGGTACAACCACTTTAGCTAGGCACCCCCACACTCGTAAGTACTTGTAAGATGGTTTTCTACCCATCCAAAGTTCATACGGAGTCTCATCTTTTTTCTTGCGGGGTATCTTATTTAAAAGATAATTAGCCGACAAAATAGCTTCCCCCCACATGTTCTGACTTAGTCCAGAACTGATCAACATGGCATTCACCATTTCTTTCAACGTGCGATTCTTTCTTTCAGCCATACCATTTTGCTGAGGTGAATAGGGTGCTGTGAATTCATGTCGAATTCCATTACTAGAACAAAATTCAGCAAACGGTGAAACATATTCACCTCCCCTATCACTTCTAATCACCTTAATTTTCTTGTTAAGTTGATTCTCAACTTCATTTTTATACAAGACAAACTTGTCTATTGCTTCATCTTTACTCTAAAGTAAATACACGTAGCAATATTTCGTACTATCATCGATAAACGTGATGAAGTATTTATTCCCACCTCTAGTAGAAATCGATTTTAAATCACACACATCAGTGTGAATTAAATCAAGGGGTTCGGTTTTTCTTTCAATCGATTTGAAAGATGTTCTAGTAAGTTTGGATTCTACACATGTGGGGCACTTGTGATTTGAGTCCATATCAATTTTAGGTATGCGGTTTAATTTAATTAAACGTCGAATGGAATTATAATTTACATGTCCTAAACGTCCATGCCAAACATTTGGAGATTCAAGCAAATAAACTGAACTTGAAATAATTTTATTCATTTCATGGAAAACTCTTGTATTTAACTTGAACATACCATTCAAATCATTTCCATTACCCACATGCATACCACTTTTGGACAAAACAAATTCGTCCGACTCAAACACTAGTTTGAAACCAAACTTGTTTAACAACCAACCCGAAATGAGATTCTTTCGAAGTTCTGGGACGTACAAAACATCCTTAAGCTTAAGCTCTTTTCCGGAAGTCATCTTCAAAATGACATCTCCAATACCTTTGACATCGACGGTGGCGGCATTTCCCATATAGAGCTTTTGCCCAATATCAACATCCTTAAAAATGTTGAAGTTTCTCTTGTCATGACACACATGACGGGTCGCTCCGGTATCAATCCACCATTCTCTAGAGTTTGCACCAATCACATTCAACTCCGAGATCATGGCCGTGGGATCCGTGATCATTCCCACCACATTCTCGTTCACCATCATGGAAAACAAATTTCCCGTGAACGCAATCTCTATTTGTTTACACAAAAAAAATTGAATCAAATACAAATTTGATTGACAATCCTTTTATACAAATAGTAAATGTCTTAAATCAAAAAACAAACACGCTTTAGAATTTGTTTACAAAATCAAAAAATTGATTTAAAACTTTTTCCCACAAAATCGAAACAAAATCGATTTGGAATTTTTCTTTACAAAATCGAAATAAATTCGATTTTAAAGTTCGTTTCCACAAATTGAAACAAGCCCAATTTAAATCGATACAAAAACCGATTCAGATTCTATTTACACATAATCGATACAAAATCGATTTAGAATCTTTCGAGACAAACTCGATTTTACCAACTATTTAGAAACAACAATTTAAATCGTCAAATACGATTTATAATATGTTTACACAAAACCTAAAAAGAATTAAATCGAACCAACATCGATAGAAATTCTTTTTCACATAAACGAATTAATCGAAACAAATTCGATTATCAATCCGTTTATACCCTTAAATCGAGACACAACTCGATTCTTATCAAATCGAAATAAATTCGATATAACCAATTGAATCGAGCTAAACTCGATTCAATTTCTGTTTACACAAAGCAGAATCGATACCACAGGAATTAATCTGTTTTAAAAAAACAGAAAAATAAAATATCGAGACAAACCCGATACGTCAATAAAATCTGTTTAAGATTGTTAGTACACAATATGTATTTCAATAATACATATAAATACAAATATCGAATAAGTAAATATAATCAACAAATGATTAGTAAAACTCAAAAATAAAGGGAATCGACAGAAAACATAAATGAATAAACCAAATATTCAAATGATGCTGAGGCTCATGTTGGACACGATTCCCTTAAACAGATTTGCCGTCTGTTCCCAGGGTACAACAGCGTAAGCAGTGTGTACTGCCGGATATCACCACTTGCTTGGAAAAATCGCCGGAGAAACAACGTATGCTTGAGAGAATTCAGAAATCTTTGTGTTCAAGATTATTGTGTGTGTTTGGACTGACAATAGACTCCTCTATTTATACTAATCAATTGAAAACCGAAGGATTAATGTTAATTAATCCTATTAATCATTTCAATAATAAGTATAAAGGAGTTACAAAAAAACCCAGTGAATGTCGCGACTTATCACGCACAGCACAACCCGCGTAATTCACTGTTCGTCTACAAACAGTGAATTTCGCGACTTACTACGCGAGTAAGCCCCGCGGCTTAACCCGCAACCTAACTCGCGTAATGCACCGGTTTAAAACAAAAATTTCAGCAAAAACCAACCTGCGCGAGCTGCATTCGTGTCCGCAGGTCGCGCCCACGCACAAGTTCGCCGAATTTAGCCTACGAAGGCCGCAATCGGCACCCCCCCTGCGCGCGGGTAGGAGATGGAGTAAAACCAAACTAAGAGCTTGTAAGCTCATTCCACATTTTTGGTTATAAACCACAAAATCTTTGGTCCTCCTTCCTATGTGGGACAAGTTCCCACACCCATTTGGTTTTGCCAAATTTTTATCCCAAACACTCAACTTTGAGCATCGATATCTCATTCACACATATTCCGTTTTGGACACATAATATATCGTTTTGAAGCTCTCATATAGGAGAACATAAACCCACGAATAGTTAGATATATACAATACATATACATGTATTTATTTGTGTCCAAAGTTAGTAAAAAATCACAATTTTTACTAAAATTTTCCAACAAGGTGTATGCAATCCGATCATTACGGCTCTTTATCAAAGGACCGGTGGTGGTGGTGCTAAAGATGATGATCAACACGATGAACTATAGAGTGAGGATTCTTTACGGCTTTAGTCCAGCAGGTAAAGAGGTAGATGTCTTGTAGGATTATAATTAGGAAATTCTTCTTTTGGAACGTGAGTAACGAATGATGTGTTGTTTTTTTAGATACTTCGGAATCGTTTATGAATCAAATTGCTTTATGAAAAACCCTTTTATTGCAAAAAAACATTTTCACTTATTTTTTAAAACAACTTTTCTTCGTATATACGTTCTATATTCTCTAGACTCTTCTTCATGCGATATTTATTCGTTGGTTTGGTTAGGTTTTATTAGATGAAATATATATGCAAAAAGAATAAACTCGCTTTACTATTTGGCTAAAAGTATTTTTGTGTACTTTTATACAATATAAAAAATTGACATGTTATCATGCCCAATTGTTATAATAGTGCATTTAATATAATTTTTATGTTTATAGGTACATTAATTGTGCATCTTACATGAATGTATTACACAATAAGGTGCCGTTTGCTTTTTAAGAGGTTTAAAGTCTGAAGTCTTAGGTGTCGTTTGTTTTTTAAGAGGTCTAAAGTCTGAAGTCTTAAATTAGTTATGATTAATAAGAGGTGGTGTGTAAAAAGGTCTGAATGATTCAGACTTAAGAGTCATTAAGAGGTTTTTAGGAAAAAACAAACAACCCCTTATTTTAGTGCATCGAGTTCAACCACCCACGATATCTACCTCGAGCCCTTCAATAAAGGTTATGCGGTTATCGAGTTCAACCACCCACGATCTGTACCTCGAGCTCCCGCTAGCCATAAATAATGTCCAGTTCCAAAACGGGGATAAAGTCCCCACTAACCAACTGACTCATATGCCTATGGATCCAATGCATTACAGTCTAAAACGTTACATGACTCAAAAGAATGAACTAACGCATTCAAAACATGTAACTCTCAAATAAGATGCAACTAAGTACACCATACGTCCAAGGCTCCTTAACGAGCTAACACAACGGAACAAATATTCCAAAGACTCAATATAGTACAAATCAAGCCCCAAAAGGCTTAACATACGATTGTCTAAACCACGAGAGCCCGTATGGTTACATAAACCAAATTAAATCTTTCCCCAAAATCTTTATTTCTCAAATCATCAATGGCCTTCGGCCCAAAACCCAAAAAGGTTATTATTTCCAAAATGTTCCCAAGGTCGGGAATAACTCATCCCAAGGACTCGCGTACTCTTATTTTCAAATTGCCCATTTATATGAATGATGCATAAAAACCCAACAAGCACTAAAATGCATTGGTGACCAAAAATCCATTTACACAATGTACAAAAATCCCAAATGTGGTATTTTACAAGGTTTAATAAGCCAAATACTTCAAATAACCAAAAGTTACCAAATAACTCAACAGTTGATAATTTCATGTAGAACACATAAATGCTTTAAAATAAACATTTTGGCATGTACAACGTTTTCACAAATCAACTTGAACTCACTTTGCTAGATTTAGGCTAAATCTAGATTTTACCTCCAAAACTTGAATCTCCAAAGATGAAGGCTTGAATCTCCAAGAAACTTCTCTAGATCTTAAATCCGACACATCTACAAGGTTTCCTTCAACATACAAGTCACCAAAATCACACCCAAGTTGAAGGATGAAAGGAAAAAGGGTGAAACCATCAAACCCTAGCTTAACATTGAGAGAGATGAGAAGCTTACCACCACAAAATACTCTTGTATACTCCAATAGACTTCCAATATCTTGCTAAATCCTTGAAGAGCTCTCAAAAACGAAACATGGCAACTTGAATCACCAAAATCGGAGTTGTGATGCAAAAGATATGAATAAATGAAGTTTGGTGGCTGAAAAATTTGGTTTTAAGCTCGAACAGGGCTCCGCGCAGGTTACCGGGCGGCCTAGGTCGCGCCACAAGTCGCCCGAATGGGTTTTATGCTTGAACAGGGCTTTGGGCGGGTTACGGGGCGGACTAAGTCGCGCCACAAGTCGCCCCGTGCACTGTTTGTCCGATTTTTTCGTTATTCACTGTTTTGGCCGTAACTTCTTCGTTATAGCTCCGATTTTTCTCCGGAAAGAATCGTTGGACTCATAATTGAATCTTTCATCCATCTAGACTATAAAATCTAGGATTCAAGTCCAAAATCCTTTATCTTATTTTTCTCTAATATATCAGTTTCGGTATTAACTTGAAATGGTGTCTCTCGAAATCGGGGTGTTACATTATATATGCCCATGTGGTTGGTTAATTTCGGCTAATCATCTCGGGTTTTGAATTGGTTGTTTTTCACCGTCCCTCTTATTGTACAAATCAAAATATGTACTACAACAATTTGATGTCCAATTAATTGCATATTTGAGTCACTTTAATAAATATACGTTACAAGACAAGATTTATAAGCTAAATAAGAAACATAATTTCTCCATACACACACAATAGTAATAGAATAGCGACAATGGTATTTTGTCACAAATCAACATGTATATTGAAGAAACAACAAAAAATGATGTCTTGATATGATGAGATTTGAGTATTCTTCAAATCTTGAAATATGGTTTAACTTTGTTTATCCCATATTGATAAGAAGAGAAAGATTGAAAGAAGTGTGTATATTAATTATTAAAAGAGGTCATTTTTTTTTGTAACGAGTCATGATGAGATTTGAGAATTCCTTATGTCTTGAAATATGGTTAAGTTTGCTTATCATACATATTGAAATGTGGTTAAGTTTATTTATCCCACATTGGTGAGAAGAAAGAAGATTGAAAGAAGGAAATATGTATATGAAAGGAGAATGTCATTTTTTGTAGCAAGTCATTTTGAGATATGAGTATTCCTTAATTCTTGAAATTTGATTATGTTTGTTTATTCCACATTGGTGAGAAAATGAAGGTAGAAAGAAGAAAATGTGTATATGAAAGGGGGAGGTCATACTTTGTAACAAGTCATATTGTTGGCTCAAACGAATCAAAGCTTAATAAAAGTCTCAAATGATGCATATGCGGCAACTAAATCTATTTTTTATATAGTATTTGATAAGGTGATATTAGTAGATGTTCTATATTGTTAAAATACCACAACTAATGATGTGATGTATTGTTGAAAGAAGATTATCCAATTTTAAATTGTAATTGAGTTTTGGTTATCACCAATAGAAATATCCTATAAAATTATTCAAATTAACAAATTATAAAGTTGAATTGAATTAAGAACTCCAAAAATAATATCTATTTGATTATTTTTCTTTATCATAAGTAAATCTAAATTTACTTTATCATATATATATATATATATATATATATATATATATATATAAGCACGATGTTGAGGTATTTATATGACACTATAAGAATGTAAAATATTTGAAAAGAAGGTGGACATCTGAAAGGACGAGATAGATTTGGAAGTAAAAGAGATTGATTGACTAAATTCATCATGCTCGCCCACATATTGGTGTGGAAAATTTAGATAACACCATAAGATTTTAGTATGCTCAAATATTGAACTGTTGTTGAGTTTTGATATCCCATATTAGTGAGAGAGAGAGAGAGAGTATTAGGGGCTGTTTGACAGTTGCTGAATGGTTTAGTACAGAATGATTAAGTGGTCTAAATGATTAAGAGGTTTTTATGATATAGTGTAAAATGAAATGTGGTTGTTTGCTAATTGTTCATAATTAAATCAGGGTTCTTAATGGTTTAGGGAGGGTCAGAATACAAAATCATTAAGAGGATTTTGGAACCATTAAGAGGCAACATTTTTTTTTTGCCAAACAAGATTTAACTCTTAGTGATTCAGATGTTGCCTCTTAATGGAACCATTAAGAGGTAAACAAACAGCCCCTTAGTTTAGAAGATTAGTGTGTATATAAAAGAAGGGGTGACATTGAAGATTAAAAAAAAGATCGATGATTGTTGGAATAAAGTGTGTTTATACAAAAATCAACATATACCAATCTTTATATCTTTATACATAAAAAAGCAAAACCTTAAAATGATAACATGGCACCATGAGAATCACGTATTAATCAAATGTTGAATTGTAGTAAATTGTTCATCATCCCACATTGGTGACAAAAGTGAAAACTTGAAAGCACAAATGACTATATAAATGATAAGATATGAATTGAATTTTCATCCAAACTTTGATCCATTTTTGGGTTAAATAATTATTGTTTATTTACATGAGATAGTTAAATATTTCATTTTATATAAACCAAATTTATATAAAAGAATCTGAAATTGTTCCTATTACTTTTGTTTTATTATTTGAACATATATATTTATTTAATATTTTTTTTCTTCATTTTTTACATAGCCAAAATAATTGTAGTTTTGTAATAATCATCAATCTATCTTTATATAAAAGGAATAACCATAAGGAATGATGTGACATTGTGATAAGTTAAAAGATTGAATAAATAAGGGTATATAAGAAATGTGGATGAGATATGTTTGAAATGATGTGAGTATAAGAATGAACAAGTATAAAAGTATAGAACATTTTTATGAAAATCTCATTGTTATATTTGGGTAAAAGTTGATTGTCGGCAACCCTAACCAACTATTCCCCAAATAAAGTAAAATCTCTTAATCTTTATCTTTATACATATAAAATGAACAACCAAGGGCATTTGAGGTGACATTGTGAGAGTTGAATTTTCTCAAATATTGCATTGTAGTATTGTTTTAGTTATCTCATATTGATAAGAAATGTTATATTTGAGAATGAAGATGGTTATAAACAAGGAGGGACGACTTTGATGATTAAAAGGTTTACTTGGCTAAAAATATCTTTTAACTAAGCGTTCATTAGAGAAATTTTATATAACATTACATAAAAATACTTATATATTTATCTTTCTTTCTTTATATGTACAAAAGAAGTAACCAAAGGTATTTGAGTTGGTATTGCAATATTCGTGTATTCCCAAATCTTGCATTATGATGTTGTTTTACTCATCCACGTGGATGAGAGAATGCTGGATTGGAGATATTAAAGTGACTATAAGAAATGAGGAATGAATGTTTTATATAAATATGAAATTTGGTGAGTTTGGTAATCCCATATAGGCGAGAAGATGATTTTTTTTTAAACATGTGATTTTATATTGACAAGAGGAAGAGATGCCAGATTGTTGCAACTCATAAGGTTGGCTAGTTTTAGTCGAACATTTCGTAACAACAATAGTGACATGGTTGTTTGACATGTAGTTTGAGTTCTAAAAAGCATAACAACAAAATTATTACCGATACATTTTAAAATTTTCGTAACAAAAATGGTTATCAATATGTGAAAATTTACCACTTATGGAAATACATTTTTCATTTTAATTTGGATCTTATTAATTATTAATTGAATATTTGTATTTATTTTAACTCGAACAAGTATTTCTTTAAAATATTTTTCGCTACCGTGCAACGCACGGTTGACACACTAGTTAAGATAAAATATTGGTTAATCGGGCATAAGAATCTTTCAAGCAAACTCATTAGATGATTTCAAAAAGGTGCCAAATTTAACATCACAGATAAACAATTCAATTAAATGAGTATGATGTGCCATAAAACCGCTACTAAAATTACAACACTCAAAAGTCCAATATTAAAGGGAACCCAATAGACGGGTGGCTACCCAACCAACATTTGTGTCAACCTTTCACGAAAGGAAATAGCAAATATTGAAATGGAAGGTAATACCAAAAAGCTTAAAGGAAAAGCAAGATGATGCAGTGTTAAAAGTCATACACACTCCACATTGTTCAGACCAATTCTTTGTATGCTCAGTTGCTCTACTTTTCCAAGCTCACTGTCCAAAACTAATTCATTTAGTATTTCTCTTTTGGTAACAAATGAGCACCTCAGGGTATGAAAGCATACATACAGGTGTAGAAAAGACACCACGATCAGATCTAAGAACCGTAAGATATGATTCGATAACACATGATTTGAGCTCCAATATCATTATATCTATGTAATTTCTAATAAACACACCCAAAGAAAGCTCCACAATTTAGAGATACATATTTAAGATGCAAGGATCAAGTCAAAAAGAAATCAGCAGGTCGTGAATCAAATGCACATACATTAAAATAAATCAACTAAAACAAGCCAAACAGTAAAAAACCAAAATCCTTTACCAAGATGTAAACCAATTTCACTCTATAACAAGAATGACACATACATACATAAAATAATGTAGCTAGCATATGTTTCACTACAACCAAAAGAAATCCTTTAAAAATTGAGGTAAAAACTTAACCATCTGGGTTATGTCAAGTTTGAGTTGGAAAGAAAAAAGAACACAAACAGGTTGTTTCTATTATCATCATAATGAGAAGACGTATAAACAAAACATGAAAACAATACAAAGAGAAAAAAACTATAGAAAATATGTTAACATTTGTTAGTAGTCGTTGAAGAAGATTTGGAGAATCTAAGAAACCAAGAGAAAAAGCTAGATGCAAAAAACCTAGCAGTGGCAAGGATTCAACAAGACAAAAAATAGAGAAAACTAAAAGTAGAGAAAACCAAGAATCGTTACCTTGATGATAGAGCAAAAGGATGGATAAGAATCCTAACCATGGAACATACTTTGAATCGAGAATGTGTGCGTGCATCAAACCAAAAATAAAACTCATGAAACCAAAATAGAGAGCAAAATCGTTACCTCTGTTGAAGATCGAGAGCATAATCCAAAACCAAAACAATATTATCCCTAAATACAAATAAAGGTGAAGATACAAAGAAAATTGAGACCAATTCGTTACCTTAGTCGAAGATCAAAACAAACAAAAAGCAGTAGAAAGTAGCATCATAATATTTCTCTGTGTTGTTGCTCTTCGAAAGATAAGAAGAAGAGATCTAGAGAGCAACATCGAAAGATAAGAAGAGATTTAATATGAATTTGAAATTTGAAATTTTGAATTCCTTTTCTTGATTGAGTAAACAGGTCCTAACATGAAAACTGAAAAATAAAAAACAAACTGTAACTTTGACAAAAAGGTATAAGCTTTGATATGTTGTACATCATGCATTAAGAAAAGTAATTAAGAGATTTCCAAATGGGTATGGCCCAAGAAGTGTAAACTGTAGAGGTAGAAGGGAAAGTCAAAAAGGTATGGTATTTGACGTGAATAGGTAGAAGAAAGGACATTTTTCTAGTAATAAGATTATATGCTTTGAGTGTTTGTACATTATGCATTAGAAATTGTATTTAAGACTTTAAGATTAAGACTTTAAGACTTTTAAACAAAATGGTTTATAAGATAGTATAGATAATGTAGTGTATTCACATGATTGATGGAACAAGAAAGGAACAAAGGATTTGCAGACACCAAATTTGTATTCCTCGTTATTGTCCCGACATAGTGATTTTTTTACTAATCTTATAAGTGTATCCCATTTGATTTGATGTACGGTCTCGTTAATTACAAAAACCCACTCAATCGTTGATAAAAACAACTTGTTAATCATTTTTAATAAAACAATAATTTTTGCCTCTGTGTATAGCTTAGTTGCTAAAAGGATGAGACGACATTACCCAACCAGGCCCCCCATTAGCCTCAGCCATCGAATCGAATGAACAAGAAAATGCTCTACTCTTAAGAGGCGAGTTATGTGTGAGACTGGTTGGATTTACTAATTATCAATTTTTTAAACCTAAATAAAACAATAATTTTTATAATTAAATTTTGTTTTATTAACTAATTATTTTATTTAAAGTTTTCCACAGGTCGACTCATGTCGGAGTTAATCGGAATACATTGAATGGGGATGAAGAGAAGAGAATTCCAGAGAGGAATCGATTTGAATCAGAGATGTAAGGAGAGAAGAAATCGCAGAGATATCTCATTAACTTTGAATGTGAAAACTTGGATATTACAAAGAGGGGTAAACTATTTATTAAATTTGGTTTTAAAAACACATTTACAACCTATAGCCCTTTTTCCAGCAGGCAAATAAACTAATTTCCATGTTTGATTTGCTTCTAAGGCTGCAAACTCTTTTGCCATGGCTTCTTGCCAAAAGGGATTGGTAACAACTTCTTCGTAGGTTTTAGGATCCGTAACAGAAATGATATTCGCTAGTAATGATTTACTATCACTATTTAAAGCATTGAAACATATTCTTTTTGATTAAATACACAAGTTTGTCATTGTATGAGGATAATTATCAAGCAAGGACTCGTTAATATCAGAAGTTACTTGGTGACAAACAAAATCATCAAACTTTGCTGGAGACTTATGGATTGGGGTAGATTTACGCATAATGGGATCGGGAATGGAAACAGGAGTTGATTTCACAGGTGATTCGATATTTGAGGAACTAGGATTATGACTCATAAAGGGTTGAGGATTAGGACTCATAGAAGGTTGAGGATCAAATGGTGACACGGAAGGCTCGATATTCGAACTCGTTGTAGGATAAAATGAGTTATGTTGGAATGATGAAACATGTGTAAAAATATCATTAGGAGATACAGTAAGAGGCAAATATGAAGATATAGAACTAGAAGAACCAATAAAAGGGAATTCAGATTCAGAAAATTGAACACCTCTTGAATACAAGATTTTCTTTGTAGTTAAATGCATTACTTTGTATGCTTTTCTACCAAAAGGGTACCCTTGGAAAACATGAGGATCGACTCTAGATTGAAATTTATGTCGATTGACTGGGTGAGTTGACACAAAATAAAGGCAACCAAAGGTTTTGAGATGATGCTGAGGCTTGATCTTGAATAAAACTTCAAAAGGTGTAAGATTATTCAAAACTTTAGTGGGCATTCGATTGATAAGCTATGTAGCTGTTAGGATGCAATGCCCCCAAAAATTTAAAGGTAAACCAGATTGCATAATTAAGGAATGAGCAACTTCAAGCAAATGTTTATGCTTTATTTCAACCACGCCATTTTTTTGAGGTGTATAAAGACACGAAATTTGGTGAATAATCCCTTTAGAATCATAAAAAGATTTTCCTTCAACGCTACTGCCAAGTTCTTTAGCATTGTTGGAACGAATGATTTTAATGCTTTTGTGAAATTGAGTCTGAACGAACTGAATGAACGGTTGAATAACAGCAAAAGAAGAACTCTTATGGCTTAAGAAATGAATCCATGTCGTTCTGCTATGATCATCAATGATAGTAAGAAAATATCGGTGTCCATCATAAGTTGTAGTGTGAAAGGCCCCCCAAATATCAACATGCAAGAGGTCAAAAATGCTTTCCGCACGAGTCTGACTTTCAGAAAATGGCAATTGATGTTGTTTGGCTTTATGACAAACAACACAAGAGTGAAACAAATCATTATTACATTCAGAAGAAACAAGAGACAATTGTTTGAGTTTATAGATTAGAATATGACGAAAGCACAAATGCCATAAATAAACGGTTCTTTCAACTTCATTTGAGGTTACAGTATTTGACACGGAAAACTCATCAGAAGTAGCCTTCTTGAATTCCTCTGGATTGAGTATGTATAAATCTCCTTGCCTTCTACCAAGTGCCAAGAGCTTCTTGGTTACAAGGCCCTACATATAGCAATACGTATCAGTGAAGTGGATTGAACATTGTTGTTGAGTGTTGAGTTTGGGCACTAATAACAAATTACAATGAAATGAGGGAACGAATAGGACATGTGAAAGACTCAATGATTTCGATAAAGGGACGGTGCCTATATATTCAACAAACAAGGCGTCTCCATTCGGCAAATATATTTTGTGAGGTTTGGCTAGCTTTGTGAGAGAAGAAAACACCGAGCGTTGACAACACATGTGGTCAGACGCTCCCGAGTCTATAATCCATAATTTAGAAATAGACGTAGATATACCTGCACATGCTTCCGCAATGCGTTCTTCTGTTGCAGGACATCCCGAATTGGACTCAAGTGCAGAGTTGATGGACTCTTCTTTTTGTCCAGATGTATTCACAACGTCCACAATCTTGCACCGATTAAGAAATTTGATAACCTGATTATATTCTTTGCTCGTGATTTATGTATTGTCTCCTCTAATAACATCATCTTTCAAGATTGTATTGCTACTTTCGGCAAAGTTTGCAGTCGTCCTCCTTGGATTAGTAAACTAAAAGCCTTCAGGAAAACCATGTAACCTGTGACATTCTGCCTTGGTGTGTCCCTTTCTTTTACAATAATTGCAACTTATGTTCTTCCTGTACTTAAAAATCATGGTAATCTTTCCAGTATTATGAAAATCCCTGTTCGTGTTCATGGCTACGCTATCGACATTTAACTTTGTAGGAGCAGAAACCTCACGTTGTTGTTCTTCTTGAGTTAGAATTGCATAGGCTTCAGGGATGACGGGTGTGGTTTTTTTTATGTAGAATATTATCTCTATTAGACGCATAACAACCATTTAGTCCAAACATGAATTGAACTAACTGTTGCCTGTCCATACGCTTTACCCAGGCTTCTGCTGCTGTACAATGACAATCTGGCATATCATCTACAGACACAAACTCATCCCAAGTTTGTTTGAACTTGGAGTAGTAAGTTGTGATGAAATCAATACCTTGTGACATTAAATTCAATTCTTTATGTAGTTGAAAAACCACCACAAGATTTGATTGCTCATACATGTGATGCAACTCACTCCATATTGTCTTAGCAGAGGTATGATAAATCAATCCTTCAGCAATTTCAGGACTTACAACATTTAAGATCCATGTAATTACAATGGAATTACATCGCTCCCAGTCTTTATTGTCTGGATGATCCTCTGTTGGCTTCTTGGTTTTTCCCGTGACAAAACCTAGTTTGTTCTTGACCAACAATGCTAAGGTCATTGCTCGTTTCCATGCTCCGAACTTCTTTCCATTGAAATTTTTTGATACAATTATAGTGCATGGATTATCAGTGTGACTCAAGAAAAGGGGATTAGAATACGATGAGGTGTTTACATTGCTTTTCACACCACTTTCTTCACCGATATCAATTTTATGTGTAGCAACCATGATAACGGAGACTGATTCAACGGAGTATACTACTTGGAAACGTAATTTTTTGTTGTTGGAGATAAACAGGTGATCGATTGACGTGTTGAACAGAACTTTAATGAAGAAAAGAGTAAAAAAAAACGTTCCAAGAAACCAATATTGGGGTAACGCTTTAGGATCTTGATTCTCAAGAAGAATTTTGGAAAAAGAAAGAACCCTCAGGTCTGGAGTAGTAAGTATCAATCGTAATGCTCTGATACCATGTCAGAGTTAATCAGAATACATTGAATGAGGATGAATAGAAGAGAATTACAGAGATGAATCGATTTGAATCAGAGATGTAAGGAGAGAAGAAATCGCAGAGATGTCTCATTAACCTTGAATGTGAAAACATGGAGATTACAAAGAGGGGTAAACTATTTATATACTAGACTAATGGGTTGTTCGTTTGTGGCTTAATGGGCTGTGTGGAAGATATGGCTGATTCGCACAACCATATCTTAGTGTTCGGACACGACTGAATCGGCTGAAACATGGTTGATTCGCTCAGTTAGAGAAAGGCACTTGTTTACATTCAACCACCCATTTTCCCTCACCACCCTTGGAGAAAAACAAACATCCTTCTCCAGTGCTCCTCCTCCTCGATCCTCCTCCTGCCCTCACAAATCGACCCTCTCAAATTAGTAAGATTATGATCCAAATCGACCCTCTCAGTCTCTCAAATCTGTTCTCTATCTGCACTGTGTCTCCATCGTTGCATAAATGAAGAAACATGGAGACCACTCCTTCATCTGTTCGTGACCCCTCACTCATCTGTTCTTCATCTTCTGGGTTTTCTTCTAGTTCAAACCCTCCGATTTTGATTTCTGATTTTGGTTTCTGATTTTTATCGACCCTCAGTCTCTCGATTGGTTTCTGATTTTAGTTTATGATGTTTATCGATTGGTTTCTGATTTTAGTTTATGATGTTTATCGATTGCTTTTGGTTTATCGAATGGTTTTGGTTTGAAATTGATTACACTTTCTGATTTTAGGTTTGAAATTGATTACATTTTCTGATTTTGGGTTTCAAATTGATTACACTTTCTGATTTTGGGTTTCAAATCCGATTGGTTTCTGAAATTGAAATTGTGGGTTTCTTTGGTTTCAACTATTTATGGATATTGATCATCATTTTAGGGTTCATGTATTTGGTTTGTTTTTATATTTAGGGATTTATTTGATTTTGTTATTGTACTATCTATAGAAATTTGTTGTAAAAAATTGTTTTACTATCTGTATGTAATTGTTTAATCTACATTTTGTTGTTGTTTTGTAAAATTTCATCAACAAATGTTTAATGTAGAGCAAAAGGGTAAAATGGTCATTTTTGACATTCAAACTGGTTATTCAACACAACAACCGAACAACTTAACTTTTAACACATAGACAACTATATCCATACAGACAGCTATATCCATACATGTCTTAATAGAAAACGAACCGAATAACACCTAAGGCGGTGGACTAAAGTATGTACAAATTGTTCACCACAAATTACAAGAGTACTATTAATTCTAACAACTCCATGCACAAAAATCCTTAATGGGCCTGCAATACAATAAGATTGAGCAAAAATAATGGGCCTAAACTCGGACTACAATAGAATCGGGTTGACCCATTAACGTAAGTAAAAGGGATTCTTCCCTTTCGGCCCGCAACTGCACAAGGGGAGAGACTAGAGAGACGGGCGTAAGCCAACCATTCGAAAGGGTTTAAGATTTGTCTTCTTCATCGTCTTTCAATCTCGGCCGGATTATCAGTTGCCGGCACCGTCTTAAATTGCGGCCAAAATGACTGAAGTAGCTAGCAACGTCGTTTATGAAGTATTAGGTCCTAGAGCACAAGATCTGGACCAGCCAATCATCGATTACATAATTAACGTCCTCGCGGATGAAGATTTTGATTTTGGATATGAAGGCGAAGGCGCCTTTGATGCTATTGGAGAACTTCTTGTTGATTCCGGCTGCGTTACTGACTTCTCCGAATGCCATTCTGTATGTACTTTTTAATTATTTCGTTGCGTTTTTCACTTTTTTGGATTCTCTGTTCTTAATTTTGTTTGTTCTGTTTCTACTTACAATTGTTATTTATGCATCAGTTTACCACATACTCTATTTAGGGTTTTGTTCTAGAAAGATGACTAGCTGAAAGTACTTGACAAATACTGATAACGAAATGCTAATCAAACTCAAACAGCATACTCTACGTCCCAAAGAAACAATCTTTTGGCTTTCGATTTCGCCAGACTAATCTAGCCTTTTGGGTGATAGTTACGCTGTGTTTTTGAGTTCTTATAGCATTTAATAGGAACTCAACCATTATTCTACACATATTTCTTGATGAATTTCTCCTCATAATGTCAATTAAATGTCTTTTTTTTTTTTTATAATTAGGATAGAGAGAGCATTTTTTTATATTGTTTTCGTATTATAATCTGATTATTTACCAACAATTTGTCTCATGAGAATTACATTGCTTATTATCGATTGGCTAGAAAAAATACATTCCCTTTCTTTGAGTAAACATGGATTCAGGCCTACAAGTACACATTTACAATATCTCCTAAAATAGGAAACTATCTCTAAAGAATCTAGAAATCTTCTAACTTACTTTCCTAGTTTTAGGGAGCTACATATTGTGTTTGCTCGAATATCGGACACCCCTTCAAGATGGGTGTATAAACATCTAGAAGTTGCAACATGCTGACTGTAGACTTGAATGAAAGCTTGAATAATTCTTTGGTGAGAATATCTGCAATTTGCTCTGTCAATGCAGATTTGTTCATTCTCCAACTTTTTTTATAAAAATATCGGTCAATGTACACACGCTTAATCCGGTCACATTGGACATGCATATTTGCAATACTTACTGCAGCTTTGTTAATTGTTATCACGAAGAAGCTTCATGGGTCCTTCAATGGGAAATCCACAATTCATTTCCGCCATACTAACTCACATATGCCATTACCCATAGTTCAAAACTTGGCCTCTTCATTACTTCTTGTGTAAGCAGTTATGGTGGTCCTAAACTGGAATCATGGTCAGGACTCAGGACCATGATTTAATATAGCGGTTGTCATGGTGGTAAAGGGGTGGTATAGCGGAGAACAAGTAGCGGTTCATGAAATAAATAAATTTGAATACACACACATATATATACTTAATATATTTATATATGTAATACATATCTAATCCGGTGAAGGATCGTGTGAGAAGTTGAGGTTAACGTGAGAAGCGTGAGAAGTGGATCTGAACCGTTGATCACTTTTAATCAAATGCCCTCCCATGAATTGCGGCTTAGAAGGGAATTGATCCGGTGCATCTTATCTCGGTGGATCTCATCCTAATGCGCGTCCATTTCTCATCCAACGGTTGATAACCACATCTCACCTTTCTCACGTTAACCTTAACTTCTCACCGGAACCCAACCCTATCTAATACTAACTTATCTATGTGTATTCAAACAATCGCCTTATACACATCTTAAGTAAGCTTGTAGGCATTTAATATTGCCAAATAGGATCACAAATACAAGGTTCAGCGGATAAAAAACCCAAATATGTGATCTGGTAGGTCTTTTAGTGGAGCACAAATACTGGGATCAGTGGATAAAAAAAGAATTCATAAATGTTGGCTAGTAGACATTTAGTGAAGCCCAACGCGTACAAGAGTTTTATGGAGAGGAAGTTGTCAGGGAGGTGTTGCTCTGTCAAAATTGACATGGCTGCCGTAGTGCAGATACTTTGAGCTAATGGAATAGAGATGGGCAGGAGTCCTGTTTATGTTTTCTACTTCATTTCCATGATTATATATTAATTTTTCTGGCTTGATTTCATTACTGATATCAACTTGTTTGATTTTAAGAGAGGAAAAAATAATAACTATTTAAAAATTAAAACACAATAGCAGGTAGGTAATGCTATTTCCTGCTGCTCCCAAGTTAAATAAGATTTTTTTTGCTCAAAATATATGTATCAAGGAAATTTCTTATTATAAATAATTCAAAAATCATCATTGATGTAATTTCAACAAGAACTGAACTTCAGTTGAAGATTATGTTCAATTCCAGCGAGTTGTGCGTATAAATTGTGATATATTATTTGTGCAACTTACTGTAAATACCTCCTAAGGGAATCATTTAAGGACTGAAACATATATGTCGTTAGTTTGGAACGATATACATGTGTGTAGAAATGGACTATATATTGGACAAGTTATTCCACAAATTCTATTGATCACCTCAGTTGTTTGCTAGAAGAATGGACGGAAAATAGGAGGGAGACGAAAACAACTTTCTTTTCAATATGATAAAAGCAAAAGAAAGATTTGTAATTGATTTATCATTGTTCCTCAAACAATATTGTAGGTTTGCGGCAGACTGTCAGAGAAATTTGGAAAGCATGGTTTAATCAAAATAAAGCCAGCCGTTAGAAGTCTTGCTACACCATTTAGAATGAATGAGGGAATGGATGAAGAGAAAGCTCCAAAAAAGAAGCCTGAGCCAGTGGACGGTCCTCTGCTAACTGAACGTGACAAAATCAAGCTTGAAAGGAGGAAGAGGAAGGACGAGCGGCAAAGAGAGGTAAGTTTCCAGTTTCCACCATATATATAAGCTTTTAGTACTGGATGCCAGTGCATGTTCTTTTTTTTTTTTATTATATAAATTTGTTAGAGAGCCTACCCTGTTCAATTATCCTGGGAAATTATATTTGCTTATGAATTAAATCTGTTGAAGCTTTTGTGTGACAAACCAATAGGGTCTAGATGGTCACTCCATGCAGCTGTTCTCCATCCGGACAAATAGTCAAATAGAGATTAAATTCTTGCAAATGTTGGTACAATACGAGTGGTTAATTTTATTTTTTTGTGTTCTTATGTATAATTTTTGATCGATCAGGTGCAATACCAGATACATTTAGCAGAAATGGAAGCAGCAAAAGCTGGAATGCCTGTTGTATCTGTAAATCATGACAATAGTGCTGAAGGATCTACAATTAGGGATATTCATATGGAGAACTTTAATGTGTCTATTGGTGGACGTGAGCTTATTGTTGATTGTACTGTAACACTATCTTTTGGGCGACACTATGGTGAGTCTGATTTTCGTTGGAGGACAGTCCATCTATTGTACCCATTTCTTATACCGCCAACAACTGCTAACTGTGCTGATCATTGTGTCCAGACACTACTAAAAAATGCTGTTTGACATAATTCTATATTATGGATGTTGGATGGTCTTTCAACTATTACTTTCTATATTAAATTATATGCATGCCACAATTTTCATCTAGGAGTTATGCTAAAAGTTCTCATCCTCCACAACAGCTTTGTCATTTGGTCAATGACCTTTTGTGGATGTAGAATCTGTCACTCACTAAATAAGTGGGGAAAAAGAAAAACGTGCTTTGAACACATCCTTAGTTCATGGGGTTGAGTTACTTTCTACATACTTTTTGATTGGAAGGAAAATCTCATACTAGAAGGGATAAGGGAATTTGTGCAACACTCTTCACAGAAGGCTGAGTTGGAACTTCCTTTATCCTCAATGATAAGATGGTTCTCCGAGAATAATGGTAACTTAATTGATGTGAACGATATTAGTTCTCAATGAAGAATATTTTATCCATGTTTATTCTTTTTTGATGGTATCAGCACTTCTATCAAGTGTTCTCTTGTATGCATGCTTTTTGTGTATGTGTATATGTGTATTGGTGATTTTTGTTGTTCAATAATCATCTACCAAGAAGTATTCCTGTCTGTCTGGTTAGCATTGATATCTTTTCTGTGATCATATCATGATTTGCTACATCTTTTACAGGCCTTGTTGGCAGGAATGGTACAGGGAAAACAACTTTCCTAAGGTATATGGCTATGCATGCTATTGAAGGTATTCCTAAAAACTGTCAGATATTGCATGTGGAGCAGGAAGTCGTTGGTGATGATACATCAGCGTTACAATGTGTCCTCAATTCTGATGTTGAGAGAGCACATCTTTTGGAAGAAGAAGCCCGCATACTAAAAAAGCAGGTTGTTTATATTGCTGAGGATTTGCCTTTGGTTTTGTTCACTTCTTCTGTTCTTTCTTTGGTGATGCACATGGACTAACATGTGCCATTTCTGTTAACCAAAACATGAAATTTTATGATAACTCTAGAGAGATTCTGAGATGGATGCTGAAGGAAAGGACCCGAATGGGATAAATGATGATGGAATTGCACAGAAGCTTGAAGTGATATACAAAAGGCTAGAGTTCATTGATGCATATTCTGCAGAGTCTCGTGCAGCTTCTATTCTTGCGGTTTGTCTCTACACCCTGTGATTTAGCAATTATTTTATGTTACATGACTTGTGGGTGTATGATCTCAGATTCCAGCTCTAGAGTCTAGATCTTGTTAGCATCTCTTCGTTAATCATGTGATTACAACTTTATTATGCTAAATACAATATTAACCAGCTAAAGAAACGCATAGGTGTGTTTTTGTAATGCCCAGTCGGTGCATAAGTCGTCACTAAGGTCAAGTTTAGTTGTGATCTGAAGAGAATATTTGGAGCTGAGTTTTATCTTGAGTCATTTTGAATTCTTTGTTGTAAGATGTCACCTTCATGTTTCTTTGCTGACTCGATGAAGTTATCATGTTTCACTAACTATGAGAGTTTTAGGGTCTCAGTTTCACACCAGAAATGCAGAAGAAACCAACAAGAGCGTTTTCTGGAGGATGGAGAATGAGAATAGCTCTTGCTCGTGCGCTTTTCATTGAGCCTGATTTGTTACTACTTGATGAACCTACGGTATTTCACAGGCATCCCCTTTCATATATTGTTTTTTTAGGCAGTAAAATAAAATAACAAATGGGAGTTATTTGAACCTTAGAAGTGAGTGCTGACTAGCCTCCAACATCTTCTTTTGTGCAGAATCATCTTGATCTTCATGCAGTGCTGTGGCTGGAAGCATACCTAACTAAATGGCCAAAAACGTTTATTGTTGTTTCTCATGCTAGGGAATTCTTGAACACGGTAACGCTTTCTTTGATCAATATGTTTGTCAAACTTTATATTGCATTATTTTGTAAAATCTTTTGCTATATCTCTGCTTGTTCTGTCTTGCAGGTAGTCACAGATATATTGTATCTTCAAGGGCAAAAGCTGACTGCATTCAAAGGAGACTATGACACATTTGAGAGGACAAGAGCTGAACTTCTTAAAAACCAACAGAAAGCTTTTGAGTCAAATGAGCGTTCGAGGGAACATATGCAGGTTTTGATTGTGCTATATTACTCCAAATGAACCTCTTAGTTCATTACAATGACTTTAGAACAAAGATGGTGTTCTTTCCTGTTATACTTCATTCTCTCTCTCTCTCTCTCTCTCTATATATATATATATATAACTGTGTACCGGATAGCCAGGGGGACAACTTGTTTTCATCCAAAATTGATTAAAAAGATAAATGGAGAAAACCATGCAGATTATGTAATTTCGATTCGAACAATATTATGTTTTAACTTTAATAAACAGCAGCTGAAGATGGAGTTGCTTTGGCCTTATGGTATTGCACATTAATATTAGACTTAAGACATTGTCTAATACAATAAAGACGTGCAAGAACTACTTGTTAAATTGTGATAGGTTGGTATTGTAGTTAAGCACATGGTAGATTTAACGGTAAAGATGCTAAAAAACGCACTTTCATATTGAGCAATTGCATGCTGCATACGTGAGCCTGACTTGGCACTTTTAACTCATGAGGCTGTTAGGCTTTAGGACAACACTAGCAGTTATATATATATATATATATATATATATATCCATTATTTTTGGACTCTACCACAATTGAGTTATCAAGATTACAGACTTTTTCATTGTTACAAAATTCAGAAGCCTCCTTCTCCAACAAAAAGGAAAAAGGAAAGCAAGTATCTACAAGAAAAGTATAAGCATGCTGTATATTCTAAGTTGGTTTTACCTCTTAATTTGCCATGTTATAGAGGGAAACCATAGATTCACGAGTAGTTAGTAGGTTGTGTGTTTGTGTTTAGCTGATTGAAAAAATAGTAAGCTGAATGTCTTGAGTTTTAATAACTGAGTGTATTTAGTTGATGGTATGATACGGCAGTTACTTATGGAAGAATATGAGAACATACTCTTTCTATGGTGTTTTTATGTGGAACCAACACTGATTATCTTCTATTGTTGCAGTCTTTCATTGATAAATTTCGATACAATGCGAAACGTGCATCTCTTGTTCAATCTAGAATCAAGGTAGAGTTTTATATAAATTATCGTACCTCATAATGTCAATAGCTAGCTTTTCTGTTATAATTTTGATTTTTTTTTTCTGTTCACTAATTGGCAGGCGCTTGAACGTTTAGGACATGTTGACGAAGTTGTGAATGATCCAGAGTGTGTACCACCACAGTCTCTTTGATATAATTGTGTTCGCTGATGTATACATGTTCTAATATATGCATCCTGTTTGATTATGTTATGGCTATTCTCACTTGTTATGTGTTATTTAATTGTTGTGTATGCAGTTACAAGTTTGACTTTCCTACACCAGATGATAGACCTGGCCCACCTATAATAAGTTTCAGGTTTGTTGTTTGAAAATTGTTGTTTTAGCTCTGAATGCTTTGTCGTTTCATTCTTACTTAACTGGTTAATCATTGGGGAACAATGTGCCTTTTTGTTCCTTGTCAACTGCTTACATGGGTTTCTAAGTAAAGGCTTCCAAGCAACTAGTGCCTGAAGTAGGCTTATTGTCATCTGTTTGTTAAAAGGTTAATGTGTAGCAGCTTAGATATGTCTCAGTTAAGTTCTAACTATAAGCTCTTGATTTTTCAATTGTGATTTTAGTGATGCTTCGTTTGGCTATCCCGGAGGCCCACTACTGTTCAGGAATTTGAATTTTGGGATAGATTTGGACAGCCGTGTAGCAAGTAAGGATATTGCTATAAAGTTTCTTCTTTAGAATTGCGTGTATATCATCCAATTTCCTGTAAGGACCTTAACTTGTAATCCTTCCCCCACCCCTTCCCCTTCCCCTTCCCCTTCCCCTCATCCCACCTCACCCCACCAATTGTATGTGTATGTATATGTATGTGTGTATGCATGTATGTATATATGTATTGTGTATGTATGTATATGCAACATAAGTACATAATACGTGTGTATGCATACATATGTGTATTTGCATAGGTAGGTGTGTAAACATATGATCTGTGTATGCCTGTGCTTGTGTATGTATATATATTATATTATTATATGTGTATGTATTCTTATTTTCATATGTTTAGATGCTTAAATTATATTTTGATTTGATGTTTATAACTAGTAGTGCATCCACTAATTGCAAGGACAATGAGAACATCATGTCACATCATGGTTCAATCAAGTATCAAGACTTTTCTAATTTAAATATAACATGTGGCTCTCTTTCGAAGGATGTATGTATTAGTGCTCTACAGTTCCATCACCATATGTATGGAGAGCTAAAGTTTGTGCTTTAAATCTTAAGAAATCTTTGTGTTTCATATGTAATTATATCTTTATCTGATCTGATGACAGTATCAAAATTCATTTAATCTATTATAGGCTTGATTTTGCACTTCATATGCTTCAGTTTCTAACTATGGCATGCAAATTAATTTTCAGTGGTAGGCCCCAATGGTATTGGTAAATCCACTATACTTAAGTTGATTTCAGGGGAACTTCAACCAAGCTCAGGAACAGTTTTTCGTTCGGCTAAGGTAAATATAAGGCAATTATCTATCGATTTTCGAGTAATGACAATGCTATGGCCAGTTTTTTTTTGCTTGTAGGTTGTAGTCTTTGTTAGCCTGGACTGTAGTACAGTTTGAAACTTCCATGGCTGTTTCAGTTTCCTTTTCTTGGCCTAGTCTTTAGTGTGATTATAAGTTTGTATAATTTGATAAATGATCCATTGATGTGTTTAAGGTGGGAGATGACTATATCAGCCTGATTTCTTGAATAAATCGAGAGAATTACCTATCTAGTTTGTTAACACTATGATGCATAAGGAGTTCACTAACATATTATTAGAACCATGTCAATACTGTACTCAGAAAGACAAATAGCCAACATGGATGGTGATAACTGGGGACAGATGTTTGTGATATAAGTGGAATTCTTGCATAATAAAGAAGTAAATGGCAAAAAGATGTTTACATAGCCAACAACAAAAATTTGCAACCCAGTTCACAAAGATATACTAGGCTACCATGATAGTTCTTCAATTACCAATTCTCAATTGGCTCTACATGTATTCATCTGATTCCATGCTAATTCATCCTGCAGGTTCGTATTGCTGTATTCAGTCAACATCACGTTGATGGGCTTGACCTAACCTCCAATCCACTTCTATATATGATGCGCTGCTTCCCAGTGAGTTCCTTTCTGTCAACTTCTGTGTTTTTTTTTGTTTGGTTGTTCACCTATATGCTTTAATTTCATATATTTTTGTAAATTTATGTTGCTACATATCACAATCATCTAGACTTCTCCCGTACGGAGTTTATTAAGTATTCTTTTTTAAATGCTTACATGATTTGCCTTAACTGTAGTTAATAGCATTTTTTATGTTGTGTTATAAGCTGGAAGACGGCCCACCAAAAATAAAGAATTAAGATTCATGCGTTTAAGCAAAGCCATCAACTAGATATTTTAGAATGTGTATTGATACACGCTGATTTGATTCTCCTTAACGGTTATAATTGGTGTTTAACTTGTCTCTATGTGGGTATATCCCCGTGGAGAGATTTCCTTGTCATATCTTTTTTTTCTTTTCTAACAAGACACGATTCAGTTTCATCCAACTAATTGCTTACTTTTTTAATATACATATTTGACGACCATCCACAGGGAGTGCCTGAACAAAAACTTCGAGGACACTTAGGTTCTTTTGGTGTAACTGGGAATCTGGCTCTTCAACCAATGTACACCTTGTCTGGTATGTATGTTCTTTTATTACTTTTCCCTTATCTAGTGCTAAATTCTCTCGTGGTTGTGTGGAGCATGTTCTCCTTGCTTTGTCTTACTTTGGATTTGTGGTGTTAGAACCCCTTTATAACACACAGCTTAGGACTCACTGTTGTTAGTGGTGTCTCAGGTGGTCAGAAAAGCAGGGTTGCATTTGCAAAGATAACCTTTAAAAAGCCTCACATCATATTGCTCGATGAGCCGTCAAATCATCTTGTACGTCTATCATTGCTTTTATATTATTCTATGCAAACACTTTAGAATGGTCTATGGTTGTCAATGAGTTGACTATTCTTCTGTCGTAAGACCATTTTCAACTCATTCAGATATATGCCTGCTGAGGTTACAAGGGGTTCTGCAATGGGTAACTTTATGCATATGTTAGCATAAAGTGAGATATCACCCCATCATTATGCTTGTGGGATATCACTATACATTATTATAAATCTTTTCATTATTTATGAGCCTGGTGGATCATCAGAATCATTCTGTTTGGAGTATAATTTATTTTTTTGTGGAAGAGAATAAGACCCATGAAACCACACCTAAGGTGGTGAAACTTTTGTGTCCACTCATTTACGCACCCTAGTAATTCACAAAACAATACTTGATTGTGGTATTTCAATGTGCGACCTCTAGGTTGAGCATGGCCAGCTTGGCTGTTTGGAGGATCTTGGAGCTTGCTGAATAATTCTCTTCAAAGCTTGAATTTAATATTTTCCCTCCATCCCTAAAAAATAGCTCCCTTCAGAATTTTTATTTGTCCAAAATCCAAATGAAGAGTTCAATTGCACAGTTCAGTAGACCATGTTGATATCTTAAATTTACTCTTTCTTTGAAGTTGGATAAAGAGTAATTTTGTTAGTATATTTGATCTCGAGGAAAACTGTTAAGTTGTCAAATTTCTTCTAGATTTAAAGTAGCGTTTCTTTTTCGGGAGGGAGGGCATTTGGTTTGTGCATAAACCCATCATATAAGCAAACCAAGATGTAATTAGGTAACCTTGAGGGCAGCTCAACTGGTAAGACCTTTGGTTTGCTCTTTGGTGGTTACCAGTTCAAGTCCCCTCAAGGCAGGAGGTATGCGCAAGCTGGCCCAGACTCCCATGGTTATAAGAAAAATGGAATTAGTTTTTCACCCAAGAATCACTTTTTTGTTTAGTTACTGTTATGATGGTTTACAAGTAGAAGTTATAGTACTGTACCACATGTGGTGAACGAGAATTTAACAATATCTGTCTTTTAAATACAGGATTTGGATGCTGTGGAAGCATTAATACAAGGTCTTGTTCTGTTCCAAGGAGGGGTTCTGATGGTAATTATTAGACTCTAATTCATTTTGATCTTTTTACTTTGTGAGTCTTGTATATACATGGTGCGAGGCGAATGAAGATGTGATTTGTAGGTCCCATTTACTTGATGATAGGAGTGGGACCTATAAAATGAAAAATGAAGGAGCAAAGGAAAACGTTATATAAACAAATAAGCACTCAAGCTCTCTTTGTTTTTATTATTAAACATTTCTGTTTTGTGGGTGTCATTCATATAACACCAGGAGAATGAAAATGTGATCATGGATCCCATTTACTTGATTGAGTGTGAAATGAATGGGAACCACAAAATAAAAAAGGAAGAACAAAGAGAAATAATATAAAGAAATAAGAATCAAGCTTGGTTTGGCCATTTAACATTTTCATTTTGTGGATATCTTATTTGTTGGCCTTTTCTTCGAACTCTTCAAATTTTTTGGAAAACTTTTTTTGTATCACACTTTTTACAAGTCCTTGGTGTAGAGGGCAAGTCTAGGGGTGGGATGTGCCAAACTCGTTTGGTTTGGTTTACTGTGGATCTCATTTAAATGATACGAGAAGAAAGAATATGTGATCGGCCACCTGAACAAAGGAAAACCAGAAGAAAATCACAAGGGTTGTAGCGTATTGGTTAAGGCCTTGGTGGATGGTGGTGGAATATCCCATCTGTCTTCGAATCCAGGCGTACACAACAATTGTGGCCACTGAGTTTTAATCAGGGCTCATGTCTTACTGTCATAATTTGTCAAGGGATTAGTCTAGGCATAGCCTATGACACCCTTCCCCCCCACCACACACACACACACAACACACCAAAAAAAAAAAGAAAAACCAGAGGAAACACTTAAATTCGTTGGTTTGTGCTGACCAATGTGTTAACTTGCAGGTAAGTCACGACGAGCATCTGATTTCGGGTAGTGTTGACCAGTTGTGGGCAGTGTCGGATGGCAAGGTAACGCCTTTCAGTGGCACGTTCCACGATTACAAGAAGAAACTGCAATCTTAGTAACTTCCAAGACTCCTGTGAGATTACCGTCTCTATAAAGAGCTTTGTATGTTATCATAGCAACAGGACTTGGATCGATGAAGTGATCAACCGACACATTTTAAGTTATTGTTTTTAAAAAGGTGAAGATTGTTATATTATTTGTTGGTATTGCTTGAAAATCAGCTAGTGTCATCTGCTACAAGTCTTGGTGACCAGCCAAATGCCTTTAAAGTGGCTGGAAATTGGAATCATCTTTTAATTTTGTTTCCACCCTCTTGATTTGATTGTGGCTTAATCTCATAATGATTGAAGATGTTGACCCACCCCTGATGCCACTCTGCCCATCTCATTTCCCACCTTTTCTGTTTTTTTTTTTTTAATTTTATGTTTTATATTACATTTTGCTCCTTAATTCTTATTTGGATGTTTTCAAAGATTGCAACTTTTAACACTTAATCGACAGGTGCGGATTTGGGTTTGCTCTTGGATGGTTACTAGTTATGAGTTCTCTCAAAATTATTGGATTTCGATTGTTATCTTTAGGGTTCTAGAAAATCAGTTGAGTCGTGTACAAATTGATTGCGACCTGGTTTTAAATAAAAAAGGAGATTGAAACTTTTTTAAGGGGAGTTGTAGAATTTTTATTTAGCTAATGAGATAATCAATCCTCACATGTTAATGTTATTCACATGTTTTTTTTAACCATCTATTTTTTAGGCTTTTTAGTTCCAAACTTCCATATATTTTATTTTATCTTTTCTGTTTTTCTATTTTTTTAATATGTTTCAATAAATCTTTTTTATTTATTAAATGTAAATTATTATTTATTTTACTATCTTCGTAAAAATTATTTTTGCTATACTGCCAATTTTTAGGAGGTAAAATAAGAGACAAAAAATGTTGCAGCTATAGTTAAATAGAATTTATAATTTATCTATAAAAAGTAAAAAGATTGATAATGATAATAAGTAAATGATAATAACAAGAACAATAACAAAAATTAACATATTATTTAAACAAAAAAATAAAAATAAAATACTCTAATTTTTTTTTTATATTTAATAGTATAATAATTAAAAATGCATTAGATAAAAAGTAAAAACAGTGGAGTATATATTAATCCATAATAAGATTGAAATATTCATTAATTCAAATTACATCGTCAATCGTTCTAATCAAGGGCGGTAACATCCGTGCGCGCACACGGGGGGGGGGGGGGGAGGAGTTGTGGATGGTATCCCAATCTACCCGGGTTCGATTCCAAGGGGAGTCAATTTGAGGGCATGAGGAGTACCCAGTCCTTAGGCCGGTCCAGTCGTTGACTGGGCTCCCCCCAGCCCATTCTTAGAATGTGGTTGGGCTCTAGGTTCAGCGTAAGTTGGGCCGGGACAGCGGCGGATTAGTGGGCTGCCCGTGGATGCCCGATACCACCGGGGAGGTGTGCGTGCGTGTGTTCGTGGTAGTCGTTCGTTGGTTCGATGCCGCTATGCCTTCCAAAAAAAAATAACCCTTTCAATTGAACAATTTCAATGTAAATTTTGGTTGTAATTGTTTAGTCCATTACTGTATGGGGTAGTTCATGCTGCACTGCAATCATATATGAAACGAACCAATTGTAGCATAACAGTGGTGTGTATTGTATATAGTTTTGAAAGTACACGCATTATCCACATTTTGTTCCTTCAATGTTGATAAGATATTTCATGATTTCACATTATTTAGTGACAAATCTTTCACTAATCGAGCTTCATCTTCACACAAGTGCCTTACATATGGATGACCTTCCATATATAATAATTTTGACGAGATTTAAATGTCTGAAAACACTCTTTTTATTAGAAACTATTAAACTATGCTAATAATGTTGATAAAAATTTAGAAAGAAAATGTATGTTAAAATATTATACCGTGTCAGTGGAAAATTCCAACCTGTCACGGATGAAGGAATTGCTTTTATTCTTCTTTCCATTTTGATCATCGTGAAATGCTTTGTGGGGGGTCGTCACTTGAATCATCAGACAAATTTAAATTTCCTCTCCAACTCGTCATTATTCGAAAAAACATTCTCTCTTTTATGTATGATTAATAAGCTCATCAACTATGTACAAGAAACATTATCAATTACAACATATTATTACTTTTTATTATTATACTATATTTAATTATACTGAGAGTTATTTAGGGGAATTAAAGTGATAAATGATTTTAAGGGAGTTAAAATGGTTAGAGATAATGATTGAAAATTAATAAATAGCATTAAATGTAGTACATACAACTTTAATGGTTGTTTTTTAAGTAATTAGCATTAAATAGCTGTACATTAAGCTTTAAGACTTGTTTTTAAGAGTTTTTTATGTCTGCTTTATAATATAGTATAGATTAATAAGCTCATCAACTATGTACAAGAAACATTATCAATTACAACATATTATTACTTTTTATTCTTGTTATTATCAAATTAAAAAAAAAAACAAATGGCCTTTGGTCTAACGGTATCAGAGCCTCTGGCCTCCTAGAAGGTCATGGGTTCAAACTCACCAAAGGTAAGAAGGGTGTGCGAGTTTATTTGTTGCATTTGTCGTATATAAATATTATATATTTAAAAAAAATAGAAAAAGATAGAATATAAAAAAATTTAAAAAGATAGGAAATAATAAACTTGCCTAAAAAAAGTAAAATTTAAAATTTAAAATTAAAAAAGAAAAGTCCTAAAATTTAGCATTTGTTAAAGGGAAAAACAAATGAAACAACAATATGGAGAGAATAACAATAAGACAGAGAGAAGAAGTCTATCACTCTCATTAATCATAAACCCTTTAAATAGGGAGGAGTTACAAGTAGATAGTTAGGAGACATTTCAGTTATAATCTAACTCTGATATATTTATCTCTATCTCTATCGTCATATCCTTTAGACGATGACACACTTATCCTACAACACTCCCCCTTGTGCCGAGTTAAAGGAGTGGTGATGCACAGTTGTTGCCTCGTTAAAACCTTACGCCAAAATAAAACCCAGTGGGAAAAATAAAAATATGACGAAGGAAAGAGTACAACGCACCAAATTCTTTGCAATATATAGACTTATCCTTCAGTCTAGTTTTCTCTTAGATTCATACTTTAATCTTGAGAGTTAGGAAAGCATGATGGTATATAAACAGTTGCCTCACTAAAACCTTACACCAAGGAACAAAACCCAATGGGAAAAATAAAACCTTGGTTGAAGGAAAGAGCACAATACCAATATCAAATATATAGTAGACTCCCCCTTTTGTCTACTACTCCCCCTGATTCGTGCATTAATCAAGAGAGTTTGGAAAACATTTCCATTTACTTTCTACACGTTTCCTAATATATGGTTTTAGGTAATGACTTGGTAAAATATGTCACATTCTTTTGACACCTTACTTGATTCACTTGAATCTAAAGGAGAGTCTTTTATTGATGATTGTATAGAAACTTAAGCAGAATATGTTTTGTGTTATTACCTCTGATGTATCTTATGTTCATTTCTTCGATACATGATGCATTATTTCCATATATGCAAGTAAGATACTGGTTGAACCCAAAATTACTAACTCCTCTAATATATGTAATGATAGTCCTTAATCATATATATTATTTTATTATCTCATGGAGAGTAATATTCTTGGATTAGTTCAAGGAGGTAGTTACAAATGATTGCTTAGTTTACTTCCAAGCAATCGACATGTTCCTTGTGGTAATATTCTTTATCCAGTTTGGGAACAACCTTTGTATGGGTCAGACAGATACATAATATTAGCAAACACATACTAAGACATTGTTTGGTGTTTTTCTATAAGAGCTAGTACTTTTGCTGCTTACATTCTAAGTAGGTATTGAAGTTCCATTATCAATCCCATTTTTCTTTCTATAGGGAAAGTATAAACCCATGTCAATGGTTCCAAAATATTAATTTGATATCATTCCAATGACTTTGCGTTGGCGCTGAGCTAAATCTAGCTAACAAGTTCATTGATAAATATAATATATGGTCAAGTGTATTATGTTAAGTACGATAATGCACATATTGTACTTAGATAGGGAATTCCAGCTCCCAACATTTTTCGTCATCATCCTTTAGACGAAATGGATCTTTCCTTATATCCGACACTTCGACCGATCATGGGAGTGCTAACCGGATGCGCTTTGTCCATATTAAATTGCCTGATTATTTTCTGGACATATGCGATCGGTGAATTAATATTTCACAAACTCGGTGTCCTAGCTCAAATATCTAGACAAAACCAAGTTTTCCCAAGATCTTCCCTCTCAAAATCAGATTTCAAGTAGCTTGTGGTTCCTCTCATTTCATCAAGAGTGTCTATTATGTTCATAACGTTGACATATAGAGCTACTTTGAAAATTTGGAACTTGTTTTTCTGAATAAATACGCAAGGGAACAATTCATCGTTCTTATATATCATTTCTCAATCAAGTATTCCATTAGGCGGGTATACCACATCCGCTTATATTGTTTTAATCTATAAAATGGGCGTTTCAATTTTATTGCAAACGCATTTCGTGGTTTAGAGTTACTTGATTTTGGTAATGTAATATCATCAAACACTTTTATATATCTCTAAATCTAGATCCCCGTAGAGATATGTAGTAACCACATCCATGAGTTGCATTTCCAGTTCTTTGGAAACTACTAGGCTAATTAATTAGCAGAACATTATAATGTTCATCACGGGAGAGTAAGTCTTCTCGTGGTCAATCCAGGGCGTTGTGAGAAACCTTGCGCCAAAGGAGAGTCTCATACATTATGACTTAATTATTCTCATTACGCTTTAGGACAAATGATTTATCTATGTCTTACAGGCTTTACACTTGGTAGGTTAGCACTACCAAACCAAATACCTGTTCATTTGTCAAATAATATGATTCTCCTGGATTGCTTATTTAGGCCAATTTGCTCTTTGTTGATATTTTTCAACTGAGCATGGTTCGATGCTCTATCACCTCATAAGCAAAAATATATGCGAAATATATCATCAATGATTATATATGATATGTCCATCGACTCATATGTACTCTCATAGTTCATTTGAGATTAATATTCATCTCTAAAATCAATATTAACTTCGGAGTGTCCTCCAGTGATGATTCATAGACATAGTTTAATCAGAGACAATCTCATGAGAGGTTTATGTATTGATGATAAATGAATGTGCCTAACTATTCTCTTCCTTTAGAATAGTATCCATTGAACCAAGTAGCTTCCACCAATTCCATTTGGTAGTTAGGACCTCAACCACACCTCCACTATGTGTGATTGCAACGCACTTTCCAATGGCATTGTGCCCCTGTTGGGGACTTTGTTTAACCTTGTGAGTATATTTGCAGCTCGTATATATGATCTTGTCACTTTTGGAATAACATTAAACGTATCAGGTATCGAGTCTGATTCGTTTGACTTCAACATTACGTTGTGAAATTTTGGGGATCAAAATGAGACAGAGTGAGAATATTCAATGACACTTCCTGTCGTTCCCATGAAAAATCCTTTTTCCTATCTCCCCCTAACGACGGGAAGACTGTCTCATGAAAGTGACAACCCACAAATCTAGCGGTAAAGAGATCACTAGTCAAATATTCTAATTAACAGATAATTGTTGGGGGTTCATATCCAACATTTACCAAATCGTCTTTAAGGACCCATTTTGATGCGCTGTGGGGGCACAATTGGCACATATAATCAAACATGCGTAAATGTAAAGAATCAGACTTATATCTAGTTACCAACTGGTACGCATGAGGCTGGTTAGCAAGCAGTGGGGTCTAAAAACGACAAAAAAATTGCATATAATAATTGCATAACCCCAAGTAGATGTGGGTAAGTTGATGTGCATTACTAATACCCTAGATGTCATCATATTCTTTTGATAACAACTTCTATGAGACCATTTTATATATACACATGGGTTATAGGAAACTCTACATTGATCCTAATACATATGCAATTAACATCAAATCCTTATGATGTAAATTCTCCAGCATTCCAAGTCATGTAGACTTGATGAAATAATAAAGGGTGGTGAGCCCTTAAACGTATAACTAGTGCTAGGAGTGCAGTATTTCATGTGGACAATAATACGGCATGCGTTCATCATGTCGAAACCAGAATCATAAACTACTTTAATAGCCCGCATATTGGATGTTTATGTCCATAAATATCACCTTGTATTCGTTGTAACAATGGAATGTTTTTGTATTATGTCCTTAGCTTTAGGATGATCTCATTCCTGTCTTGGCTAAGGATTAGGGTATATACAAAAGTTTTAGGTATTCGAGAGGGCATGTTATGATGACAATGTTGTTTCTTATGCTGCAGAAGTCAACAGTTGCAATTTGCCACGTTTTGCCTTTCACTCGAAAGAGAATGTGTTTATGTGTATTTTGCAATACACAGATCACTATGTCATAACCATGGTGTCCAACATGGTCATGTCGAAACATATATGTGTCATTTTTTAAAAGTTCTTTATTGGTGACAAAAATGTTTCGATGACTCAATAATCTACTAGTTTGACACATAGTTTCCATGATATATGTTTACTTTCATATTCATTAGAACTTATGTATATATGCTCATTTCCATTATAATTTCCATTTGATACAAATATCTTTACAAGGTTCCTATTAAACTTGTTCCACCAAGAAAGTGACAGTCCATCGTCTAAGTAATTTGGTTGGATGAATTATAAAACAAATATTAGTCTTTTTTTTTAGATTGTGTGAGAGGTAAAAAAAAATCCATTCTCCTCGATATATTCCTACACGGAACGGAGAATATTGAAGTTTTTTGTATTTGTTTTGATGTATTTCTTTACATCTATAATGGTTACATATTCGATTGTACTTTAGCAAAGAGATTAATTTTGGTACTTAAAATTATTTTCAAAGAAACATATGCATAATCAATATTAAATATTAAAACAAATATGTTATATTTCATTTTCAACGTGTTCCCTTTTTGATAGAAGCACTTTTTAGTGCATATCTTATTTGATTGTCCATTATCACCTGGGTAGTAGTTGTATTCTACTCCAGGTGTTGAAAAATCCTTCCTGACTCTTTCCAATACACTGACCCTTTATAGGGTCTCGTCAACATGGTGCAGAAATGTCACATGTGTGAAATTGTTTTTAACTCTCTGTTCTTTGGAGTTGTTTCCACCTTTAATGCTTTCATTATTGATCTTGAGAATTTTCTTTGTCTCGACATATGTGGTGTTGTTATTCGAAAGAACCTTATTATGTCTCTCAACCACTTGCAGTAGGTTGATGAGTTTCTCTAAAGGTTACATTTCAACTTATATTAGTTCATTAATATTTTTGATATATGAAAGATGGAAATAATGTTAGGAATCATGTCATCTTCTGTGAGTTCCTTGCCACAGAGATTGAGACGCGTTTTGGATATAACATTTCTTTGTTGAAATCTGTTACCTTTTTGTAATTGAGTAAGTGGGTTTCATTCCACTGTACGATTAGTTCGGGAAGTACATATTCATGAGTACTCCCGATTATCCCTTTCGAGACATCCCACATTTCTTTGGGGGTTTCTAATAAAGGTATTCCTATGACACTTAGGATTTATATGTCGTCTCAAAACATGAAGGTATTTGATTGTACCTTTTCAAGAGGTTGGTTTTAGAGTCAATGGGAAGTTGATGGAATTTAGGTATTTTGTTGTACCTTTTCAAAAGGAGGTTTATATACTCATTTATGATACTCAGATCATTTTGAGTTCACGACGTTGATTTTAGGATGAGTTGTTTCAACCATTCACACACACACACACACACACACACACACACACACACATATATATATATATATAAAGAATAATATATGATTTTCTTTTTGATAAGAAAATAGATTATGGTTATGAAATTTCATTATCATAACAATATTGGATTTTGTATGCTTTAATTTTATTGATAATACTTCATCAATATTTCAATTTTTGCGAAAAAGAAATCACTCAATCTATTGGATTTCCAGGTAGTAGGGGAATCACATTGATTTCTTAAGTCCCTAGAAACCTTAGGGCTGTTTACACCCGTTTGACAAAATCCTTTCGATGTATTTCGATTAATTCATCAATGAAATACATAGATAACTTTGTTATTTGGTAAATTTTGACATGAGGTAAAAAAAATTCATACCATATTGGTGTTTTGGATCTTTTGGCAAGAGGCCAAAGTGACTATGAGTTTGGCATATGAAACAATTTTAATACCTTAATAGCATTTTTTGGAGCTTTTGGTAAAGATCAAAATATATGAGCTTGGAAGTGTAACTTCCAAAAATTAATTATATATTTTAAAATTATGAGTAGGAACTACAATCAAGATAAATGTTTGATTTAACATTTTCATGCGATTTTTGGAGCTTTTTACAAATAATAAAAGTTATGGGGGTTGGAAGTGTAACTTCCAAAAATTAATTATAAGATTATAAATTATAATGAAGATAAACATTTAAATATTAACATAATCAAATAATGAATAATTAATTAATTAATATTGTAAACTAATTGACGTGAATGATTGAACAAAACGTCAAAACAAGTTAAATAAATTTACTATTCATAATAAATGATTATGATATCACACAACAATATATTAGTAAATTTAAGTGGTCCAAATCAAAGTTGTTACCCAAATAGGAAAATTGTATTAGCATAATTAAATTAACCAATACACATATTAATATTGTAAGTAATTAATGATGCATAAATAGAAAATATTATGTTAAAAATTATATTAGCACAATTAAAATTAAATTAACTAATAGTCTAATTTTTTTTTGAACTAACCTAAAAAGATGGGTTTAATTGATCAATTAAATAAAACTAATACAATAAAATATTCATAAAATAAAAAACAATAGATAATTAATAGAGAGAACAATTAATATTTATTTAACTAATAAAGAAAAACCATAGGTTTAGAAGTGGATTCGGGATAGTTTGTATTCAATTTTTTTTATTTTACGGTTAAAAGAATCTAATTAAAATTGTATATAATTATTTAATTTAGATAACTTCAATAAAATCACAAATGAAATCTAATATAAATTCAAATAATTATTTTTAATGTAACTTTATTTTCCTTGTCAACATTAATTTTTATTTCTTTAATTATTTTAATAAAAAAAATTAAATAATGATAAATTCGATTTGGTTAGTAAAAAAGAATTTCAATTCAATTGGTATATTTTATCAACAATAAAAATATAATGAAAGTATTATATACATCAAATCATAAACTTATATTATTCTAACATGATATCATAATATTCAATTATAAAGAAGTTAATAGAAAACTTACTAGAATTTTTGACAGACATGGCAACGAGCAAGCGGTAACGGAATAGCGAAGCAATTTTGCGACAAGACATTCAACGGTGGCAGACAACAGACAAAACAACTGTCTAGCGATGTTGGAGTTTTGAGCTTTACGTGCTGATAACGTGTTAAAGAAAAAGCAGAATAGAACAACAATATACCGAGAGAATGAATCTGTAATTATCATTAATCAAAAACTCTTTAAATAGGGATGAGATACAAGTAGATAACCACGAGATATTTTAGTTCTAATCTAACTCTGATATATTTATCTCTATCTCTATCTTTATCTTTATCTTTATCGTCATATCTTTTAGACGATGACACACTTATCCTACAACATGTTTTAGGTATTTTAAAAAAAATCTCTCTCCTCTCTCCGGTAAACCTTATTCCGGAGAACATCAAGTAACACATACAAGACCAAATGTGATGCCACTATGATACCCAGAAAGAAACGATGCAAACCTTCGATGTCCAAAACACATACAAGATACAAACCTCTATCCTCAGTGTGATACCCAAAATACATACAAGACCAAATGTGATACCACTATGATACCAAATGTGATGCCGCTATGATACCCAGAAAGAACGATGCAGACCTTTGATATCGAAAATTTTCTTTGATACAGAAACTTCGATTTTTTCAGATCTTGGTTTAATGGAGATATAGGGTTTTCTGTTTTGGGTATAATGTTGACCTTCGATATTGGTACATTTTCTTTAATGCATAACCTTCAATATCGGTAAATCTGGAGTTTTCATACATGGTTTCGATGGAGATTGTGGACTGCTTCGATATGGTTAGAGATATGGAGTTTTCATACCTCGTTTCAAGAACGGTGGATGACTTGGTTGTCTTGTAGCACCATCTCGGCGCCGTCGAAGAAGACGTGGGAGGAGAGATGTTTGGTATCGTTCCCCACGATTTTCTGCTGAAAAATCGTTGTTTGATAAGTTTATCCTTCGAGAGATGATGTGCGGCGTGGAGACTACTTCAGGATGAAGTCACCGGCCAATACCATCACATTTTTATGAAAAGGAAATGAATATGTGTAATGTTTAGAGTGCAGCGGCAGCTGGAAAAAGATTAGGGGTTGATGAGGTGTCAAACAAATTTAAATTACCAATTTACCCTTCATATTATTTTAGTAAACAACATTAGTTATCTTAAATGATTGGTCCATATAGGATCTCACAGTTATCACAAACTACACAATTCTCATTTGATTAGACCCATATATATATATATATATATATATATGTAGGGGTGGGTTCAAAGGAAAACAAATTTTCGATTGTGAACTGGGGGACAAAGGAGAGTGCATCACGAGTCTACACCTTCACGGGTCATTCATGTACTATTCATCATGAATAATGTATCATTCATGACGAATAATACAACATTCATGATGAATAATACATGGATCATGAATTCATGTATTATTCATAATGAATAGTGCATGAACATTCACCTTCTTTATTCATAATGAATGTGGACACCCGAGGACACGTGTCATGCTCTCCTTTGTCCGTCGGTTCACAACCAAAAACCGGTTTTCAATTAAACTTATATATATATATATATATATATATATACATGGTTATTCAAGGAAGAACTGTGAGATCCATTCTCATCCACACATCAAAGAATAAATTAGGAAACTAATATATTTGGTAATTTGACTTTAAGTTTTAATTAAAGGGCATTTTAGGTATTATGATTTTCTCTCTCCTCTCTCTCTCTCTCTCCCTCTCTCTCTAAAATCTGACCTTTGAGACCCACATAAAAACATTCATCAGTGTGATACCCAAAGTAAATATAAGATGCACTGTGATACAACTATAATGCCACCATGATACAACTGCAATACACAATGTGATACCTAAAAACATTAAACAATGTTAAAAAAAATATACATTCAAACAATCATGAGCGTGATACTCAAAATACATACAAGATGCACTGTGATACCTACCCACTATGATACAAGATGTGATATCCACTGTGATACATTGTGATACCACTATGGAGAGGCGTGAATTGTCATCCGTTTCAAAATGATAAGTAGGGTAAATTGTAATCAATTAAGTAATTATGGATTGAGTAATTAATAATTTTATTTATAATAAAAAAATACAAATTATTAAATTACCAAATTATCCTTTTACTTTATTTTAAAAATAACATTAATTATATGGAATGAGTGGCTCATATTGGATCTCACGGTTACCACAAACTACCTCGTTCTCATTTGATTAGGTTCCTATATATATATGAGGTTCAGGGGAAAACCGTAAATAAATGTGTAAGTTATATGCCCATGACACGTCTCACACAAAGATACTACTGGGGAGTATGTAAACCTATAGGGTCGCACACAAAGAATGCTTTTGTTTCCATCTTAAGAAACCCGGATTAAATCAAGTTGATTAAGAAAATAATTATTCTTGAAGGATAATTATGTAAATACGTGTTAAACTGTAATTATGATAATTACAAGGTGAAAACGTAATTATGTTAATTACATGGTGTTAACTGTAACTATATATATATAATTATATTTAAAGTTTAAAAGATAATTATATATATATATATATATATATATATATATGAATTTGAATATTACAGATAATTATTAAACCTTATTTAAATCATTTTTGAATTATAGTTCATCTATAATTCTTCTGGTATAAATAGGGCGTTAGGCTAAACCATTTTTCATGAAATTTGAAATTAGAATTAGCCTTGCAATTAAACACAGAAAAGAAACATTCTCTTTTCTGTAAAACACATATAGATCTAGGGTTCTTGGGCGGTGGAGACGGAAAATGCGTTCGTGTGTGGACTACCGATAGAGGAAACCTACTTTGGTTTCTTGGTGCTCCGCTTCAATCTCGACACATCTTAAAAGGTACATATTCTAAACACCCTATGGTGTGGTTTTGATTTTAATTAAATGCATCATTGAATCCGATTAGGTTTTAAGTTTATTTAGAAAAGTTTTCTATATAATATTTTGTAACCAAAATTTATTATTTTCATTGCGTTTTATCGGTTACAAATTGTATTAAAACCCAACAGTGGTATCAGAGCCACTTTGATGACATTTAATTAAAAAGGAACAAGATATTTTATATGGCAAATTAAATCGTATTTGGACCCTGATTCCTATCATTGGACTCTAGATATTTAATTGGACCCTAAATGTTTTTTTTGGGCCTCCAACACGTTGACCACCTAGTTTAAAAGGGTTTTATAACCCTAATTTCTTATCACCCATCGCACCTGATAAGCGGCATTTTCTGTGTTGACCACATCGTCGCCGACCATAGGCTACAACTACTGGTTTTGTCACCGATCTCCGACGACCCAACCGCCGCCGGCAGCCACAGTTTGCTGGCAGTAGATCGGTCCCTAGCTACGTAGTATGCTTCCACGAATGAGGATTGGGGATGACTACTTGCCCTTTTTCCAAGACAGGCAAAAGTCTCCGACTAAGGGCCACCACTCGAACACGGTCACTGGTGGTTGTGGTTGGTCGTCCAGGCCGCTGTCTTTCGAGGGTGATGGTGATGTTTTGGATTCTCTCTAAGGTTTGTTGGCTGCCGCCGATTGAAGTTCATCACAGGGCTGCTTCCCTTTATCTTCTTTTCTTCCTCAATAGCTCGGTCCGACTGCTTGTAGCCATCGCTGGACCACTGTCCGAAGTTTTTTTTTCTTCTATTGGGTTGACTAGACCACCACTGTGCGTGGATGGTGGCATGGTTTTTGTTTTGTCTCTGGCCACCGACGTGTTGTGTGCCTTAGTAGTCACTGCAGGCTTCTATTGTTGACCAGTGTTGCTTCTTTTATGAGACCAAAACCACCAATGTTTCGGTTAGTAAGTATGTTGTAATGGACCCGCCGCAGGTCTCTTACAAACCCTGTTGTTTTTGGGTCTTGCCTTGTTTCCACCAACCACTACACCAACCAAGTGCGTTTTTGGTCTAATAAATGTCGATGTCCTTTTGAATCAATTGGCTCGGGCCTGCAGTTGGTTATGTTGGTCGCTGCTGTTTTCTAACCGAAGGATGTACGACCAATGTTATTCTTCTCTATCGAACCGCTGCTGATGCGGCTGGTGGTTGTATCGAGATGAACCACGGCTTGAGTCGTGGGTCTACTTTCTGTTTTTTTCTTCCTGTGTTAGGATGTTCCTCGCAGCTGCCATGTTTTCTTAAACCGATTTTGGCCCTGAACATCAGTTTACCCCGGTCACCAAAGTGGTGGTTCAGATGTTGGTCTTGTGCCATAAGCGGTCGAGTCAGAGGTCGAGCCTAAGGTCTAAATCCATAATTTTATTTTGGGAGTTGGGCACGAGCTATTAGGCCCAAGTACTATTTTCGGATATTTCCATAAATAGTCAATTTTTGGGTTGTTACCCTTTGTTTTGGGCTTAGGTCCAAAAGGTTTCGGGTCATGGGTTGTTAACCTACAATTAAATTAGGTCAATAATTTTAATTTTTCCATGTGAAAATTTGTTCCATTAATCGGCCTTTTAATTATGTTAATTATTTTGGCCGAATGTTTTATTTTATGTTTAAAATAATAGTTGTATAATATATGGTTTGCTCCAAAGACCCATGGTTGATTTAATTTTGTTTTGGAAAATTAAAATGTATTAATTGCAAGGATTGTAATTTTAAATTTTCCTAGATAGGGGCAATTGTAATATATTAGGATATGTTATATTTCTATTGTCAATCAAACGAAGACATACTTCCAAGAAGTCGAGACGGAGTCCCTGGAGTTCACCAAGATGGCGAGGCCAGTGGGAGCTTGAAAACGTCCTTAAAATTGACCGTGGTTGTTGTGTTGGCTCACAACACCACATTAGGGACAAATCCATATATTATTGTTGTGGTTGTTTATTTTGTGTTTAATTTTATTTATTGCTTTATTATTGTTATAATAATAATAAAATCAAACGCAAAACAAATTTTAAATCGGTAAATAAAACATGATATTTTAAAATTGATATGTTTATCAAACTCAAACCGATTTAATAAAATAAACTTTTAAAACAATATTTTAGAGATAATATCAAACGTTTTAAAAGAAATTAGAATGTTTTCTAAAATTAAACCAATTACAAAATGTAAACTTAATGTTACCCATTTAAGGTACTTGTCGAGCATACAGGATTCTGGTGTGGTCAGTGCTCAGGCAATCATACCGGTTGAATGTAGTGTAAGACAAGGAGCCAAAATAACGAGATTTAAGTGGACATTTGTTTGACCATTCACTTAATATAGTCGTATTTTGGACGGCTGATCCCAGTAAACCCTAAGTCCAGTATTTAGGTGGAACCATGATACCTTAGTATGGTTTGTTTACTTGAGAATATCATAAACAGTTGCTTGGCCATTTATGAGTATTTTCAAGGTGTTGAAGTGGGATTAAACGTGCCAATTTCAATATATGATACATTGAATAGGATCCCACGACATCTAAGAGTTATGTTGAACATAATTGGATGATGCCTACCTAAATAACCTAATTCCATAAACAGTTGCTTGGCCATTTATAGAAGTAGGTGAAATATGGATCTTAACTCAAATCAAATGATTTTTGAAAGGTTAATCCATTTATTTGAGATATTAAAGTTACTAAAATTAAATCATGTTTTTGTAGACGTCTACCTCAAATTCAAACTCAAACTCAAACAACTTATCCAAATTTACACTACGGTCAATCCTAGATAAAGAAAAATTGGATGAAACGAACTTCATCGAATGGTTTCGCTTCCTAAGGGCAGTCCTTAGGCATGAAAAGAAGTTCTATGTTCTTGAAAACCCCCCTCCAAATGCTCCTGCCAGAAATGCTTCAACTGAAGTTAGAACTATTTATGATAAGTACCAAGATGACTCTCTAATTGTTGGTTGCCTAAGGTTAGCCACCATGACTCCCGAATTATTACGGGATCATGAAAACATGACAACTTGGGATATGATATCTTCACTGAAGTCTATGTTTCAGTTACAAATAAAGCGGGAGAGATTTGATACAGTTAAAACATTGAGTGCTTGTAAAATGACTGAGCGTTCGTCAGTTAGTATCCACATTTTGAAAATGAAAGGGTGTTTTGACCAACTAACCCGTCTTGGTTTCCTACTGGGTCAAGAGTTAGAAATCGATATGGTTCTCAACTCTCTACCCAAAACATATAAGCAGTTCGTTAAGGACTATAATATGACAGGTCTGAATAAAACTCTCATAGAGCTTCACAACATACTTAAAACTACTGAGAGGGATATCAAATCCAAGTTGGGTTCAACCAAACCAAAACAGGCTTTGATGATCAAACCTGACAGTGGGATAGTCAAGAAAAAGGGGGAGATAACCAAGGGTAAATCACATGTTGGAAGCTCCAACATACATAAGGGCAAAGGAGAAATTCTTGAGGTTGCAGTATGGTATAATTGTTTTCACCATGGGCACCAAATGAAAACTTGTCCAACCCGATTGGCAGAAATCAAGAAGCAGAAGGCTAACAGAGCTGGACCTTCAAGTATGTTTACCATTTTGATTTATTTACTCTTGACTAAGTGTTACATATTGGGTATGATACTCATAGTAGTACTACTTTTCATGAAATAAGAAGTGAAGAGAAGATGAAACCAGACCAAATGGAGCTAAGTTAGTTATTGTTGCTCAAAAGGACATATGATATGGACTTTCCAGATGGTCTTACATTAACACTTAGCAAGTGTCTTCATGTACCTAGTGCTACTAGGAATTTATTTTCATTTTCTCAATTACAACGAACCAAATTTATGTTTTCGTTTTATCTTAATAAATGTTTTTATGAAATTGATAGTTGTAATTATAAATCAATATAACGAATTAAGCGGGGCTTAAATCTAATCCATTTGTGTCATTTAAACAAGAAACACATAGCCAAACTCCAGGCGGACGGAGAGTTGGAATCATATGATGATTCATATGTAATAGTGTGTCTTGTTAGTCAAGATGACAAAACAGCCTTATAAAAGGAAAACCCTTAGGGGCTATGTAACATCCTAAAATTTAGGGTAAATTTAAAATTCGAAAATTCGACAATATACCGTCTATAAATGGAGAAAACATGCTTACCCTAAAATAGGGGTCAATTAAAACCTGAATGATACGGTAATGGTATTTCAAAACCAAAGTGTGCCATCCCAAAATGGGGAAACAAAGTATGGGGTTTACAAATCCAATTGAAATGAAGAATAAAATCGACAACCTAATAATCTAAGTTTGTCAAATAGATTATAGTCGGGTGTCGCTATCCTTCCAAAATGTATGTCCTCAAATCATATGTATCGGTCAATAATTCTTCCAAAAAGACCACTCTCGACCACACGGTCGTCCACTCAATCCCGATGAGCCCCGCCGCTAAGATGACTTGCCATACATGACAACTAAATAAACAAGTGTTAGGCTAAAGCCTAGTAAGAAAAATTAATTTAGAAATGGAAATCATAACCCATTTGTAGTTGCACGGTAGGTATAGCCGTAGGCTAAATAAAAGCAAACAACTAAACCATTAGTGATCATAACATGGTACAAATAACACCAATCACTTATTGAGCTCAACTCCTCTAGGTTTATCGCTCAAAAACATCAAGTCAACCCCCTAGGCCTATTCTTGAGAGTTCCAAAACGGGAACTCATGCACAATGGAATTACATCTTACTGCCCATGGGATGTTGCCCGACCATATAGGTCCACACCTTACTTACCATGGTGACCCGATGCTTATTTCGTGCCAAAGTGGTGAACTCAATATCCAAAACGGGACATTAAGGACACCGTGCCTATGGATCCATTGCATTAATACCAAATACCAAAGCATTCTAACCCATTCATCAATGATTATGTATACAAAGGGTTAAAACCGAATTACATGTATAAGTTTACCAACATGGAGTCTTGACTCCCAACCTTAAGGAGAATTCATCAATACAACCCATCAACATAATATTACAATTCCCATTTCAAATCACAAGGTTAACAACAACTAACCCAATACTTGAATCTCATCAAAACCCTAATTTCACTTTGAGTTTACCAACATCCCATTAAATGAGGGTTGGTTACCAATTATGTAGAGAACATTGAAAACTACTAATCATAGTTTAAATACATTTTTCAAACATTCTTATTTAAGTTCCAAAACCCTAATATCTCCAAAACTCAAGTTAGGTCAAAATATAACAAACCCAAATACATGGTTAGAAAACATAGATGAAATCTAGAATACAAGAACCCTAGAAATCGTATGAGCACAAATAATGGGAAAACTCACCTTGTAAAGTTTGTGTACAAACCCTAGGTGGTGAGACTTGAGTGAAGAGGAGATGAACTTGAATCTTTACTCTCTTGGAATCTCTTAATCAATACCAATCACCTATGCCAACCACATAAATGATCTTAATGATTTCCTCTTAGAAGAATTGAATGAAGAGGAAGAAAACCTACCTTTTTGCTCTATAAAAATCGCACCCAAGGAAGCTCTAAGTTGAGAAATGTAGCAAAAAGTTGGATTTTAGGGTATTAAATGAACTGGGCCCGACCGCTAGAGTGCCCGTCGATTGTGACATTTGTAATGTCATAATCGCTGGCAAGGTCGCGAGTCTCATCCCACTAACGGTACATCTCCCGCGAGAGTGCCCTGCGATAGTGACAGGGTGTCACAATCGCGGGCACTATCGCTATTCCTCACCAACTCTCGGTACATTTTACGCGGGAGTGCCCCGCGATAGTGACAAGATGTCACAGTCGCGGGCACTATCGCCGACACTGTACCGAAGCCCCTTTTTGGTGAATTTGGTCTGCGACGATTCTCGACACATAAAATTATTCATATTGAAATTCCCGTATAATTCTAAAAGGTTAAACACAAGACAAATACCAATTTAATAACCTTCAAGGTTCGAAATAATAAAAAGATTAAAACACCGGAAACCCGGGTGTTACAGGCTACAAGAACTATTAGGAGTTATGTAACACCCGTAATTTTCGGTAAGTGATTGTCACCCGGACGTTTCTGCATCTTGTAAATAGTGGGGTTTTGTTGGGAAATGTTTTGTTTAAAGTCCCTTGGAGTATCGGGAGTGTTGGCATTGGAAAAGTTGGGTTTCGGAGCTCCGGAAAGGTCCCGCAACAATGACTGTCATAGTCGCACTGTCACAGTCACAGAGAAGGAAACAGAATCCAGGGGAAGCTTGGAGACATTGCCAGGCGACATTGCCCTGGTCAATGTCGCATGAATGGTCCAGTCTGCTGTTAAGTGCGAAAACTTAGCTTTCTTCCTCATTTCTCTTCTCCAAACTTTTTCCATTCCCTCCCCTCAAACCCTAACTCATTTTGGTTCCATTTCTTGAGTTATTAAAGTGTTCCATCATCAAGTGGTAGTTCGGGAGCCTTGGCAAAGAGTTCACCATTGTCATCTTCAACCTCAAGCTCATTTTAGGGTTTCTAGGTTTTCGTCAAAACCTAAGTGGTAAGTGTATCCCTTCCATTTCTAAACCTTAAAATAAGTTATAAATGTTCCATTTATGGTTTCCTAGTGTTTGATTTCCATATTTTCGGTTTGGAAGATTTTGGAGAAATTTGGGTCAAAAATTTGGGTTTTGGCCAAGTTGGAGATTTTGTTGTAAAATATTTGGAGATCGATTCTAAATGGTTGAATTAGTATATTCATGGTTGGAATCTTGTGATGATAGGTTTTTGGAAGGTTTTGCTCGTGGATTCGGAATTCTTCAAGGAAGCTCAAGTTGGGGGTAAAATCTAGATTTAGCCTAAATCTAGCAAGGTGAGTTCAAGTTGATTTGTGAAAATGGTGTGCATGCCAAAATGATTATTTTAAAGTGTTTGTGTTTTACATTAAAATGTTAACTGCTGATAAGTTTGGTTATTTGGAAGTATTTAACTTTGTAAACGTATAAAACACCCATCTTGGGGATTTTTGAGTATGTTGTTAAATGCATCGAAATGAAAATGATTTGATGGCTCATTTACCTAAATGGAAAGTATTGGGTAAGAATGCATTTTATTATTGTTGGTACTACGTGCATTTTGTATCGGGAAATGTTTTAAAAATACCACCGTGTGAGTCATGGGCGTTTGGTCTTTCCCAACTTTGCAAACATTTCTGAACTTATGAACCTTGGGTTTTGGGAAAAGATGTAACTCAAGTATTTTATTGAGTAAACCGGTGATATTGGTATTTAAATGATTTATTGTATGGGTATAAACCTCTTGTGTAATTGTAATTTAAATGTGTGTCATGGGACATTTTGGAAAGAGTAAATGAGATTATAAACTTGTTTGAAAAATGTTTTTATGTTGGAGTTTATTTCATGTAGTTGAAGCATGTGTTTGCATAAATGCGGTCGTTGCATTTTATTGCATTTTGCGGATTTTAGCATATGTCGTTTGATTGGTTGAGCTTAAGGCTCAATTTTTGGCTTTGTCCGGTAATGGGGACTCTTGTCCGATTTTAATAACTTAAAGTAGAGCTTTGGGTGTGAGCTGCATTTATTGCACTTTATTTTGGAGAATACATGTTTTGAGTGCGTATGTCATTCATTTGGAGTCATGTATTTTAGACTGTAATGCATTGGATCCATAGGCATGTAAGTCAGTCCTGTTTAATGGCGAGGACCCTTGGGATTCTCACTTCGGGAAATAATGTCGTGTTGGCATTGGTGTCGTCCTGGTTGTTTGGTGAAGAGGAACCTTTATAGGTTGTACTTCGGGACCATGGGGTCTTGTGTTTGGATGTCTAATTCTTGTGCATGAGGTTAGACATCGAGAGTTATCAAGTAAAGAGTTGAGGCTCCTATCTTGAATGCTAGGGAGTAGGCACTAGGCACTACAACAAAAAGGGGTTTATAGGACCCTCATTAGTGTCCTAATAGGGTACTTAATAGGACTTTTAAGTTTATAGGACAAAAAACATATGTGTCCCCTCTAAAGGCGTTGTATTAGGTTAGTAGGATGAATTTGAGCGTCCTAATAAGTTTTACGATTATAATACAAATTCCGTAGTCCTATAAAATGGATTAAGTAACACTAAAAAATGTCCTAATAGACTATAATATAGGACCCTTTATGTTGTCACAAAATATTTAGATTTAAGAACAAATATGAGCGTCCCAAAAATTGGTTTTATAGGACGAAATTCGATGTCGCCAAAACATTTATATAGTACCAAAATAGGTGTCCTAATAAATGAACTAAATAACACTAAAAAGTGTCCTAATAGACTATAATAAGTAACACTAAAAGCATCCTAAAAGACTATAATATGGGATGCTTGATGCAATTATAAAATATTTCTGTAATATTGCATTTAAAAACATATATGAAAGTTTTACAAATTGATTCGATAGGACAAAATTCAATGTCGTACTCGTACAAGTACTTATATGAGTACCTACTACCAATTAAGCTATGTATCCCACCACAAAGTTGTATCATTACAAAACTAAGTACCAATCAACAATTATTGAAATACAAAAAATCTTATTGTCCCCTATGAACGAGAGATATCAATCTTCGTCATGAACCACCTACAATTAAATAACACGTATATGAGCTTAAAGGTGTATGATAAAAAATTCTATAAATATTAAATCTCACAAGTTTTAAAAGATTAACATACCAAAGTGAAAGGACAGGGTCATGCGATCGTTGCTCCAATAGCATCTTCAACTGTAATAAACAATCCATATGGTCTGACCAAACGTTCCCGCTTTTTAATATCAACTAGAATATGTACCTCACACCAATTTGGACCAATCTCCTCGCCACGAACCAATTCATCTGGAACTAAGCTCCTGCGTCCTCTTGCCACAGTCTCCATGGAATTTATAATACTCTTAAGATGAACAACATCCCCAACCTACAAAAAACGTGAATATTAATTTGTTGCAACCATTTAACCAAAATCTTAAGCAACAGATAATCATTAATGAATCCCATTTGAGAATCAAAAATAGCATATATAGAACATCTAGCATGATAGCAGTAAGCTACGTTATGTAACAAAAAGGTTGCAAACAAATTATCCTCCCTATGTTATGTAACAAGCACCAGTTCAGTTTTAGTCAAGATCCCATATGCTAGATCTTATAAGCCATTATGCATAACAAGATATAGATGCATACTTGTCCTATATGCTAGATCTTATAAGCCATTATGCATAACAAGATATAGATGCATACTTGAGGCCTAAACATGACAAGGACTATATGGTATATGCAAGGTGATAGCAAATGTAAAACTGGTATTAATATATCTACGATTACCACTTCTCTAATCTCACTACTCACTCATCTTGCTAGGTGTCATTTTGACCTACATACTTATGTTTTTATAATAAATGAATGCACTACCAGGACAGCAGACTAATGTATTGCACGATCAAAGTAGTAAAGTGATGTATAATTCTGATTTTATACTAATATCTACACAGATTTATGTAGAAATGCAGATTTACCTCAATATAACACGATGGAGATCGATCGAACAGAGAGAAATAGAGTTACAACTTGAAATCAGCAATCGTCCCTTTGAAATCCACAATACGACTTGGACGAATTTCAAACCAAACCAAAATCAATTAAGAATATATTAGTTATTGGTTAATCAAGTATAAAAACTAAGAACATGATCAATTTTAATCAAGAACCTGACGTCGATTACTTGATTAGCTAGAAAAATGAACCCTGGTGAGCGGAGCATGAGAACAGGCGAGAGGCTGTGAAGTTCACGAAATTGAGAAATGAGTGTAAGTGATGAGTGGGAGTGGTGAAGTTCACGAATCGTAGTTTTCAAAATCGTTGATATGCGACTTTGATTTCGAATCAGTGGTAGTGACCAGTGAGCGATGACGATGAGAGGGAGATGACCCAAATTTTAAGAGTATATAGAGTCCAGTTACTATGAGTCTCCAAAATTAATAGTTTTTTTTTCCAGTTGGGCTTTCTAAGTCTATGCAATTTTTTGAAATCAATGTTTGAAGTTGGGCTTTTTTTATATAATGAAACTTCAAAATTGTATTTATATTATTCTAAACTCTAATAGGACACTTGAAGGTATCCTATTAGTTTTTAAACTCTAATACAACAATCAAAAGTGTCCTATTAAGGTATGTTAATAAGACATCAAATAAGTGTCCTATTAGATTAAATCAAATAGGACTCATATATTAATGTGTCGTATTAGCCTTTTTAAAGGACGGGCCTCAAAAAGTGTCCCAAAAAAGTTTCCTATAAACTCCTTTTTGTTGTAGTGAGGGGTCGAATGAGTACCCTGAGGATGAAACTCCGCTAGAGACCGAATAGGCAATAATATCGTGTATCCTTGAGGTGTAGCTCGACGGAGCAGGAAATGGGGGATACGGTGTTTGGGACTCGAAATAAAGTCCGACTGGAGGTGTAGCTCGACGGAGCAGGCAATACAGTCAAGACTGGAGGTGTAGCTCGGTAGAGCTGGCAATACAGTCACGATATGAGGTGTAGTTCGACAACATGGTTATGTGGCTTAACTTTTTGTTCCACCACGTACAATGGAATCGGGTCTCCTCCGTCACCGGAAGGTGTTATTTGGGTATTGAAGGGTATTATTTTATTATCCATATTTTCGGTGACGTGTTGCGTATATGGGTTTGTTTACCCAAGATCTGTGGGTTGTGTATTATGCCCGCCCACGTTTGGGGTGCTTCACGAAGTAAAATCTTATTTTGAGTTATTATAAGTTGAGAGTTTGCTTACCATTTACGTTTTAGGTGAGTTTGGGGATAAAATGGTTTTACGAAAGAAGGGTTAAGTTGGGTCCCTTGTTTTAAAGGTGTTTTTGGGAAATGTTGTCGTTTGATATTTAAAGTAAATCTTTTGATTGTTCGCGATTTAAATTGCATTCTTTCCCTTTAACAAATATATTTATTTCATGTTGTAAACTCTTGAACTCACTAGGCGTTAGCCTAACCTTTTTATTTGTCGGCATGTGCATCAGGTTCCGGTTGGGGGAAGAGGTTCTATCGTTTTGGTGAAGTGTCGAGTGCTAGGAGTTTGTGCATGGGTGAGTGGCTTAATGAAGTCTTCCGCTTAGTCGTTGAGAAGAGCAACTGTTTCTTGTGGGTCTTAGTAACACCCGACTTTGATTAGTCTCTATTCGAGACTTGACCTTTTAACTGTTGAAGTTAAATCTAGTGTTTTATTGGAAGTGACTCAAGTGATGAATTGTAGAATAAATTTTTATTTATTGGATGCTTAATTTAAAGTTTTTAAATTAGTTTCTTTTTCCGAATTGAGGGTGTTACAAGTTATCCGTACTGGTGTATGTGAGCCTTACTATTCAGTCACAAGATACGGTCATCACTACTTCATTACTTCCTACTGATGACTGCAGTAGAAATAGGTATGTTTACCTAATAAAACAAATCTAAAAGCTTTGAGATTTTCAAAGAATTTTAGAAAGAAGTAATGAGTATACTCAACAAAAGATAAAGATGCTTCGGTCAAATCGAGGTCATGAGTATCTAAGCCAATAGACCATCCAAGAGATTTTTGGGATTGTATCCCAGTTAACCTCTCTAACTCCTCCCGGAACACCGCATCACAACAGTGTATCCAAGAAGAGAAATATAACCCTGTGGTTCATTCTATGATGAGTCTCACCACTCTGCCTAAATGTTTATGGGGTTATTCCCTAGAAACAGTTGCCCAAATACTAGTTTATGTAGCAACCAACAAGGACCAATAAAACCCACTATCTTAATATGAATTGGGAAGATCCAAAGTTATCATATTTGAGAATATGGGGTTATAATGCTTAAGCTAAGCATAAAGCTTCTGGAAAGCATGATTCAAAGGTCTGAAAAGTACATCTTTATGTGATATCCAATTGGATATTATTTCTACAGTTCTAGCGAGAACAAAAGTTTTGTTAAAGCACCTTGGTGAGTTCTTAGAAAATGATTTTCTGTCAAGATCACAATGGGGACACAATATATCTTGAAGAAATTCAAGAACCACAAAGATGAGACGACGGTTGACACTGACATTCAACAAGTTGTTGAGCTTCGACAAGCTGTTGAAGATAATAAATGAGATACAAAAACAATCCGAAGATCGAATTACTGATAAATGGCAAGATGCCATGAAAAATGATGTTAAAACTGGATTCCTTAAAAGGGAATTTTGAGCGAGGACGTATAAAAGTTTTAAAACATCAAACCTAAAAGTGCAAGTTGCAAAGGTCCATTGATGGACTAAGACAATCATCTCGTAATTAAAATCTTGTATATACAAGAAGGTCGATGGGAACATAACAATATTCTAGATCCTATATGATCATCGGAAATGACATCCCAATGCTTAAAAGGTGTAAAATGATGTTAAGGAAGTATTTTGCCATAAAGGATCTAAAATAGACAAAATCCTTGGTATAAAGATCTATCGTGATAAAGTGCTTAATTAGATTAAGCAAAAGTACATACATTGACAAGATCTTGAACCGCTTCAAGATGAAAGGTTCCAAGAGAGGAAACTTGCCAATAGTACATAGTGTACATCTGAGCAAATCTCAGAGTCCTAGCTCTAAAGGACATGAAACATATGAAGGGTTCTCCACATGCTTTAGCCAATGGTTCAATCATGTACGCCATGTTAATGTACTAAGACCGGACGTCTCGTATGCCCTAAGCATGACGAGCAAATATTAGTCAGACCCAAGTGATGCTCACCGTATAATAGTGAAGAACGTTCAGAAGTATCTGAGAAGAACTAAAGATATGTTCTTACTATACAACGGTTAGGAAAGAGATCTGTGTGTTTAAAGACACATAGATGCTAGTTTTCAAACCGACCATAATGACTTAAATTGTAGTAGGGATGTATGTATTGAACGGAGGTACTATGAGCTGTAAGAGCTTACATGCAAATCTACTTGTCAAGCCTATGTCTTAAAACAATCATGATGTTCATATTATAGGATTGAGGATTTTTCATATTGCATAATAATTTTAGTAACTTTAAACTTTCTGGAACGTTAAAACAATTATGTTTCATCTGATATGGCATATTGGGTATGAGTATATACATTAAAAATTTCTTTGTTATTTATTAGCATGTTTAAGTATCCATAAATAACTATGATGATCATATTATTTAGAACTGTCCTTGATCAATTATTACTAGGGGACTAGTAATAAATCAAGATCATTGTGAATAATGGTCATAGTCCAAGTTAGAAGTGCACTAGGTGCAACCAGAGTCACATGCGCTTGTTGGTGTACAAGGTGTTGGACAAGACCCACAGTGAGGATCACCTCATAGACCGACATCATAAAGTAAGTCCTAAAATAGTAAACACGCTTTATCCTCATACCTGAGATGTATATTGGGATCTAATACACAAGGTGTCAGGATCGAATTCTCAACAAGAATTAATTCTCAGAAACAATATCAAAGAAGTTTGCGGAATAACACTTTGATATTCAATGAAACAGTAAATCAACACAGTAAATATGAAGAACAAACTGTAAACTTGTATTGAATGCTTTGAAGTTACAAGATTACACACTCAACCTCAATATTGATGAACAGGCTCACCAATACGAATTCTACTTCTCTAGAATTAGGATCTATGCCTTGAGGTTGATTCTCTCTCTAGAACTTAGAATGAATTCTCATCTCTAAACTATTCTATACATTCTATATATATACTGAATCAAAAGATAATTACAATAAACATATCTTCAGTATATCTTCCATCATTATCTTCAAGCCTTCCATGAATATCTTTATTCTTTCCAGCTGTCATCCTTTTCATTCAGATCTTCAAGTCATAAGCAGTACTAATTATGCTCAGCAACATTAATTTCTTCAAGCAACATTAACTTCTAAGCAGCACTAACTACTAGCAGTACTAACTAGCTAAGCAGTACTAACTTTGTTCAAGCAACACTAACTTTGACTAGCAGTATTAATTACTAGCAGTAGTAATACTCAGCAGTATTAACCATACTTGATAAATTCTTCAGTTCCCAACAATCTCCCCCTAACTTGACTTTTAGGACAAGAAGTCAAGTTCTTCAGAATTAATCTTCAAGATGCTTTTCAAGATGCTCCCAAAACTTCATAATGACCTACATTCCAGTATTTGCATCCAATCCCAAACTCTGATTGATGGTTCTTTGGATCAAGTATTTAGCCATCTCTGAATCTGGAATACACCCTAGCTTTTTCTTCAGCATGGCATGAAGCTTCAATCTGCTATGATTATACACTCTATCCACTAGGGAGTATTCAGTATGATTCAGATCCAAAGTCACTGTATATACTCCACTAGTTTCATATAGAGTCCAACTGTTGACTGACTTGAAGATATTCTTGATCACATGCTCTACTTCTTCAGGTTTGAACATCATACACAGATACTCCGTTACCAGTTTTGTAATTGAAATCTCTGGAGCTTTCAGTATATCTGCATACAACTTCATTCCTATCTCAAACATCTCTTCAAGATCTGACCTAGAGCATGTTCTGACAATTTTGTTCCAAGTGCTGTAGACTTCATACTTCTCATCCTTTCTTTTTAATCTGATATACTCCTTGCCATCCACCTCCATAGTATCCCAATGGATAACTTCAGGAGGTTTGAATCCAACAGGTTCAGCTGAGATAGGCTTTGGAATTTTATCCATTATCACCATGTACATGTTTGCATCTGATCTCTGTGGTACTTCTTCCTGAGTTTCAGCTTTCTTTTCTTCTTCTACTCTGGGCTTCTTGTCAACTTTGTTTCTGTTTGCCATCATCTTGGTTTTCTTCAGTATCCTTTGCCCTTGCCCTATAGTAGTTTCCTTCTTCTTTTCTTCCTTTGTCCTTTCTTCTGATCTAGGACCTTTAGAAGCAATAGACTTAACTCTTTTTATCTTCTTGATCTTCTGAGCTAGAGTCTCTTCTTCCTTAATCTCTGCCTTTTCCTTTGTTGGAGTTACCTCTTCACTTTCAGGGAAGGGTTTATTGATATTCACATCATGCCTCTCCTTAGCTTTCTTTTCAAACTCCACTCTGTCCTTTTCATTATTCTTCAGCTTTCCCATTTCTTTCTCATATAGTCCCTTGACTTGATCAAAAGTCATCTTTATGAACATTTCTTTCTTCACACCAATTGCACTCCTCAAGAAAGTTATCATCTTGTTCCTTTCCTGAGTTGCAAGGTAAGTTTGTGAAGGTCTTCTCTTCTTTGTACTTGATCTGGCCATCATAGCCTTTCTCAAGCTTATTGCTCTTTGCTTAGCTTTCTCTGTTTCCAACCCTTTCTGAAATGCTTTATTTAGTTCATTGGCTAGTGCTCTGGCTATTTCTCTGTCTTTCTCAACCTGCTTTTTCTCTGCTTGATCTAACTCTTCTTGCAGTTTCTTGGCTAATGCTTCATCTGATTCAATTATCTTTTGCTTTTTGGTTGGTTGATCAGTTTCTATCATCTTTTCTTTTTACATCTGCAGCCATGTCTTTCTTTTCTGATTTCTTTGCTCCCCCTTCATTTATGACCACTCCCTTTGCTTTGGGAGTGTCATTCTTTGCTTTTACCAGCATCTCTGCTACTTCAACCTCTTCAGATGTTAATCCTGTTATTGCTGCTTGTGTAGTTTCAGCAGCACTAACAGTTTCTGTTGCTTGTTTTGGCTTAGCAGTAGTAACAGTTTCTGCTGCTGCCTTTTCTTCAACAAATTCATCCCTTTCTTCAATAAACTCCCCCTCAATCTGTTGATCTATCTGTTCTGAGCTTGAATTCTCCCCATTTTTGGAAGCATTTTCCTCCTTCTTTGTGTTTGCCCCATTTCTCCTCCTTAGAACAAACTGCTTTCTCCTTTTCTTGGCAGTGAGTTTTCCTAACAATTGTTTGAGTTTGGAAATCTGCTCTTGTTGGGAGATGACCACTTGCTGCAATTCTTTAATTTCCTTTCCTTGATTAACCACATCAACATTGATGTTGGCTAATGCTTCAATCAATTCCCAGTAAGTATATCTATCCTCACCTTCTTTAGGTGTTTTACCCACCCTTGAAGGATCCTTGGAATGTTTTTCCATCAATTCATCAGTTTCAGCTCTGTCCTCACCCTTTTTGGATATGTTGCCCATCCTTGAGGGATCCTTGGATCTTTTAGTAGTGGCCTTCTGCCTAGCAGAAGCACCAACTACCCCCTTGGTTTCTTGGCACCGGGGTCCTTTGGTTGATTTCTCACCCAAAGTTGCCATGGGGAAGGTCTTAGAGATGTTACCACTGGCCTTCTCTGTGCTAGCAGAAGTAGTGGCAGCCTTCTCACCCATATGCTCATCCATCTCCTTTGAGAGCACCTCCTCAGGGTTGGGAGACACCCTGTTGGTTTCCCTTTGGATATTCTCTACTGGAGAATGTTCCAAGAGAGGGCTTTGAGGTTCTTGGTTAATAGTAGGTACACCAAGGGAAGGAGCCTTGTGTACCTTTCTCTTGACATAAGTCTTGGATATTCTGGGAGTGGGTTTAGCAGCAAAGGACTGAGGGAAAATTTGAGAGAGGGAAGGTTGGGATTGGCTAGCAGTGGGTTGGTCTAATGGGGGCCTTGACCCTGCTACCATACCTTCATTGGTTTGGGACACCACCATCATTGTAGAGAACAATGGGGTGTCTACTCCTTCCGAGTCCCCAGCAGATCTTCTCATTTTTGAGAAAACCTTGCCTTTGGGGGGTTTAGGTACATATACCCCAACAGGTTGAGGTATATCCGTCAATTCATGAGTAATAACTTCTTGGACAAACCTGGGGTACATAAAGAAGCTCTTTTTGTTTCCCATGTTTGAGACAAGATCACTGAAAATCATTTTAGAAAAGTTATACTTTCTGGCAGTGGCCAAGCACACCAAAGCATAAGCAATGGTGCTGCTGAACTCACTCCATCCAGTAGTCTTTTTGGAGATGCAGTACATCAAGGTATGAATAAGAAAACGCCATTGGGGTGAGAATTTAGCTTTTGAGAACTTAAAAACACCCAATGGGCCTCCATACCCCATTCTTGTAAAAGTAGAGAACAGTTCATCATTAGAGATAGAAGTTATACCAGAGGCATCGTCTAGACGTAGACTGATGCGAATTACCTCTTCAGTAACTGTCAAAGGTTTTTCACAGACCCTTGTCTTGATCATTTGTACACCATTCTCAGCAACAATGGTGGCATTAACCCAGAACTGCCTTTGATGCTCGATATAGATTGATGGAGACACTGTCAGAGCATAGGCGATATGGCTAGTTTTCAGAAAATCCACTATCTGATGAAATCCTGCAGCTTGCTTTGGCTTTTGGAGCATTGCGATTTCATTGTGCTCGTCGATGAATGCCATGGATGCCATTGAACTGGGATGTTCTTGCCTGAAAAACTTGGTACTTGAGAGAAAAAGGGTTTAGAGCGCAAGAGAATAGTATGCAAAGAGTCGTTATAAACTTTTAGGCGGGCAAAGAGTATTTATAGTATTCGGAATATAAGCAGTATTAACCTAGAGCAGTATTAACTAACTAGCAGTATTAACTGAGAGCAGTATTAACGACTAGCAGTATTAACCACTAGAAGTATTAACTGAGAGCAGTATTAACCACTAGCAGTATTAACTAACTAGCAGTATTAACCACTAGCAGTATTAACTGAGAGCAGTATTAACCACTAGCAGTGTTAACTAACTAGCAGTATTAACTGAGAGCAGTATTAACCACTCGCAGTATTAAATAACTAGCAGTATTAACTGAGAGCAGTATTAACTGTGCACTGGTAGTATTAAAACTGCACTAGCAGCATTAACTGCACTTACACCTTTTAAGCTTGTGTTGTCCATACCCTTTCATTTGTACCTCACACTTTTATTCCATCTCTCCATTTTCCATCATTCTTTAACCACTTGTTTTACCTTTGAACTTACCTCCATCTGGAGTATCATACACAGAGCAACATGTCCTCCATCAAACCTTTTGAAGCTTTGAAGGTAGTCCATGTTACTTGATATGTGCCAAGAGCAACCACTATCTACATGCCAAATGCTCTTCCTCTTGAGCTGTTGGTTGCCCTGCACACTTGATAAATCAGTTAGTCTTGGATGGAACCCAAGCTAAAGTGGTCTTGGGTTGTCCTTTCTCATTTATATAATTTGTCATTTTGGTCTGTATGAGTTGTTTAGGAATCTCATGGCTGGAATACTTTGTCAAGATTATAGGCTTTGCAACATTAATACTAGTAGAAGCACTATCCTTGTTAGCAGTAGTATTGGTTGCAGCAGCACTATTTCTGTTAGCAGTACTATCTGGGATAGCAGTACTAACAGGTTTCTTTACAATTGGAACCCAAACTTGAACAAAGTTGTTTGCTTTCTTTGTCTTTAAATTACTCCTTGGCTTATTTGGAGCATTTTTCTTTGTATTAGCAAACTTGTTCTGAGCATGAGACTTTAAAGGAGCTCTTTTCTCAGCCAATTGATTCCTTCTTTTATTTCTATAACCAAAAGAGTTTTGTGGTTTTCTTTGAAAAGTGACTCTTTGGTTGATAGGGTTGAAATAACAGTGTTTGGCAAGATGATTCAATTTACCACAAATAAAACAAGGTTTTGGTCTATTGATTTTACTCAAATCAACCCCTTGTTTTTGTGCCCACTGATTATTCCAGTTTCTCTGATTTCCCCTTGGTTTATCATGTTTTTGGGGCTCAGATTTATTGCAAGAACACTATTTACAAGGGACAGGATTCACAACTGTGGTTTGCTTATAATGGACCTTCTCAGACTTTCCCTCAGTCTTCTCTATGTCCTTAGATTTGACCCAAGTCTTTCCACATCCCTCATTGGTGATAATGTGATTTTCTAGAGGAATCTCACCACTCCCAGTGTTCTCCTTACTCTTTTCACTAGAGTTCTCTTCTTCAGAGTCTGTTTCAACCACCACTTTGTCTAAAGGATCTACCTTAGTGGCTCCAACAGGCAATTCCTTCCTATCCTTGGTCTCTAGTAAGTTTGATATAGGAGGAATGTAATTGTTGTTGTATGGTGGTGGTGTGGTGTTATAGCCTATTCCTCTTCTAAGTTTGTCATGGATTTGAGTTTGGAGCAAAGAGTCCATTGCTTTAGAAGCATTGGAAAATTTCTCAATATACAGCTTGGCTTTCTCAAACTCACTCTTTATCTTCTCATTCTCCTCTTTAGACTTTTTCAGCTGAAGTTCTAGGTCATTCTTCTCCCACTTCCAGTAATTTGTATCATAAGAATGTTGAAGTTCATTGGCTTGGAAAACTTTGATCTGTTCCTCAAAACTCTCAACAATTCTTACATAGTCTTTTATATCTCTCTCTAATCTTTTAAGGTCATCACTCATTGTCTGGTTGTGATCCCTGTACCTTTTAACAGTTTCCATACAAGTTTTAGAGCAAAGATTAGACATTACCTCTGTGGGGATTTCTGTGCTTGAAGAATCTGAAACTTTAGCCATTGATGATTTCTGATTTCAAGGAAGAATGATGATTGCAGGTTTCTGAGAATACTAGCTCTGATACCACTTGTCAGGATCGAATTCTCAACAAGAATTAATTCTCAGAAACAATATCAAAGAAGTTTGCGGAATAACACTTTGATATTCAATGAAACAGTAAATCAACACAGTAAATATGAAGAACAAACTGTAAACTTGTATTGAATGCTTTGAAGTTACAAGATTACACACTCAACCTCAATATTGATGAACAGACTCACCAATACGAATTCTACTTCTCTAGAATTAGGATCTATGCCTTGAGGTTGATTCTCTCTCTAGAACTTAGAATGAATTCTCATCTCTAAACTATTCTATACATTCTATATATATACTGAATCAAAAGATAATTACAATAAACATATCTTTAGTATATCTTCCATCATTATCTTCAAGCCTTCCATGAATATCTTTATTCTTTCCAGCTGTCATCCTTTTCATTCGGATCTTCAAGTCATAAGCAGTACTAATTATGCTCAGCAGCATTAATTTCTTCAAGCAACATTAACTTCTAAGCAGCACTAACTACTAGCAGTACTAACTTTGTTCAAGCAGCACTAACTTTGACTAGCAGTATTAATTACTAGCAGTAGTAATACTCAGCAGTATTAACCATACTTGATAAATTCTTCAGTTCCCAACACAAGGAGTGTTGTAACACACGAAAATTTATAAGGTAAGTATTTATTTCCCTTACTTCATAAATTGTGATTATTTGAGAATATGAGGCCTTTTATATGTGCATGATCATTATTATAATGTTGTAATGTTATATGAACTGCTTAATCATCTTATTTGTCTAAACCTCACACTTGTAATCGAATTTGCATGAGTTTTTTGGCTGTCAGGGGAGTGGCGCGATAGTGCCACGCGATAGTGCCAAGGGCACTATCGCCGGTCACTATCGCGGGGATTGTACCGCGAGTGGTGAGTCTGGCGCGATTGTGACATGCGATAGTGACACTGTCACTATCGCAGGTCATTCTCGCGGGAATGGTACCGCGGCCTTCGGGCTTCGCGTGATTGTGACACGCGATAGTGCCCATGACACTATCGTCGGGCACTATCGCCGACGGGCTGAGAGACTTAAATGAGTTCTTTGGCCGATTTTCACTTCATTTCTACACTTCTCTCTTTGGTGATTTTGAGCTCCCAAATCAGTTCCATTCCTCACAAACCCTAACCCTCAAAAATACAAATCCTTTTGGTGGTTGGGAATCTTGGTGTGGCATTTATTCTTCTCAAGGGAGCATTTATTAGGGTTCTCAAGTTCAACAACTCTCTTCTCCAAGTCTCATCTTCATCATCTAGGGTTTCATATTTTCTAGGTTTTGGTTCAAAAACCTATATTGTGAGTTTACTAAACCTTTGTTAAAACTAGATACACATCATAATCTCCTACTTGTTATTATTATATATTTACTCAAAATGTTCATCTTTAAATGTTCAAGTATTTGGGGTTTTCTTATGGATATATGTTATGTGTAACTTACCATGATTTAATGTATGCATATCTTGGTATTATGATGATTTCTATTTGGGATATATTTTTGGTGAGTTAATATCTTCATGATGAATATGGTTGTGCTATGGGCTTATGTTGGATCTTATATTGAGTAGGATGGTAATATTGTACCCTTGGTTGGTATTGAAATATGCTTGGTTGAAATATACCTCAAGACCTCCTATAAATTATGTTGGACGAACCAAGTTAGGAGACACTAGGAGGATGTAGTCTTGGGCGTCACCGTGATGGTATGTGCCTAGACCTGCGCCATTCGGGGAATTTCCATAGTTGTAGTCCCCGGATGTGCCGGGCCTTTCGGGTGCCTCTTGTTAGTTGGCATCAGGGTATATTGACTCTTTGGGTGGAACTTGATTGTTGCTATGGGTCTCCCCTATTGACTCCACATTTATGGAACATTGGTTAACTGCTGATAAGATTTGCCTTTGACCTTATATGCTATTTCTTGTTCAACTCATTAGGCTCTTTAGCCTAACACTTGTTTGGTGTCGATGTGTATCTCAGGTTCTAGCGGTGCCAGTTCTAAGCAGGCATAGTTTCTTTGGGTGAGAGCTTGGGGATTTTGCACTTGGACATAGATTTTGGAGAAGACGTTTGGGTTTATAGATGACACCCTTTTTGTAATATCTTTTCTAGTGGTAGAAATTAGATTAGTTGGTTGTTAATTATTGTCCGTTAAATTACAAATGTAATTAAACAGGTTTGAATATTTCCCATTTTTGGGAGGCTCTTGCTATGACAATTTTATATACCACATGTCTGTTTTTCGGATTTTTTTGTTATCCCTATTTTTAGGGTGTTACAAGTTGGTTTGAGAGCTTTAGTTTAAGGGAACTAGGTATTGTTTTAGCATATCTAGACTTAAGCTTTAGACATTATAGCTGCACTGTCCACTTGGAGTAAAAGTCCTAGGTGGGGAGAGTGTTAGGACTTACAGAATTACGCAAATTAAGTGTTGTGATTATGGTAACAAGAATCCTTTGTATAATATGTTCATAATTTCACTTAGCTACTGCTATTATGAATACATTATTATGTGAGTATGCTTGCAGATACTGTTATTATGATAATTGAAATGCGTATTAGTACGTACAATGAGTTCAACTCGCTTAGTCTTTTCTCAATCTCTCTTCTCGTACGTGTATGGAAGATATCAATGGTAAACACTCGAAGCAGGTTATCGAACATAGCAGAGGGTCATGTAGAAGTGGAATCTACTGCGGACCGACCTCCTTTGGTCATAACCTCCAAGGGACCTCCCATACCTAATATCGTGGGAGGAGGACCCGAACAGATTCCGCGCACGGATATTGCGACTGGCAATGCTATCATGGAAGAGGTGACTATGGATACCAGGATCAGAGACAGTATGATGCTGACCATAAATTCGACCATGGCCCAACAACAAGAATTCTTCATGAAGCTTCTGGAGGATCGGGATGCCAGTCACCGACAACCTGAAACGATGGCAGGTGTAACACCCCGAATTCTGAGAGCCTATGTATTATCGTTCTCGTTTTGGAAACCTTCTAATTTTAAGGATTTATCAGTTTTATATTGAACCTATTAGATTTAAGCATCGTGTGCTAAAAAGTGTCAAAATTGTGAAGTTCGGGATGGCTCGCGACAGTGCCCGCGAGAGTGACAGGATGTCACAATCGCAAAGGCACGATCGCCGGGGGTCAAGAACTCTCATCACGTCTCTCGCGATAGTGCCATGCGAGAGTGACAGGGTCACAATTGCCGGGCACTATCGCCTAGATTGTACCGCGGGTGGGGGTGTTGGCGCGATTATGCCCGCGAGAGTGACAAATGTCACTCTCGCCGGCGAGTGTTTGGGTATAAAAAGCCTAGGTCGTGATTTTCAGTCATTATATCTGATTCTAGGGTTTGGTGTGCGATCTTCTCTGCCGAAAATCAGTAGGTAAGTCTTCCTTACAACCTCTTTCATCATTTATGGTGATTCTAGGTCATTAATGGTGGTCCTTAACATTTAGGAGGTGTGTTTGGTGAGCTCTCAAGTGGTTCCTCATCTCCTCCATTCCAAGTACTTAGTTTTATTGTAAGAAAGCTACTAAGGTGAGTTCTTACACATTTTATTAAACTTTATACATGTCAAAAGGTGGATTTTGAATACCTAATATCTCCTCTTTCATATATTTGACTTGTAGAATGTTTTGCTAAACCTAACTTTTGGGGATATTAGTATTTGTGATGATTCTTGGGAAAGTGACGAATTATGATCTTTAATAATGTTCTTTAACTTGTTTTACTTGGGTTATACATTTAAGGGAATAGTATGTACTATGTGGAATCCATGAATTTGAGGATATGGAAATGATGGTTAACTGCTGATAAGTTTGTAAATCAACTTGCACCATGTTTTGGAGTTTGGAAATGAATGAAGGATCAAATATACTTTGATTAGAGATCTTTTGGTAAACGATGAAAATGGTTTTGGTGGAAATCACTCTTCATATCACTTATGCATATTAACCATTGTTGGGATTACTTGTTGGGCCATATGTGCATTATTTGGCTTATTTGATGCATTGGGAGTCATGACCCCGTATTTGGTTTATTATTGTTCCGGCGTTGGGACGACTAGTTTTCCACGTCGAGGCACGTTTGGCATCGGATTGGGTTATAAGTCCTTCATGCTCAAGTATTACGATATTGGATGAGGAGCTCGACGTAACTTGAGTTTCCGTGGGTGTACGTTTAAAGCTACTGAGCCTGACATCCCTTGCGTGTACTTTATTTGTTTATTGGCCTTACTGACTCATCGAATGGCTTACTTTTGTGTTCCGTCATTCGAGTTAGTAAGCGGGTCTCCCCCGTTAACCCAAGAGGTATTTGTTATATTTCAAAGAACATTATTGTTATTATTACCATTATTGTTGTTGTATAAAAAAGAAGCTCTTTTACTCATTTTTATATTCAATTTCTTAAACTGCAAATGTTTGATCTCACTAGGCTTTAGCCTAACATTTTTTCTTAAAATGACATGTATAACAGGTCAGGTTTCCAGTGGGGTTCGTCGGGACTGAGCGGATAGCTTTGGGGTCAAGAGCGGTCTTTTTGGGAGATGTATAGACCGGCGTTTTTGAATAGCGAACATACCTTTTGGAAGAATAGCAACACCCAATACTAATCTTTCTTATTTAAGTTAGATTATTAGGTTGTTAGTCTATTCTTCATTTGATTAATTGTAATGGTTATAGTTTGTTTCCCCGTTCTATCGGGATGATACTTTGGGGTTGTTTACAACAGGTTTTTATATACCCAGGTTTACCAATTTATAGCCGTCATATTGCAGAATTTTCGAATTTTTATTTCCGCTAAATTTAGGGTGTTACAGCAGGGAATATCGTGATGGGGTCGGGTGGTGGACTGGTGGTCGTAGTAACTGAAGATCAAGGAGAGAACGGAAGCAAAGGGAAGACCAAGGGATGCACTTACAAAGCTTTTCTGGGGTGCAACCCGAAAGAGTTTGATGGTTCCAACAACCCGGTCGCTTGCATGTACTGGCTCAAGGAGGTGGAGATGGCTTTTGAATCTAGCGAGTGTGACGTCTCGCAACGTGTGAAGTTCGATTCTTAACTACTCAAGGGAGAGGCTTTGATTTGGTGGAATCTCACTCGGTCCGCCCTCACTCCTGTAGTTTTGGCTAAGTTGACCTGGCCGGTCTTCAAGAAGAAGATCATGGATAAATATTGCAGTGAAAGATCGTTGGACAAACTGGAAGAAGAGTTCCGGAATTTGAAGAAGGGGACTCTGTCAGTTGCCGACTACTCCAAGTTGCCGACTACTCTGGAAAAGTTGAATTTGGTGGGACATCTGGTCCCCGATGAGAGGTCGAAGATTAAAGCTTATCATCAAGGTTTACCGGCCGATATGAGAACGGATGTGCGGAATGCTGGAGGATCGACACTCTAAGAAGTTATCGAAGAGGCTTTGTTGGTGGAATATGATAGGATTGCAGACAAAGAAGAGAAGGGTTTGGTGGGGGAGAAGCGAAAGTGGGAAGGCCATCTGGTCCAGTTCGTCAATCGAAGCCGTTTGTAAGCGGGAGAGCTGGTGACAATCGTCGAGACGATCGGTGGTGCCACAAGTGTAAGACCAAGCACTCAGGCCCATGTATCACCAGAACCTACTCGGGTCCGGTCGGATGTGCCAAGTGTGGCAAGAAGGGTCACGCAACTCGAGAGTGCCCTATCCGGGGGCCGGTGTGTTTTGAGTGTCGGAAACCGGGGCACATGAGGAAAGATTGCCCGAAGTTAGTAGGAGGCAATCGGGGAAATTCTATTGGTTCGACGACAAGAGTCGAGAAACTGCCGAGGGTGGAAAGTCGAGCTTTCCGGATTACTACCGAGGAGGCAAAGGAGACCGTCGATGTTGTTTCGGGTACGTTCCTAGTAAACTCCTTGCCCGCTCGTGTATTGTTTGATTCGGGTGCTACGTGTTCCTTTGTATCGAATGTTTTTCGTAAACAGTTCGTCACTCCTATTAGTGTCCTTCCCGATGCGCTAGTAGTAGATGTAGCTAATGGAGATCAAGTGATCATCCGAGACCGTTTTTGTGATTGCACTATAGAGATTGATGGGAATCCTTTTGGAGTAGACTTGCTACCTATGTCTATAGGGGGGGTTCTACGTGGTCATAGGCATGGATTGGTTGGCGAGGCATAAGGCCGACATATTTTGCTCCAAAAAGATGATCCAAGTGCCTTTGCCGAAAAATGGTGTGGTCACCATCTACGGGGAGAAAGGGAAGAGGAGCAACCCTATCATCTCCTCTCTTAAAGCTCGCCAATTTCTAGCGACGGGTTACCCTTCGTATCTGGCTTACATGGTGGACGCGAAGAAGGAGAAGAAGTCAGTGGAGGATGTGAAGATCGTGAAAGACTATCTAGATGTCTTTCTGGAAGACTTACCCGGATTACCACCGGAACGTCAAGTGGAGTTCCAAATCGACCTCACTCCGGGAGCGGCTCCGATAGCCCGTGCTCCCTATCGATTGGCCCCGATGGAAATGAAAGAGATGATGACGCAACTTCAAGAGCTGTTGGAGAAGGGTTTCATCCGACCGAGTTCGTCACCTTGGGGAGCGCCGGTTTTGTTCGTGAATAAGAAGGACGGATCCATGCGGATGTGCATCGAATACCGAGAGCTGAACTAAGTCACAATAAAGAACAAGTATCCTCTACCTCGCATCGATGATCTCTTTGATCAACTCCAAGGTGCGGGATGCTTCTCAAAGATTGACCTTCGGTCCGAATACCATCAGGTGAGAGTGAAGAAGGAAGATATTCCGAAGACGGCTTTCCGAACGCGATACGGTCACTACGAGTTTTTGGTGATGCCTTTCGGTTTGACCAACGCTCCGGCCGTATTTATGGACTTGATGAACTGCGTGTGTCGCCCATTCTTGGACAAATCCGTGATTGTCTTCATCGACGATAGTTTAATCTACTCAAAGGACGAGTCCGAGCATGGGAAACATTTGCGGGAAGTATTCGAAGTCTTAAGAAGAGAAAAACTTCTTGCAAAGTTCTCGAAGTGCGAATTTTGGCTCCAAGAAGTGCAATTCTTGGGGCATGTGGTGTCTAAGGACGGAGTAAAGGTGGACCCGGCAAAGATAGAGACGATGATGAGTTGGGAGCCACCAACGACTCCGACGGAGATTCGAAGTTTCTTGTGTTTGGCGGGCTATTATAGACGTTTCATTAAAGACTTCTCCAAGATAGCTACTCCACTCACGTCCCTTACAAGGAAGAATGTCAATTTTCTTTGGACCGATGTGCAAGATTAAGCCTTTCAGGCGCTCAAGAAAAGATTGTGCAAAGCTCCGATCTTATCCTTACCCGAGGGATCGGAAGGCTTCGTAGTGTATAGTGATGCTTCTAAGATGGGGCTTGGGTGCGTACTAATGAAACGGGGGAAGTAATAGCTTATGTGTCACGACAACTAAAGGATCATGAGAAGAACTATCCGACTCAAGACTTGGAATTGGCGGCGGTGGTTTTTGCGTTGAAGTTGTGGTGACACTACTTATATGGGACAAAGTGCACTCTCTTCCCCGATCACAAGAGTCTTAAGTACATCTTCGATCAAAAGGAACTCAACATGCGGCAAAGAAGGTGGATTGAGATTATGAAGGATTACGATTGTGATTTACTCTACCATCCCGGTAAGGCCAACGTGGTGGCGGATGCATTGAGTCGAAGGAGCCATGATGGTAGTGTCAAGTTGTCCCTTACAAGGATCGACGTGGTATCGAGTTTGTTTTAAAACATCAAGACGTGTCAAGTGGAATCACTCAAGGAGGAAAATCTCAAATCCGAGATGATGGTGAAGCAAAGAGAAACGTTGACGGAGGACAGTCGTGGACTTAAACTCTTTCAAGGGTGAATTTGGGTGCCAAAGTTGGGTGGAAATCGGGAGCAACTTCTTGAATAAGCGCACAAATCGAAGTATTCTATACATCCCGGTAGCTCCAAGATATATAGGGACTTGAAATTGAACTATTGGTGGCCGGTGATGAAACTAGACATGGATAATTATGTGGAGAGATGTGTCACGTATCTCCAAGTCAAAGTGGAACATCAAAGACCGTACGGGAGTTTGCAACCGTTGCCCATCCCCGAGTGGAAATGGGACAACATCACCATGGATTTCGTGACGAAACTACCGAAGACCTTGCGAGGATATGACACCATTTGGGTAATAGTTGACTGGCTAACCAAGAGTGCACACTTCCTTGCGATGAGAAAGACCTTGCCAATGGAGAAATTGGCCAAGCTTTATATCGATGAAGTGGTGTCAAGGCACGGGGTCCCGCAATCTCTCATGTCGGATCGGGGAAGTCGTTTCACATCGAACTTTTGGGCGAGCTTACAGAAAGAGTTGGGCACTAGATTAAATTTGAGCACGACTTATCACCCTCAAACCGATGGTCAAAGTGAGAGAGCGATCCAGACGCTAGAGGATATGTTGAGGTCATGTGTCATAGATTTTGGAGGGAGTTGGGACTCGCACCTACCTTTGGTGGAGTTCGCCTATAATAACATTTACCATTCCAGTATCGGAATGGCACCCTTCGAGGAGTTGTACGGACGGAAGTGCAGAACATCGGTTTGTTGGCTCGAGGCGGGCGAGAAGCAGTTCGCCGGACCGGAAATAGTGCAAGAAATGGCAGATAAGGTGAAGGAAATTCGAGAAAAACTAAAGGCGGCACAAGACCGACAGAAGAGCTATGCGGACAAGAAGAGAAGACCGGTCGAGTTTCAAGTGGGTGATCGTGTCATGTTAAAGGTGTCTCCATGGAAGGGGATTATCCGTTTCGGGAAGCGCAGAACACTTAGTCCTCGCTTCCTTGGACCTTTCGTCATTCTAGAAAGAATTGGATTACAAGCCTACCGTTTGGAATTGCCACCAGAGATGGATGGGATACATCCTACGTTCCACGTGTGTTACCTTCGGAAGTGCCTAGTTGAGGAGGAAAGTGTGATTCCATTGACGGAGATCCGGGTAGATAATGGGAATCGTTGTGTGGAAGAACCAGAGGCAATATTAGAGTCGAAAGTGAAAAAGTTGCGGCACAAAGACGTGGTCATGGTGAAAGTTCAATGGAAGCATCATTGGAGTGCTAACATTACTTAGGAGTCTGAAGATGATATGAAGAAGCGTTATCCTCACTTGTTTATTATAGGGTAAGATTTTGGGGACGAAATCCTAATTAGGTGGGAAGGATTGTAACAGCCGGAAATTTATAAGGTAAGTATTTATTTCCCTTACTTCATAAATTGTGATTATTTGAGAATATGAGGCCTTTTATATGCGCATGATCATTATTATAATGTTTTAATGTTATATGAACTGCTTAATCATCTTAATTGTCTAAACCTCGCCCTCGTAATCGAATTTGGATGAGTTTTCAGGCTGTCAGGGGAGTGGCGTGATAGTGTCACGCGATAGTGCCAAGGGCACTATCGCCGGTCACTATCGCGGGGATTGTACCGCGAGTGGTGAGTCTGGCGCGATTGTGAAACGCGATAGTGACTCTGCCACTATCGCAGGTCACTCTCGCGGGAATGGTACAGTGGCCTTCGGGCTTCGCGCGATTGTGACACGCGATAGTGCCCATGGCACTATCGTCGGGCACTATCGTCGACGGGCTGAGAGACTTAAATGAGTTCTTTGGCCGATTTTCACTTCATTTCTACACTTCTCTCTTTTTCTCTTTGGCGATTTTGAGCTCCCAAATCAGTTCCATTCCTCATAAGCCCTAACCCTCATAAATACAAACCCTTTTGGTGGTTGGGAATCTTGGTGTGGCATTTATTCTTCTCAAGGGAGCATTTATTAGGGTTCTCAAGTTCAACAACTCTCTTCTCCAAGTCTCATCTTCATCATCTAGGGTTTTATATTTTCTAGGTTTTGGTCAAAAAACCTAGATTGTGAGTTTACTAAACCTTTGTTAAAACTAGATACACATCATAATCTCCTACTTGTTATTATTGTATATTTACTCAAAATGTTCATCTCTAAATGTTCAAGTATTTGGGGTTTTCTTATGGATATATGTTATGTGTAACTTACCATGATTTAATGTATGCATATCTTGGTATTATGATGATTTCTATTTGGGATACCTTTTTGGTGAGTTAATATCTTCATGATGAATATGGTTGTGCTATGGGATTATGTTGGATCTTATATTGAGTAGGATGGTAATATTTTACCCTTGGTTGGTATTGAAATATGCTTGGTTGAAATATACCTCAAGACCTCCTATAAATTATGTTGGACAAACCAAGTCAGTAGACACTAGGAGGATGTAGTTTTGGGCGCCACCGTGATGGTATGTGCCTAGACCTCTGCCATTCGGGGAATTTCCATAGTTGTAGTCCCCGAATGTGCCGGGCCTTTCGGGTGCCTCTTGTTAGTTGGCATCAAGGTATATCGACTCTTTGGGTGGAACTTGATTGGTGTTATGGGTCTCCCCTTTTGACTCCACATTTATGGAACATTGGTTAACTGCTGATAAGATTTGCCTTTGACCTTATATGCTATTTCTTGTTCAACTCACTAGGCTCTTTGGCCTAACACTTGTTTGGTGTCGATGTGTATCTCAGGTTCTAGCGGTGTCGGTTTTAAGCAGGCATAGTTGCTTTGGGTGAGAGCTTGGGGATTTTGCACTTGGACATAGATTTTGGAGAAGACCTTTGGGTTTATAGATGACACCCTTTTTGTAATCTCTTTTATAGTGGTAGAAATTAAATTAGTTGGTTGTTTTTTATTGTCCGTTAAATTACAACTGTAATTAAACAGGTTTGAATATTTCCCCATTTTTGGGAGGCTCTTGCTATGGCAATTTTATGTACCACATGTCCGTTTTTCGGATTTTTTTGTTATCCCTATTTTTAGGGTGTTACAAGTGGTATGCTTTGATATAGTCTAACGTTACCCTTAACTGGGTAATCATAAGGGATATGTTGGGTATAACATGAATTGTGTAGTTTGTCATGTACATGCAATCTGGGATTTGCTCCTCTCAAGATGAGAGAGATATTTCTGGGCCCCTCGATTACATAGTTTGATTTGCATGCATGAACAAGTGGATTAGTTGGACTAATGACACTTGTATAATCAAATATGTTGGGATCGAGAAAACATATTCTTTGAACTATAAAGGATGAGAAAGATCTATGCCTTAAGTTCAAAACAAAATATCGTGAAGTAAAAGGATAATGAATGATTCTACTATATGATTGATTGGATCAATCAAATTGCTCAAAGGTAAAAGCACATTTACATAGCCTTGGGGGAGGTGACGTGTTGCTAGACGCTTACTATCGTCTGTGTTACTGTGTATCGTGTGCAAGTGGGTGGATGTAAGTTATTATATGCCCACGACACGTGTCACACAGAGATACTACTGAGAAAGTATGTAAACCTATAGGGTCGCACACAAAGAATGCGTTTGTTTCCATCTTAAGAAACCCATATTAAATCAAGTTGATTAAGAAAATAATTATTCTTGAAGGATAATTATGAAAATATGTGTTAAACTGTAATTATGATAATTACAGGGTGAAAACGTAATTATGTTAATTACGTGGTGTTATCTGTAATTATATATAATTATATTTAAAGTTTAAAAGATAATTATATATATATATATATATATATATATATATATATATGAATTTGAATATTACAAATAATTACTAAACCTTATTTAAATCCTTTTTGAATTATAATCCATTTATAGTTCTTCTGGTAGAAATAGGGCGTTAGGCTAAACCATTGTTTATGGGATTTGAATTAGAATTAGTCTTTTAATTAAATACAGAAAAGAAATATTCTCTCTTCTGTAAAACGCATATAGATCTAGGGTTCTTGGGCTAGCACCCGGTGGAGACGGGAAATACGTTCATGTGTGGACTACCGATAGAGGAAACCTATTTTGGTTTCTTGGTGTTCCGCTTCAATCTTGACAGATATTAAAAGGTACATATTCTAAACACCCTATGGTGTGGTTTTGATTTTAATTAATGCATCATTGGATCCGACTGAGTTTTAAGTTTATTTAGAAAAGTTTTCTATATAATATTTTGTAACCAAAATTTATTATTTTCCGCTGCGTTTTATCAGTTTCAAATTGTATTAAAACCCAACAAAATGAAAAACCGAAAATCAACTGTTTGATTAACTAATGCAATGAATGTGATTAAAGAGGGAGTTACAACTTTATTTTTAAACTAAAAAATCTCCCAACCCCTATTTTTTAAATCGAAAGGAATACGAAATATGATCAAAATTCGAACGAAACAAATTACTCAAAAAACAAATCATATTTTTTCCGTTAATTTGACATCCATATAGATATACTTTTTCATCCGTTTTTACATTGTCTTTCGGTTTTCTATTTAATTAGCGTTTCCCCTAAACCTGACCTATATGTGTATATAGGGGACTTTCAAGGGAGATCCAAATATTTTGTGGTAACTATGAGATCCAATCTCATCCATCCATCTAAATAATCAAGGGTTTAAAATAATTAAGAGAAATATTAATTAAAAACAGAATTTTAGGCCACTAAAATATGTAAAAAGGGTAAAAATGTCAAAAAACATGTAACACCCTCAATTTTGGTATAAGCAACTAATTTAAAATTTTCTAAATACATCGATAACTAATTCGTATACAATCACAATTTTAGGTTTAACCTCGACACACACAATTATTCTCTACATACAGTCTATGACAAGGACGGGTGCTACTAAAACCCAATAATAAACACTATCTCCAAACCGCGAAAGACTTCGTCAACTTCTTACCCTTATGCAAAGCTAGGGTTCATCTCATCAAAGTACTGCTAGAACCATACCCCAACTGGAACCTGATGCACATGCCGACAAATAAAAAGGTTAGGCTAACGCCTAGTGAGTCCAAGAGTTTTACATAAGTAAATGCATTTAAAATCATGACCTTTCAAATGATGTACTTTAAAACGTGGAAGCAACTCTTTTCCCATGTCTTGCACTTTTAAAGATGGACACCTCATTTCAAACATGATTTATAAATTGATGCAACTTAAACTAACTCGAAACATGAATCATCATCAAAACCATGTATACCGTACGTCCGAAAACATGGACCTAGCCGAAAACGAACAGACTTTAATTACCAAAACATAGGGATGACATAATTCATTCAAACCTTAATATACGAGGAGGAAGGTCCAATATTAAGGTCCTCATTCACTATCGACCATATAGAACCAATGACAATAAAGTAAAGCATCCTTATATTTAAAATACTGATAGCCGACAACGGGGGAAACCCGTATCCGTTGAGAGTGGAGGAAACACAAAAGTATGCCACCCAAGCAACGCTAATCGCATGACACCTCCCGACATCACAGCCAGGTGCCCCTATGACTTCTTTACAAGTGTCACCCCAAGTCAGTTGACCTTGATGGCATTTTCCTAAGAACTCCACCCCAAAGGCCCGACACAGTTAAAGACTACCTCCAGGCATTACTTCAAGCGTCGGAGGTCCTAGCGGCTACTTCCCCGGTAGCGCTATCAGACTCAATTCTCCTAGCGATCATCTGTAAAGTTTCTGGTCATAAAATATGGGTACCAGAGTTTAACCCCACAATACCCAATTGACCATCCCAAAACAGACTGACTTACGTGCCTATGGATCCAATGCAACACAGTCTAACATTATATGTCTAACCCGAAATGGCCAACGCACTCGAACATGTAACCAACACCAAAATACAACAAGGTATATTAGTACGTACATCATGATGAGGCTACTCGAGCCATTCAAAAACCGGACAAGTGTCCTCAAGACTCTTTTAAGTCGCCACCGAGCCAAAATGCTCAAAACTCCCTCTGTGACCAACGATTAACGACTCCCCAAAAGAATAACACGATTGACTCACTTCATGTAGACACACTCCCAAAATACGTGTGCATACTCCAATGCAGTTTAAATTGGGACAAATTACTTTCCAAATGATTTGAAGCCATTTACTTCTACAAAACGACCCATAACAATTAATTACGCATTCTCCAAAACAAACACTAAAATGTATTTTTAACCAAATAATCTCACTTGTGCAATAAATCATCAAACACACTCATTTATGACTCATTTATCGAAATGCCCAAAAATCCCCAATATGGGTGTTTTACAAGGTTTATAAAACCAAACTTCTCAAATAACCAAAACCCCTCAAGTAATTCCACAAATGATAATTTCATGTCAAACACATAAATACTTTAAAATAAACATTTTGGCATGTACAATGTTTTCACAAATCAACTTGAACTCACCTTGCTAGATTTAGGCTAAATCTAGATTTTACCCCGCTTAGAGCTCCTTTGAAGCAACTTGAATCTTCAAGGTCAAAACTTCCATAAACCTAGATACATAAATTTTCCACCATAAATATACATCCAAAACCATATATAATCGATCCCTAAACACTTTACATCAAAACTTCCATATTGGGCAAAACCCTAGTTTTGACCCAATTATTCCAAAAATCTTACAAACTGACATTAGAGAAATCAAACACTAGGAAACCATCAATGGAGCATTTATAACTTATTTTAAGGTTTAGAAATGGAATGGATACACTTACCACTTAGGTTTGACGAAAACCTAGAAAACCCAACGATGAGCTTGAGGTTGAAGAAGAAGATGGAGATGGTGAATCCTTGACCAATGCTTTCCATTTTACCACTTGATGGTGTTTCATATTCATAAAATACAAGGGTTTGAGCCAAAGATAAGTTAGGGTTTGAAGGGAAAGAAGGAAAACGTTTTGGGAGAGAGTAGAAGAAGTTTGGATGAGAGAAAATGAGAAAAAAAAGATGGAAAACTCGACTTAACAGCAGACTGGCCCTACTTGGCGACATTGCCAAGCGACTATGCCCAGGGCAATGTCGCCGGCATGCCCCAGGCCTCTGCTTCTCTTCTGCGACTGTGACTCGTCATAGTCGTCGGGCATTGTCGCGAGACCTTTCCGGAGTCCCGAAACCCGACTTTTTCACTGCCAACGCTCCCGATTCCCCGAGGGATTTTAAACAATCCATTTCCCAACAAAACCCCATTGTTTACAAGTCACAGAAATGTTCGGGTGACATTTACTTACCGAAAATTACGGGTGTTACAAAACACATTGAAATTCAGTGTTATCTAATTTAGGCACGTACCAATAATTTAGGCAATGAATCAGATGTGATAACCTCACAATATTGAAACATATCAATCAAATTCGATTACACTATTTCGACTACACTATATATCACAACAATCTACAACGATTTTAACCCTAGTTACATATTGTATCACGTAAGATAACACAATGTATCACATTGTGTGACACTGTGTAACAACCTTGTATCACGAAGGAGGTAAGTCTTTCGGTTACATATTGTATCACGTAAGATAACACAATGTATCACATTGTGTGACACCGTGTATCACGTAAGATAACATGCATCGGTATTGTTTTAGTTGTAAGATAACACACTGTATCACATTGTTTGACACTGTGTGACACCTATTTGCAACACATATCACAACGAGATATCAACGAGATGAAGCAAGGATGGTGAAAGGATGCAGGCTTCGGTACAAAAGAAAATGATGGAGCAAGGATGCAGGCTTCGGCATCAAGAATGAAGATTTCATACGATTGAATTTCAAACCCAAACATGGAGAATATCACAAAATCAATTTGTTGAGATATTCAAGGAAACTCAATATTCCCTAGGCCCTGTGTGTGTGTGTGTATATATATATATATGTAGAGAGAGAGAGAGATGGAATATCATACGAGAAGTTAAACGTTTTGCGATAAGGCGAGAAGTGTGATCTCATATATGATTACACGGTCTGTGGGTGTGCTTAATCATATATGATTAAACGTCTATGTATTGCCAATATAACATTTGTTTAATCATATATGATTAAACTTGTGTATCATATATGATTAAACACTTCTCGCCTTCTCGCAAAATGTTTAATTTCTCGTTTGAACCTGCCCCTATATATATATATATATATAGAGAGAGAGAGAGAGAGAGATGGTGTGTGTGTGTCAAGTTTATACGAGACAATAACTAAATAAGAGAATAAGAAAACGGTCGAATCATATGTGATTTTACACTAAAATTATGTGTAAAATAACATGTGATTCACGCGACTTTGACGGTGATTTGAGGTCGCGGGCCATGTCGCCCGTACACCTTTGTATTGACCGTTAGTGTAGAATCAAATGTGATTATGTACATGATTTGGTCGTTTTCATGTTCATTTATTTAGTTACCGTTCTTATTTGAACCATCCTCTTATATATATATATATATATATATGACTATGTGAGAGAGAATTCAAAAGGAAAAGCCTAATTTGTAGGAGATTAACAAACAAAAGTGTTAGGTTTGTGAATATAAAGCAAAGGAATAGGACAAAAAAATTGTAATCTTGCAACCCTATAGTTGAGAGAGAGAGAGAGAGAGAGATTATGGATCCTATTAGAATCAAATTTGGATTATTTTTTAACTAAAAATAATTGTAGTTATGTTAAATATAATACTCTCTAATAAAATGTCTACAATTTTTAAAGGTTATAAATTCGAGTCTTACTCAAAATATCACTTAAAAAATTGGATGCATGATTTTGACAACCATATAATAATTTAGTCACACAACACAAACAAAAAAATATAAAATCAATCGACATTATGTTGTCGCTGTAAATCTTATTAATATATAGAGGTAGGTTATTATGCAACTCTTTTACATGGTATAATCAAAGTAATTCTCTTATCCATCACTCATTTTATTTTCAGTCTTTTTGTAATTATAAAAAGTGAAAATAAAATGAGTGATGAATAGAGGGATTGCATGATTTGCATCACGTAAAAGGGTTGCATTTGAACAACCCTATATATATACTTGTTTATGTAAAAATAAATCATATATATATATATATATATATATATACTAGTGTTGACCGTGCATTACACAGGAGGATAAATTTTTTGTTGGAATATTGAATCGAGTTAAAATAAAACATAATTTCTCTGTTAACAGTTAATGAAATACAATGTGAAAAACGAATGTATTTTCATAAGTGGTTAACTTGCATATATTCTTAATCGTTTGTTGTTATGAGTTTGTGCAATAATATTGATAATAGTTTTGTATTATATTATTTAAAACTCAAACGACATGTCTCACAACATATTTATCTGACTATTGACTTCAAGACCTCATAGTATTAGTCGATAAAAATAAAGATACATATATATATATATATATATATATATATATATATATATATATCTTATTCCCTACTTCGAAAAATATGATTGTGGGTTTTGAAAAATATAAACAAATCCTCAGTAAATAAAATAAAATATATAAAAAGTAGTGAATAGACAAATAAAATATAAACAAAAATATAGTGGAATACCTTTTGTTCAGTTGCAGGTTCCGTCATTGACACCCGACCGTTCGTCTTGTTCTTGTACTCAGATGATACATAGAGAAGCTATATATATTTATAGTGAATGTAGAGAATATTTTAAAATCTTTTATTTTCATTTTCGATTTTACATTTAAATGTAAATATATTAAAAATATGGAAGAATATTTTTATATCTACATCGTTTCTATTTTATTTTTTTTACACTTGGTTAATTTGGAAAGTATTGCGGGATATTTTTATTTTAAATAATACGATAATTTATTAGTGTATCTCGTTATTTTTTATTTTTAATTCATATCAACTTTTTTTTCTTCTTTTAATGCTCGTGAAAAAAAAATAAGTGTAGATTTTATATTATAAAAAAAAACGTGTAGATTTTATATTATGCTAATATAAAATACGTGTAGATTTTATAAAATAAAATAGATTTTATATTAGCAAAAAAAAATACGGAAGAAAAAAGAGTTTATATTACATCTCATTATGTAAAAAGATTTTATAAAATAAAATATGGAAAAATCATTATGAGATGTAATATAATAAAATACGGAAGAAAAAAGATTTTTTATTACATCTCATTAATATATATTTAAATGTAAAATCTACATTTAAAATATATTATGCTAATATAAAATCTATTTTATAAAACCCTCCACCAAAAAAAACAAATAGTTATATTAATAAATGAGTATCCATTCCACAAATAGATGATTATGTGAGATATTGTGCTTGGAAAGATTGTATCAAAGCATTAAGAAATTGTAAATTAAGTAATTGGCTTTAATTAGTTGTAAGTTGTGCTTAAAATGTTGTAATTAAGAGTTTTTTATGTCGTTTTTATAATATAGTATATATATATGATTTATTTTTACATAAACAAGCCAAAATTTGGTAAATTTATTTACTCCTTTACGCGACCAATTTGGTCAACCCAACCTAACTCAAAGTCACTCGATACCTAATCAAGTAGTAAAATTTCAAACCGTAGGTATTGGTTGGAATTGAGTTAGGGCGATTTAAATCCAACTCAAGCTGATGAATCTGATGCCTTTCCATATCATATATATTTAATATGATTGTGGCGTGGTGGTAAAGGTTTGGTGAGTTCATAGCGCTTAACCCGGGTTCGAGCCCCACTAGCAGCACTTGTGGCCACTGAGGATAATCTCAGGGTTGGGCCCTAATTGAAAGAGATTAGTCTGGGCCATAGGCCCAGGATACCCTTTCCAAAAAAAAAAGTCTTTAATTAATATATGTACTCGTTAGCCTTGATAGAAAATCTCATACAAATATCTTTTAATATCTCTTGTGTAATTGTTAGCTTTATTTGTATGCTTTTATTTTGATTTTACATCGTTTAAACAAAATTATTTAGTTACGTTATAAATTGATATATATACCAAAGTTTCAACCCAATCGAACTCTTATTAGTTTGCATTAAGTTATGTTGTATTTTTGTTTGAATTAAGTTAGGTTAAAAACAAAAACATTAAGTTAAATGCTTTCAACCCAACTCGTATACAGGCATAGCGTTGGGCCACATAAAAAGAATAATAATCATTGAAGAAGGGAAGGGGTAGCATTTTAATTAATGATTCCACTTTGATAGTATTTTTGATTCAGATCAGGAGATAATGGGTTAGTTGAAATTAATACTAATGCCAAGATTCTTCCGATCCTTCATTAATTTTTATTTTTAGTTATAACTAAGTGGTCGTTTATTTAAACTTACCTGATAAGTATTTACTAGTTAAATTCGACGTTACCACTTAACTTATCGGGTAAGATTTTAGTTCATTAAAACGGTATCGTAGATAAAAATTTACCGGGCAACTATTAACCGGGTAAGAGCCGTCACCCTCATTTACCGGGTAAGACTCTCGACCATTGCCTTTGTTTTTACCAGGTAAGATTATTGGTCGTTGTCATATTCATCATTTAATGTAATATATAACTTGGTAAGTTTGGTAAACGCTTACCCGAGTAAGCGTTTGATAAACGGCCCCTAAGTTGGATTCGTTTAAACATATTTAAATATGATAATGGGTTGCCCGGAATTCGAACCCGGAATTAGTCGGATGGAGTTTTTTTTTTTACCAAATATATAAATATTTTAATTAAGTATAATATAAAAATCTTGAAATTTTAATCTTAAATCAAGCTAATCTATATATACTATATTATAAAGATGATATAAAAAACTCTTAAAAACAAGTCTTAAAGCTTAATGTACCGCTATTTAATGTTAATTACTTAAAAAACAGACATAAAAGCTGTATGTACTACATTTAATGATATTCATTAATTTTCAATCATTATCTCTAACCATTTTAACTCCCCTAAAATCATTTCCCACTTTAACTCCCCTAAAATAACTCTCAACATATTTTAGATATAAAAAATCTAAAATATAATTAAAAAATCTTACAGAATATTTTATAAAAAAAATTATATTATCAAACCAAAAAAAATTACATTATATTATTAAGTCTAAATTAAACAAATTTATATAAAAAAAATCATTATCACTCTCTCACAACCATCCAAAATCGTAATGTAAATCGACAAAAAACAGAAAATAAAATGAAACATTAAAATTCTGATGTATCTAGCTGCATTGCGCGAGTATACTTCTAGTATTTATTTAATTAATGAATACATTTTGATTAATTTATCATAAAAGTTCTATGATTTCCATCTCTAGAAACGACTGCTCAAGTTCATATAAGAAAAATCTTAGAAATTTCTTATGTTTTCTAATATAGTATATTTTTATACTTAAATTGCATAAAAATATAAACATTTTTGCATTCGATTTATATTTTTGGTTACATGTGTTCAAAATACATATTTAAAGATCTATATATTGAAAATAAATATGCATTTAAGGGTTTAAATTTTGAAAAAAAAATATTAGAAAATATACTTATAAAAATAAGTCAAATTTCAGCTACTTTATATTAGTATAGGGTAATAAAGTTAATATTTTCAAACTATAGATCTTTAAATACATTTAATTTTAATTATAAATATTAATTTGCCTTAATTTTTAATGTGTGGTTTAGTCTCAAATAATGTTGTTTCCGTTGGTCAAATATAGTTGGCTATCAAAGGTGTATGAATGAGTGAGAAAGGAAGCATTAAACAATAACTTTTGAGATTTCAAAATCCATTGGTGTGATTAAGTAGGGTTTTGCATCCAAACACAAGACAAACTCTAACATACCAACTTTATACATAAACTAGAAGCGTACTTGCGTAATACAACGAGATACATCATGGTTTTAATGTTTTAATGTTTTATTTTTTATTTTTTTGTTGATTTACAATACGATTTTAGAAGATTTTAAGAAAATGATAATGTTTTTTTATAAATTTGTTTAACTTATGCTTAATAATATAATGTTTTTTATATAAAAAAATTAAGTATTTTGTTAGAATTCAATGATTATCTTATATATTTTAATGACATCTAGAAAAAATAACCAATTACATATTTAATAATATAATTAAAACAAATTTATAGTAGTATAATTTATTAATTAATAATGATACATGAAAATGTCTGCATAAAAGGAAGGTCTTACACATGCCAAATTGGTGAGTGTTAGAAGTCTGCAGTAGTAATATGTATCTTGTGCTTTGATACTTGTAAATTAAGAGATTTTTAAAATCTTGCATAAAATGATGGTACATTATGCCTAAAAATCTGTATTTAAAAGTTTTTTATCAGTGCTTTTATAATATAGTATAGATTAATATTTAGAGTAAATTATGGATTTGGTCCCTCAGGTTTGCGGATTGTTACGGAATTGGTCATTTATCTTCAAAAATTATATGATAACCCTCCAGGTATGCATTTTGTTATGGATTTGGTCCCTCGGGCAAACGGTCATCTATTTCCTGTCGTTAACCCCCACCACGTGAGATGCACACGAGGGTATTTTTGTCAATTCATAATTTTTTTCTCTTTTAAAACCAACCCCTCAGTTTCCTACCGTTAACCCCTCATTACAATCCATATCGTCTTCTCCAACGAGCAATGATCATGGTGTTGTGTAACTGTGGTGCGTATACAGTTATCCAAACATCGTGGACAAATGCAAACCTAGGTCGAAGATTCTACCCTTGTTCCCACGCTGTAAGTTTTTAAGGTTTATGCTATTTGACTTCGATTTTGTTCTTTCTTTTCTTTAATTTGTTGATTTTTACAGGGAAGCAAGTGTCGCTTTATTGGTTAGGTTGATCCACCAATGTGTGCTCGTTCCTTGGTGGTTATACCTGGTTTATTGAGGTCAAGGGACATACTTGAAGAAAATTTAAGGGAACGGGCTATGGAAGCTAGAAGAATGAAGACCTTACTGTTAATCAGCTGGATTCTCTTTGTAATCCATGTCTTTGTGTTTTGAGCAACTATAACCATTTCCTTCATAATCTGGGCAATGGTGTTTGTATTTTGTCCTACTTTTTGTTCAATTGTAATCAGTTGTAATCTGTTCAAATGGTTTCAATTGTACTAAGTTGGATTCTGTGGTAATTGAATGAAATATCTTTTTGATGTTATTTGCAACCAATTTCCCTGTTTATGCACTGTTATTTGAGTTGGTAAACAAATCATTTATGCACTGCCATTTGAGTTGTGCAATGTTATTTCTGTTGGGAGAAGAAGATTTACCAAACATAAACATGCAACAGAAGCAAAAACAATATCTTCTTCTTCCTTGAGAGGATCCATTGTACAAGTGAAAATAACAACTAAAAGAAGAGAATAGAAGAAAAGAGATCATACCCTTGAAGACAATGGAGGATCTAAAGGAGAATCCCTCTATCAAGTTCACACCCAAAGCTCCAAGCTCCTTTGCAAGAAAATCTCCTTGTTCTCTTTGTGCAACACAGACTTTGTGTATGTATGTGTGTTTTTCGAAATCTAGAGAGAGAGATATGGGATGGGAGGCAAAATAATAATCTTGCATGTAAGGGAGAGATAGAGTGTAAAAGTGTATAAAACATTTTAGTGGTGGAGGTGAAAGGTGGAGTGTTGTAGTGTCCAACCACTCCACATGACACTCCATGTCTTTAATATTTATAAAAATATCCCTTAACTTTTGCCTTAGTTTCTAGTTAACCTATCATTTATGATGTTTAACAAACTATCCCTTTTAATAATCAATTCTTGCAATAATAGTTTGGACTTTGTGTGCGACCGAATAGGATAATGTCAATAATTAATTATTTTGTGTCAATGGGCATATCTCCAACAGACTCCCACTTGCACTTGACACAATAACTATATAATGGCATTGGTATGTCATTCAAGACACTATTTATGTAATCAAAACCAGAAGGTATGAAACAGTCCTATAGGTAAGTGATCAATTATCCTTTTGTTCTAGATATCCGTATGAATGCGAGACATGGTATAGTGTCAATCTTCATATCGCTCAATATTATGTTTCTCAATAGAGATTTGTGGTGACCTAAAATAAACTGCAAAATTGATCCTGTATCAATTCAGTTTTAGTATGGCCATACATTTAAGTGTCAGCACCAAATCATTGAAGGGCCCATGGATATCACTTTTACCATGAGTCAAAAGGAACAAATTGCTTTGACTGCATAAACCTCCCCACTAATCTTGTTATATTTGATCAGTCCCTTTATAGCTGCCAGGTACGGACAACGTTGGAGAATGGTCAAAACATAACCGACTTCGTGTCAGGAGTCTCGTGTATTTCCACTCTAGGATAAAAGATATTACCATCTTAGAATTACTTATGACAGAAACCATGAAGTAATCTCTAAGTGTTGGTCGCTCCAAAACTTAATCTCTATCAAGTTTATATGAGTGTAGTTGCATTCAAGATATATCTATCTTTATGGATAGTCAACTCACACCTCATATCAGTCTTAATTTATTACTCCCTTCCTTCGGAGAATAAACGACTGTGGATATTTTTAAATAAACTAGTATTCAAAGGAAGTTTATAAACATGCAAAAAGAACACAGTGATACACCAATGAAATGATTGCTCCAAGCACATACTATGATCTCAACATAATAATCACCATGTCATATGCAAATGTAAGTTGTTTAAGTTCCATCATCTCAGATCAACTAAAATAGTCAAGCTAAATCGCTAACAACTCTAATGCCTATAGACCTAGTATGAGCATCATGTTTGGTCTGCGGCAAGGGTTTGGTTAATGGATCAGCCAAATTCCTACTCGAGTCAACTCTACTAATGATAATGTCTCTATCTTCGACAACCTTCCGAATGTAATGAAACTTCCTGAGTATATGCCGAGTGCGCTTATGTGATCTAGGTTCTTTAGCCAAGATGGCTGCACCCTCATTATCACAGAAGATCTCTATGGGATCAAGAATAGTAGGAACTACGCCGAGATCCCCGATGAACTTCTTCATCCACATGGCCTCTTTTGCAGCCTCATTAACTGCAATATACTCAGCCTCTGTTGTCGAATCCGCTACAGTGCTCTTCTTGGAACTTCTCCAAGTGACCGCTCCACCGTTCAGCAAAAACACGAATCCTGATTGCGAACAAGAATCATCTCTATTAGTTTGGAAGCTCGCATCTATGTATCCTTTCACACATAGCTCTTCCTGGCCACCATAGATCAAGAACATGTCCTTTGTTCTTCTCAGGTACTTGAGAATGTTCTTGACTGCTATCCAATGAGCTTCGCCAGGGTTGGCTTGATATCTACTTGTCATGCTTAAGGCATATGATACATCAGGCCTAGTAAAAGTTATGGCATACATGATCGATCCCATGGCCGAAGCATATGGAACTCGACTCATCCTGTCTAATTCCTCAGCGGAACTAGGACACTGAGATTTGCTCATTGCCATGCCATGCTGCATAGGCAAGAACCCCTTCTTGGAGTCCTGCATATTGAATTTCTTCAATATCTTATCTATGTAGGTACTCTGGCTTAACCCAATGAGCCTCCTGGATCTATCTCTATAGATCTTGATGCCTAATATGTATGTCGCATTTCCTATGTCTTTCATCGAAAAACAATTCCCTAGCCATGTTTTAACACTTCGTAGTGTTGGGACATCGCTTCCCATGAGTAGTATGTCATCGACATACAATACAAGAAAGACTACGGTACTCCCACTAGTTCTGACATAAACGCATGGTTTATCTTCACTTCTGACAAAACCAAATTCCTTGATCTTCTCATCAAAATAAAGATTCCAGCTACGAGACGCTTGCTTGAGACCATAAATGGACTTCTGAAGCCTATACACTCTATGGGATGCTTAGGATGTACAAAGCCCTCAGGTTGTGTCATAAACACATCCTCAGTAAGCTTTCCATTAAGAAAGGCGGTTTTTACATCCATTTGTCGTATCTCATAATCATGAAATGTTGCTATGGAAATTAGTATCCTAATAGATTTCAACATGGCGACTGGTGAAAAAGTTTCATCGTAGTCTACACCATGAGTTTGCATGTAACCCTTTGCCACCAGTCTGGCTTTGAATGTGTGTACTTTGCCATCCATATCAGTCTTCTTCTTGAAGATCCATTTACACCCAACTGTTTTAAGCCAAGTGTTTGATCAACCAAGTCCCAGACTTGATTATCATACATGGATTGGATCTCGCTTTCCATAGCCTCCTTCCATTTAGCAGACTCTGGGCCTGCCATGGCTTCCTGATAGTTGGTAGGTTCATCAAGATCTACTAGTGACACGTCACCATCAGAAATGAGTAAGCCATATCTTTCAGGTGCATGACGTACCCTATCTGACCTACGAACAGGTGGTGGTTGAATGTCAGATTCTCCATTAATATCAGGTTGTACAACCTCTTGATGGGAACTAGTGCCAACGTCAGATTCCATGTTGGTTGATTCTTGAAGTTCTTCTAGATCAATTCGGCTCCCACTGGCCTCTTTGGATATCATCTCCCTCTCTAGGAATACTGTCCTTCTAGCAACAAAGACTTTGTTTTCAGAAGGTTTGTAAAACAAATATCCAAAAGATCCAGTAGGATATCCAACAAAATAACACTTCTCTGATCTGAGTTCTAACTTGTCTTGAGATTCACGACGAACGTAAGCCTCGCTGCCGCAGATTTTTAAATATGCTAGTTAAGAAACTTCACCACTCCATATTTCAGATGGTGTTTTGGAAACCTTCTTGGTTGGTACGAGGTTAAGGATTTTTGTTGCAGTCTCTAGGCCATAACCCCAGAAACTTATCGGAAGCGTAGTGCGACTCATCATGCAACGAACCATATATAACAATGTTCAGTTTCTCCTCTTGAATACACCATTGTGTTGTGGTGTCCCGAATGGAGTTAGCTGTGAGATAATCCCACAATTTCTAAGATGATAGTTGAATTCTATACTAAGATAGTCACCACCTCTATCAGATATGAGGATCTTAATCCTTTTATTTAGTTGATTCTTCACTTCGTTCTGGAATGTCTTGAACACCTCAAAGGTATCAGATTTATGTCTAATCAAATAAAAATATCCGTATCTACTGAAATCATCAGTAAACTTAATGAATTATCTTTCACTGTATCTTGTGGGTGATCTGAACGGTCCACACACATCAGTGTGTACAAGGTCCAACAGATCTTTGCCCCCGTTCACAGCTTCCTGTAAATGGTGCTTTAGTCATCTTCCCTAGTAAATAAGATTCGCATTCATCATAAGATGTGTGATCAAATGATTCCAAAATCCCATCCGCTTGGAGTTTGGCGATGCGTTTCTTGTTAATGTGGCCAAGACGACAATGCCACAAATACGTTTTATCCAAACCATTTTTGGATGAAGTCGAATCAACATTAAGGATTGAACTATTATTGTTTCTTAGGCTGATGTTGGTTTCATAGATGTCATTACAAGGACTAGCTTTAAAATAAAGTAATTCATTATTCGGCCCATTATTGACATATCCTGGATAAGTCGTACAGACATACCACTTTTGTTGCCTCTTGCATCATATGAGTTCAGATTAGAAAAGTTAGGGTTTGGGTTCAAACCTTTACGACCAGTACCTCTATGAAATCCACGACCACCTAGTCTTCCTCTCCAGTTATTTAGTCTAGAAAATCGACCACCATTTTGATTTCCTCCATTATTCCTTCCTTGATTTCGGCCACTTTGATTTCCACCATTCGATTCAATACGAAAATAACATCTCTCAGCTGTGTGATTTTGTTTGTGATAGATCTAACATATAACAACTGTGTTTTCTTTCAAGGCTGAATGTGGTGGATTACTGAGCTTGAGAGCCACCATTGCAGAAATCAGGACACCTTCAGATTGTTGTAACATACGTTCTTCATAGAGTAGGATTCTGGATCAAAGTTACATAAAAATCGGTGGTGGATCTGTGTTCTCAACATTCAAAACAAAAGTACAGTAGCTTGGATTGAGTCCTTGAAGAGTCTGAAGAACCAAATCTATATCTGAAATAGTTTCTCCAATGGACATTAGCTAATCAAAAATCTTCTTTATTGAATCACAAAAAATGGCGACTGAGTTGGATCCCTGTTTAATTGTATGAAATTGAGTTTTCAGTTGCGATCGCTTAGCAAAGGCCTGTTGTTGATAAGACTACTCTATTGCTTTCCACATATCTGATGTTGACTTCGTATCTATAGCCAAATGAGCAATCGACGAATCTAATGTTGTATTTATACATGTATAAACGAAACAATCAGCTTTAGTCCAAGCTTCTACAGATTCTGATGGTGCTGTTGGAGGAAGCGAATCTGGATCAATATGCTTTTGAAGACCAAGAGTTCTTAACACCATTAAAATTTGATGTTTCCAGCAAAGGTAATTATCTCCACTCAACTTTATCGAGACAAAATTGGCTAAATTCAGAAGAGAAAACTGTTGAGCAGTGGTAGTATTTCTTATATTTTCAATTGACATTTTCATAAACAAGAAGAAAAACAAGCTTTTCTGAAAACATATTCCTAACTTTTGATTGATGCAAAAGACAAGAAAATAGAGAGATCTTGCTGAACCTTCAGCTCTGATACCATGAAAACTTGTGAAGAAGAAGAAACAGAGAGAAACGATTAATGAGAAAGAGAGAATGGTGACTGATGTTGTAATTTTATTGAATGACTAATACAATACACTTACACAACTTTTATAGTCCTAAGATCACCAATCACAGACATAAATGAATTTAGCAAAAGACCTCAACAACCTCCAACTAACTCTAATTAACACCAACTTCTTAACTATACTAAGGTGTCGTTTGTTTTTTAAGAGATCTAAAATCTGAAGTCTTATTTTAGTTATGATTAATAAGAGGTAGTGTGTAAAAAGGTCTGAACTTAAAAGTCATTAAGAGGTTTTTAAAAAAAAAACAACCCCTAACACTTTGAATATTGAAAAAAAAACGTATTTAAATTAAAATGGAAAGACCCTGGAGGCAAGTTGGAATAATTGGTTTCTTCATAGGTTAAAGTTCCAAACAAAGACAAAATAGTATTTCTATATTTATATAAAAGTAAGATTTAAATTTAGAGCAAATAATAAGCAGCGTAATTTTATATAATCTTTTATCTTAAAAAAAAAGTTTTCAAAACATACAATTAATAATATATAGTATAATACTTTATTTTTTAATTAGCAATAATAAAAATAAAATAAAAGCGTAGTTAAATTTGTAAAGACGGTAAAAAAATTCTTAATAATTTAAAAAAGTTTATGATTTTAACTGCATCTTAACATGTTCAATAAATTATGAAACCTAGTCAGTAATATTTCATCACTCTTTCTGTAGTATACTAGAAACGTTCTCGCGCAATGCAGCGAGATACATCACGATTTTAATGTTTCTTTTTATTTTTTGTTTTTTTATTGATTTACAGTACGATTTTAGATGGTTTTTAGAGAGTGATAATGTTTTTTTTTATAAATTTGGTTAATTTAGACTTAATAATATAATGTTTTTTATATAAAAAAAATTAAGTAGTTTGTTAAAATTCATTAATTATCTTATATATTTTAAATTTTTTATATTTAAATTGAGATGTTTATTCTGTTTTGATTATGTTTATCAGACTTCAAATTTCATAATTTTAGGGTTTGGGGATTATAGATAAGGATTTTGGGGGATAAGGATGTAATTTATTAATTAGGGTTAAAAACATTTAAAAGTAGTACATATTGTTTCATTAGTTGTTTTTTAAGAGATATTAAGTAGATTAACATTAAATAATAGTACATAATGCTTAATGGGTTATTTTTAAAAGTTTTTTGTGTTTCTTCTATAATATAGTATAGATATAGATATAAGAAAATAGAAAGAGGTGATGGTTTGAAAATGGTGTGACATGTAACACGATGAACAATTTTTAAGTTTTTTTCATGCCTTTTTGGGAGCAAAGTGGAACAAAACATAAACAATACATACATTATAATATACACCACTTCACCATAAACCATATACATTACACATATATATATATAGACATTCTTTTAAAAATTTATGAAATTATGATAACCATAAGAATTATTGTATTTTGTGCTATTTCATATTATTATTTGTTTTCCATCTAAGATTAGCATTTAGAATATTGATTAACATATTTGTTTTATAATGTGCTTGATTCATGTGTATTTGTTTCACAATGTGAAAGTCTTTAGCATGTTTGTGAAACATTTACACGTAAAAAAGTTTTGTATTGTGAACAGAAAACATATGAAGCAAACACATTGTGAAACAAATATATGTTTGTCAATATATTAAATGTCAGCATTATATGAGAAAAAATCATGTAAAATATTACCTTAAAGTAGAAGTTCTCACGGATCTCATATATAATTTTGAGCTCTTATATATATATATAGATAGATAGATAGATAGATAGATAGAGAGAGAGAGAATAAAAAAGTTCAAATGAAAACTCAATTTTCATTGTGCACGTGAGAACAAATTTTAGTTATTCCGTCTATTTTGATCCAACAACTCATATTAAATAAAATTTTTAATTTTAATATGCTTAGGGGTAAAAATGGAAGATAATTTAAACACACGTCTACCATATTTGACTTTTTATTTTCTTTTTTAATTAAAAACTTTTACCCAATTAAAGTTTAAAATAAATTATCTTAAAAATTACTAATATTTTAATCAAACAAATTACATAAAAAAACGAGAATTTCGTGTTCTTCGATATGACATCTATCTCGATATAGTTTTTTTTTGTTTTAAACGTTTTTTACGTGAAATGCTATATATGTGTTATATTCATTACGAATATTTATGTACGTTCAAGTTTGTACAACACCTTGACATCGTAAAGTATGTAACTCGACATCACCTTCTTCAACACTTTCTTCAACGTCGTAAGGCATCGCGTTTCTTCAGCACAGTAACCCAACACCCATCAAGACGAATCGAGAACCTATCGAGTAATTCTGTTGTGAACCGGTGAACAAAAGAGAGAACGTCACGTCTCCACATCTTCACAGGTCATTCATGTATTATTCATCATGAATAATGTATCATTCAAGATAAATAATACAACATACAGGGTGAATAATTTACGATTCATGAATTCGTGTATTATTCATATTGAATGTTGTGTAATTAATCCTGAATACTATATTATTCATTATGAATAATGAATGAACGTTCACATTTGTTATACATATTAAATGTGGGACATCCGGGGATGCGCATACATATTCATAATGAATTAAACAAAATTTCGGTTGTGAATTGGAAAAGAAAAGAGAGTGCGTCATGTGTTTACACCTTCACGGGTCATTCATATATTGTTCATCATGAATAACGTATCATTCAGAATGAAAAATACAGCATTCAGGGTGAATAATACACGATTCATGATAAAAAAAATACATGAATCATGAATTCATGTATTATTCATCCTGAATGTTGTATTATTTATCCTGAATACTATATTATTCATCATAAATAGTGAATGAACGTTCATCTTTATTACTCATACTGAATGTGGACACCCGATGACGTGCATGCATACATTGGCGGAGCTACACTATGAGGTGTGTGGTCTGTTGACCCCAGTCAACATCCAAAAAATAACACTTTTTACCTTAAACATTTTCTTTTTAACCCACATAGGTAAACACTTTTAGATGTGAGACCCCATTGAAAATTTTAGCTCTTCTAATATGTTAACTAGTTTTATTTTCTTGATAAATGAAAAATGTTTTAAAAAAGGAAATATCTACATTGGAACTCAATAGTGGTGGTATTTCGTAAGCTACCTCTACCTTTTTTATGCATAAAGAACTTTAGTAGAATGATTTTTATTAGGATCAATCCAAAAGGAAAAAAAATTGAAGTATCGCCTTAATCAAAGAGATGAAAATAACGTAAAAGTATTTTGACTAAAGGACTTTTGTCAACCTTGATCAATGAGATAAAAATAAGGTTAAAACATATTTAATTAACTAAAGTCCGACCCCAGTCACCAAAAATCTTGGATCCGCCACTGCATGCATATTCATAATGAATATAAAACATATATATAATTTCACGTAAAAACGGTTAAAACGAAAAGAAAAAAAAACTATATCGAGATGGATGTCATATCGAAGAGCACGAAATTCTCGTGTTTTTGATGTAATTTGTTTGATTATAATACTAGTAAATTTTAAGATAATTTATTTTAAAATTTAAGGGGTAAAAAAATTTTAATTAAAAAAAATAAAAAGTCAAACAAGGTAGGTGCTGATTCAAATTTCCAATTGTGTTCTTAATTACTTCTCAACTAACCTTATTATGTATTAACCATTGATTAGTTTTCTGAATTTTGATCAATTGTTAAGATTTGTCCTCATGTGCACAATGAAAGATGAGTTTCCATTTGAACCGACCATTATATATATATATATATATATATAGAGAGAGAGAGAGAGAGAGTGAGAGAGAGAGAGAGAGAAAAAAAAAGTGGATCAAACGAGAACAATAACTATTTAAAAAACACGAGAACTAACAAAATCATTAGTGATTTTATATTAACGTGCAAAAAAACCACGCGGACCTGAAGCCGCGGCCAAAATCCTTTTTTCGTGTGTTAATGTAAAATCAATAATGGTTTTATTAGTTATCGGGTTCTTTTAAATATGTATTGTTCTCGTTTGAACTAGTGATGACCAAAAATCGGGCTTGGGTCGGGCTGGGCCAAAACGGGCTTCGGGCCCAAACAGTAAACCCAAAAATCGGGCCAATCGGGCTTCGGACAGGGCTGGGTTGGGTTTCACCCGAATATGTGTGGCCCGTTTAATGTTGGAAAAAACCGATTATAGGAAAATCGGGCTGGGTCGGGCCCAAAACCGGGCCGTGATCGGGCCAAGCATTTTTCCCTATTTAAAAAAATATATAATTTCTTTATATAATAATTAATTACTAAGCTTTAAAAAATAAAAATTGGATTGGATCACTAAAATACACTTTAAAAATACGTTTTATTTATAACAAATCAATAAAATACACTTTAAAAATACGTTTTATATATAGTTTTAAGTTACAAACTTACAATACAAGTATTTATTAAGGTTTGGGGGGTAAAAAATACAAAAAAAATGTCAAAAAAACGTATATAAACGGTAACATAACGTCTTTTTTTTTTTTAAAGTATCAATCGGGCCGAGCCGAGCCAAAAACCGGACTCGGACCGACCCGACAAATCCTCCAAAAACGTGAACCGGTCCGGCTTTTCGGGCTTCAAACCGGTTTACTACCGGGCCAGGCTTCGGTTAATAGATCGGACCGGACCCATTTGACCATCACTCGTTTGAACCGACTCTATATATAATCCAATGGTGGAGTGAGATTAATTAATTGATATAGACCTAGTTGATTGAACGCATCGAGCAACTCGCCGGTTAGATTGGAGGGAAGGGAGGACGAATCTTTGACTTTTATCAAAGTCAAAATCCACTTCTTCCATGCACTTTCAAATTTTTAGTAATATAATTTTAATTATAATATTCGATAATAAACCCGGAGAAAGAAAATATAGAGGAAATTACACTTTTGGTCCATGTAGTTACTACTTACTAACAAGTCTAGTCCTTACTTTTAAACTTACTACACTTTTGATGATTATGTTTGCCATTTTGTTTCACTTTTGGTCCATGATGTGGCTAACGGAGTTAACAAAATCGGTTGACATAAGAATATGTTTCCATTTTTCTCATTTATTTAATTTTCTATTAGGAAATTAAACAAAAATATTATATTATTACGTATACCCACCACATCCCTTTTCTTCCCCAACCGTAGAACTGGTTGTTACCATGAGTTCGTCGGTTCTGTCACTTGCTCATCCTATTTTATGGACCTTCTACAACTCCAACCTATTCCTTATATATTGGTTTGTTTAATATCCAAACAACAATTTCAATGCCCCTTTCTTCTTGTACAAATACCATTTCCGACCCCCATTCCCCTTGCACGAACACCATTTCCGACTGCCCCTTCCCCTTTCACACACACACACACACTAGATCTAGGTGTTTTTACATCTGTCAAGTGTCAACATATTAAAACCCAAACAAATTGATACCTTTTTTTCATGTTGCACATACACACACACCATTATAGCAAACCTCCAACTTTCTATCACTTGTTCATCCCTGTTCCAGCCCTTCTACAACTCCTACCTACTCCTTAGATCTAGGTTTGTTTAATAGTCAAACAACATTTTTGAAGCCCCTTTTCTCCTTGCACAAATACCATTTTCGACCCTTATCCCCTTGCACGAACACCATTTTTAACTCCCACTTCCCTTTCATACACACACACATATACACACTTGATCCGGATGTTTTTACATCTGTCAACAAATTAAAACTGAAAAAATAATCGGTAACTTTCTTTCATGTTGCACACGCATGTGTCATTAAAGCAAACCTCAAAGAACTCTAAAAATATAACAATCAAAGAGAAAAAAAAAACAAGTTATTTATATGTTCTACTATGGTGTTCGTCTTTCACCTTAATACCAAAAAACAAGACCTGCAATGTTGGTTCTACATGTACCAGATATTGAATACATACACACACAACCACGATATTTTCGACACATACATATAGAGATGGAGACGACAAATGAGTGTGGGCGGGGAAGGGGAGGTGTTACAGGTGTTCAAACACATACATATGCATACATAGAGGTAGAAGACGGTGGTTTCTCCGCTGGAGGATCGCCAAAGGGGTAGGGGAGGGAATTTAATCTGAGTTGTGTCGATGAGGGTCATTGTTGAGCCCCTATCAATATAGAAAATCTAATGATTGACAAACAAATATAATAAACATGTAGCCAATTAGATTAAAGATAGAATGTGCCATTTATAGGCACTTCAGATGGAAGTCTAAGCATCTAATCAATCAAATCTCAATAAAAAAAATGTTAGATGATCTTGACTCGTTGATGAAGCCATTGACATATGGGCTAAATCGTCAGTTGAGGATGACAACACCTGACGGTCATTAGTCTAATATATGTGTGTCTTTTCTAGAGACAACAAGGACGAATGTACACTGTCACATCTACTGCAAAAGGTGCTCTCCTGGCTTAAAGGTCAACCCGGTAAGGACAACAAACATGTTTAGCATTTAATTGTAATGTGGTATGCATTAAATGTGACATCTTTAACATTAAATACATTATAAGCCTCATTACTTTAACGGAGGAGACATACAACAAGTAACCTGAAGAACGTGGTAAAACAAACAGTAAATTGACATCCTTCTCATGATTTGCCATCATGCAAATTGTTCTCATAATAGAGGATGTTCACTATGAATATGAGTGAAGGGCTTTAATACATACATGTAGAAAAATGAATTCTCAAATAATACCTTGTTGTATTTCAAGCTCACTAAGTTCGTGAGATGACCACACACTATATCATTAATTACTTCATCCCTTTAGCATAATATTTGTATTAGTTGTGTGAGTTCATTGTATTAAGTGATATCAAGAAAGAATACATTTGTCATCCAGAGATAGGTTGATATAGGTTGTTGATCACTTGTTGATATTTAGTTTATGTTCCGTAATAATCTCCTGATTTGTAATGTCTAATAGTTTTTAATAAAAAATATTAGAACTTTGAAAAAACATTGTACTCACCCCCTTTCTGTAACACCCTCGACTTTTGGATTTTTTGTCAGATTTAAGATGGCTTGATGTCAGTGCTCGACGCGAGTCACGACGCGAGTTGAGCCGCGCCATAACCTGCGAGGAGAACTGTCCGTTTAAAGTTACAGGGGTTGGCGCGAGTCACGACGCGTGTTGGGCCGCACCATAACCCGCGCGGAGGCTCTGAACGGGTTAAATTAGAATTTATTCCCCAAATTCATTTCTTTCTCCTCATTTACTTCATAGATTCTCTCCCAAACTTCTCCCTCTTCATTTACTTCATCTTAGGGTTTGTTTCAACCTCCATCTACTTCATTTATTGCTTGAGTTAAGAGCTTCACCTAAGGATTCGAGTTTTGGAAGCTTCACCCACCATCACCATCTTCATCTTCTCCAAGGATCAAAAATCTAGGTTTTTGGGTTTTCTTCAAAAACCCACTCGGTGAGTTCCTACTATCATTTTCTAAACCTTATACATGTCAAAGCTTACATTTTGAACTCCTATATATCTCCTTGGTTTTGGATTTAAGTTTATTATATTTTGACCTAACTTGAGTTTTGGGAGATTTTAGGGTTCCCAATCATTTTCAACTAAACTAAAGGATTCCATCTTATTTGAAGTAAAATGAAGTATTACTTGCACACTTATGTGAGATACTTGAAGGAATGTATATAATCTCATTTTACGATTTTCATTCCTATCAGCAGTTAAACTTGGAAATGAATATTTGAAAATAAATGTTATTGAGGACTATATGTTTGATTATAGTTGGTCACAAATGAAATTGTGACAAGTCTAGACTATTCCTAGTGGATCCATAGGTATGTGAGTCGGTTTATATTTTGGGATGTTTTTCCCCTTTGTAGCTATGGATGCATTTGATCCTCGGAGGCCCTTTGGTACGGTTATGTGGGACCGGTTACTAGCCATGGATTATAATGTAGTCCTAGTGAATGAGTATGACTTGGTTTCCACGGGTGCCCTCCCCCACATCTTAGTACGAACCGGCATTGTTCGTGGCCATGGATTCCAAGTATTTAGCTCACAACTCAGATTGTAACCTACTTTTGTGTACCTACAATCCTTGGTAAATCGGGTATCCCCCATCATCGCAAGATGAATTTTGGACCGTACAGTCCTTATGTGTCAAAATTTCAATCGTAAAGTAAACTTTCTAGAAAATACTTCCTTTCGTTACAATTGTCTATATTTCTTTAAATTATAAACTGTATGTTCTCACTAGGCTTTAAGCCTAACACTTTTTTCTCAAATGATGTGTATAACAGGTTCCTTTAGTGGTGGGTTGCCAAAGGTTTGAGTGAAGAGCGTGGGCTTGAGGCAATTTTTGAGATGACTAGTATTTGACGTTGGGCATTAATTAAGTCCCTTTATTTTGGTGATTTGGGTTGACAACCGATGTAATCTAGATAGTATATGTTTAGATTAGTTTGTTGTCAATTACTATATCCGTTCGTAGATTTTTGTAAATGCCTTATACTTTTTCCCTTGTTGGGTGGTTTATTCCAAATACAAACGTCATTTTGCCAAATTTTCAAAATTTATGTTACTGTAAATATTAGGGTGTTACAAGTTGGTATCAGAGCTCTAGTTTAAGTGAACTGGGCATGAATGTAAGATGTCTAGACTTAGACTGAGTATGTTAAGTATAGATTGTGATTTTGGGTAGAACTACTAAGATGGGTTAGTCTTACAGTCGATGGATATTATGCTTATCAGGCGTTGTGGCAATGGTAACGAGAACCTTTATGTATTATATGTTCATAATCTCACTTAGCAAATGTTATTATGAGGATGTTTTACGTAAGTGTGCTTGAAGTGTCGTTACTATGACAATTGGTAATATAGTAGTACGCTCTTTTGTGCTTATTCTGTTGATCTCTCTCTTACTCTTCTCGTGCTTGTGTGGCAACCATTATTCCGTTATGGTGAACACACATAGTCGTCCGTTGGGCGACGGAGACCTTCACGATGTTAGTTTGCCTGAGCGAAACCCGGTGGTTAGAGCGCCGACAGTCGTCCCTCCCGGTATGCCGTAGCTATTCACTGGGGAGGTGGAGCAAGTGCCTAGGGTGGAATTGGCATCCACAAACCCAGTTGTTCAAGAGGCAAACCCTCAAGATGACATTATGGCCAACGTCATGCAAATGATGACGTCGGCTATGGTGAAGCAGCAAGAGGCGTTTCTGAAGATGTTGGAGGACCGTGATGCGAGCCTCAGACGGCACGAGGCAGTGGAAGAGAATGTGTTGGTTGGTTCTGGAGGCACCGCGAACAGAATCAGAACTAAAGAGCACAGAGTTTTTGGTGCTCCGAGAAGTGGGAAGAGTTGCTCCTACAAATCCTTTCTGGGTTGTGGACCACCAGAGTTCTCTGGTTCCGAAGACCCAGTCGCGTGTTGTAACACCCCGAATTTTCGTTTAGCCGTTTAGTGAAGTTGTATTGAGGAAAAGGAAGTTTTTGGGGCTGTCTACAGGACGCACGGGTCGTGCGTCCTCCTTCAGAGAAAACGCACGGGTCGTGCGTAGGATCCAGGGCCGAGGCATAGTGCTAGCGCACGGGTCGTGCGCATTTCCTTCTTTGAGGGCGCACGGGTCCTGCGCCCTGTCAGGTTGCTTTTTGGACTTGCTTTTAATATCTAGATTTGAGAGATATTTCATATATCTCAAATCTCAGTTCTCTCTCTCTCTCCTTTTTCTCTCTTTTCTCTTTCGATCTAGATTTGAGAGATATTTCGGTGTTTCTAGCAAGGGGTCGGTGTTTTAAGCTTCACCTCTACGTCGTGATCGTTATCTGGTTCTTCGGGTTTTCGTATAAACCTATTGGGTGAGTTCCTACTATCATTTTACAAACTTTATACATGTCAAAACTCTTATTTGCGAAATCTAAAGTATTTCTACGGTATGATTTTATGATCTCTACATTTTGTTATAAATGAAGTTTTTGGTGAATCTCGGGGTTCCCGGTCAGTTTTGACCAAAATGACGGGTTCCGCCTTATTGAAGTAAAATGATATTTTACTTGCACATTATGTGTGGTCGTTTGAAAAGGATGATTATGAACTCATTTTAATGATTTTCATTCTTACCAGAAGTTGAACTGGAAGTAGCATTTTGTTTATAAAATGTACTTGTAACCATATGTTTATTTATGGTTGGTCACATATGTTGTTGTGACGAGTCCGTACCATTGCTAGTGGATCCCTAGGTTTTGGAGTAGACTGTTTTGTTGGGAGGCTATATTCCCCAAATTGTAGCTATGGGTCACATGTTCCATGATGAGTTTATGGTATGGTTATGTGAGGCCGGTTACTAGCCATGGTTCATGGTGATCCTAGTGAAGGAGTATACATTGGTTTCCCTTGGGAGCGCGATCTCACCTCGTAGCACGGACTCTGGGTTCATTGCTGAGGACTCCAAGTGTTTAGCTCATAACTCGGATTTGTGGTCTACTTTGTGTTACACCACACTCCTTGGTAAAATGGTCCTTTTATCATCGTTTAAGAGTTTTGGACCGAAGAGGCCCGGTTGTGGCAAAATGTTATCTTTACGAACTAAACCTTTATGAAAAGATTTCTTTATGATACTGATGTTTATATCTTTCGAGCTTTATAAACTGTATGTTCTCACCAGGCTTTAAAGTCTGACACTTTTTCTCAAATGATATGTATAACAGGTTTCCCTTAGCGGTGGGTTGCACAGGGTCCTTGAGAGTCGAGCGTGGACTCGAGGCATATTTTGAGATGTCTAGTATTTTGGTGTTGGGCATTGTTTAAGTCCCATCTTTTAGTGAATTCCGGTTCGTCAAGTGTTGTAGTCTAGACGATTATGTTTAGATTAGTATTGTTGATAAATTCTATATCCGTTTGAGTTTTGTATAGTCTTAAGGACTGATCCCCTTTATAGGAAGTTAATATCATCACGGATGTCTCGTTGCCTTATTTCCAGGTTTTAATTTACTCTGATTTTTGAGGTGTTACACGTGTGTGAATTGGATCCAAGCGGTCGAACAGGATTTCGGCTCCTCCGAGTGTGGGGACGATCAGAAAGTGAGATTCAGTTCTCAGTTACTCAGAGATACGACACTCTCATGGTGGACAGTCACACAGGCCACCCTCTCTTCTACCGTGTTAGCTCAACTATCTTGGGCCGAGTTCAAGAAGAAGCTTTTGGAAGAGTATTGCAGCGAGAGATCCATGGATCGAATCGAAGCGGAGTTTCGGTCGCTCAAGAAAGTAAACTTGACGGTGAAGGAGTATACCCGTCAGTTCATGGAGAAGCTGGGGTTAGTGAGGCACGTGGCCTCGACAAAAAAAGGAGAAGGTTAAGGCCTATCTAAAGAGTCTGCCGACGGACATGATGTCTATGGTCCGCAACTCGAAGGCTTCTAATCTTTGGGAGACGATTGAGGAGGCGCAGTTTATGGAAGAGGTTTATGTGAGGGGTAAACCGGAGAAAGATGTGGTGGCCGTAGACAAGAGAAAGTGGGAGAGCAATTCCATACCTCTCAAGAGGACCCGACCTTTTGTCGGAAACCGAAGCTTCAACGTTATCAAGAAGCTAGATGGTGTCGAAGGTGCCATAGCAAGCACCATGGAAACTGTAACCCCACTCCTTAACCTTGCAGCAAGTGTGGGAAATCTGATCACGCCACCAAAGATTGCCCGATCAGAGGGATTATCTGCTTCGAGTGCAAGGCACCGGGGCATATGAAGAGAGATTGCCCGAAGCTCAAGTCGGGTAGCACGTCGGAGAAGAAAGATAACCCATCTAGGGTTCCGGGTCGAGCTTTTCAGATGACGGTCGATGAGGCCAAGGCATCCGCCGATATGGTATCGAGTACGTTTCTTCTAAACTCCGTACTTGCTCGTGTACTATTCGATTAGGGTGCCAGTTTCTCTTTTATATCTGAGTTATTTCGTCAAAAGCTTACTATGCCCACTAATAGTCTAGAGAATGCGTTAGTGGTTGAGATAGCAGATGGTATTCAAGTGCTAATCCGCTATGTTTTGAAGAAGTGTACTCTCAGAATCGAAGGGAGAGAATTCCCGATCGATTTGATGCCAATGATTATTGGAGGTTTTGATGTGGTGGTCGGCATGGATTGGTTAGCGAACAATCATGTCAAGATCGTATGTTCCAAGAAAGTTATCCGACTTCCCAATCCTAGTGGTGGAGCTGTCATGATATATGGTGAGAAAAGGAAAGGTGATGTAGCAATCATCACCATGGCAAAAGCGCGCAACTGCTTGGTGAAAGGATGCTTGTCCTTCCTAGCCTACGTAATCGACGCCAAGCTAGAGAAATCAAAGTTTGAAGATGTGAAGATAGTGCGGGAGTTTCCCGATGTCTTTCCGGAAGACTTGCCCGAGTTACCACCCGATCGTCAATTGGACTTTCAGATTGATCTTGTGCCGGGAGCGGCTCCTATTGCTAGAGCTTCGTACCGGTTGGCGCCATCAGAGATGCAAGAGATGGCGGCTCAACTCCAAGAGCTTTTGGAGAAGGGTTTCATAAGACCGAGCTCATCGCTTTGGGGAGCTCCGGTCTTGTTTGTCAGGAAGAAGGATTGCACAATGAGATTAGTTTGTTGTCAATTACTATATCCGTTCGCAGGTTTTTTTAAATGCCTTCTACTTTTGCCCTTGTTGGGTGGTTTATTCCAAATACAAACGTCATTTTGCCAAATTTTCAAACTTTATGTTACTGTAAATATTAGGGTGTTACACTTTCTACTGTGTTATTGCCATTGTTGTTTAACTTTCGAGATCAACAATCATAGTAGTTATGGTGTTGTTACAGGGGCGATCGAATCTGAGATAGAGGAGGCTGGAAGAGTCGTTAAGAAAGGGGGAGAGGTTGGTGAATCACCACCATAGGGAAGTTCACTCATTTTAGGTGTTTGTAATGTCTTATAAATATAATAATAATACTTTTGTTTAGTATTTCAAAAGAAAATTGAATGAATGGGAAAAATGCCATTGAGTTAACGGCCGTTAGCCACAAGGAACAAAATGTCGACCACGGTGATCAAAATTGTAATTATTTTAGAATAGAAACTAGACTTGATAATGACTGACAACCACATGGACCAGAAATGTAATTTACTCAAACATTTACAAATCCTCAAATGCTAAACTTATATAGTTCGATAATAAACTGAAAATGCATTTTTGATAAAAAAAAAATTAAAAATTAATTGAAGATTTAAATCCAAAAATAAAAATTATATTTAAGACTCTAAGTTAGGATGCTCAAAAAACCGATTAATCCCGGCCATCCCAACCTGAAATAACTTAACCCGAAGCCACTGGATACATAATCGAATTGTAAAATGCTCAAACCATAAGTAATGTGTTGGAATTGGGTTAACACCATTTGAACCCAACTCAACCCGATGAACCTGATGCCTTTTGATATCCTGAATTTAATGTATTTGTTAAGTTCTTAACTAATATATGTGATTGTTAGACTATATAGAAAGCCTCATGCAAAGATATCTTATATAATTGTTAGCTTAATTTGTATGTTCTCATTTTGAGTTTTTCTTTCTTTAAACACAATCATTTAACTATTGTAAAGTGATGTACCAAAGTTTTAACCTAACCAAACTAACTCAACCCGTGCGGTGTGTGTTGAATTATGTTGTACTTTTGTTTTGGTTAGGATGGGTTAAGATTTTTCAAATTGTAAACATTGGGTTAAGTTGTTTAAATGACTTCAACTGACCAACCCAACCCCTCTATGGAGTCGTACTTGGTGTCGACAAGTTTTTTAAAGAGTAAACTTCGCTTTTGATCCCTAAAATTTGTCAATTTTAACAGATATCGTCTTTAAATTGACCAGAATCAAATCCTAGTTTAGGGACGATATTTGTTAACATTAACAAACATTAGGGACTAAAAGTGAAGTTTACATTTTTTAAATAATGAAATAATTAATATCAATTTTAGAACTTTAAACTATTATTTATGATAAAACCTTGTAAACTAATTTTGTTTTTCGATTTTTCTCATTGAAGTTTAAAATATGTTATTTAGTAAATCTATTTGGTTGTTTGTTTACCTCTTAATGGTTTCATTAAGTGACAACCTATGAATTGCTAAGAGATGAATCTTGTTTAGTAAAAAAATCTGAATCTAATGGTTCCAAAACTCTCTTAATGATTTTGTATTTTGATTCTCCCTTGACCATTCAACATCCTGATTTTTTTATTATGAACAATTACCAAACAAACATATTTCATTTTGCACTATCCGACAAACACCCCTAAAACTCTATATTAATCGGAAGACACAGATGCAGCGGTCGTTCTCTCTCTCTCTCTCTCTCTCTCTCTGTGTGTGTGTGTGCAGGACCATCTCATCTTCCTCCTCCGATTCCGATACCTTCGCCATATCCACCGGCCCCCACTACACTTATCCTCTCTGCCAACCATCACAAAACTTCAAATCCACTGTCTCTGCTGTGCTGTGCTGTGCTGTGCTGTGGTCTATTCTCTATTCTACACTAGTAGTAGTAGTAGTTGCACCCTACTCTAACGCTAATTAAGTTAATTTGCAGTAGTCCACTGACAAATGATTAAATACCTCATCGGTTGCGCCGGAGGCAGTGGCTACGGTTCCAGATCCACCGCCGACCAAGTCACTCCTAACTGCCATGGTTTACGCTCCTGCACCGCCATCATCACGGGTAAAATTCATCATCATCTCTCAATCAATCTATATATAATCATACTCGTATTCATGCACATGCACACTCATCATCGTCGTATTAACTACTATTACCTTTTCTAATCTAGTGTTTAATTTTTGTTTATTGATTTGATGAAAAATTAATTTGAGTTTCATCTTCTCAGGTGCGACGTCCGGGATCGGAGCTGAGACAGCTCGAGTCCTGGCTAAGCGCGGTGCTCGTATCGTAATGCCTGCTCGGAACTTAAAATCTGCCGAGGAGACAAAGGCTTGTATCTTGTCGGAGTTTCCTGATTCAGAGATCATTATCATGACTCTTGATCTTAGCTCGCTTCGTTCCGTCAGAAGTTTTGTTTCGGATTTTGAAGCTCTTAATTTGCCTCTTAATCTTCTCATGTAAATTGATTTTTTAACTCCTTCATTCTCGTTCTTCGGTCGATATAGCAATTCTATCTCTAATTCTCTCACACACAGTACACTCATGAGTGAGCGATCAATTTAATCGCAGAAACAACGCCGGAAGATTTTCTCACGATCACTGTATATCGGAAGACGGAATGGAGATGACGTTTGCAACTAATTATCTAGGTAAGTCGATCTTCTGCGAAAACGATAACAACCTGTCAGATTGCACGGCAAAAGCGTGATTAGTATATGCGTATGTGTTTTGATTATATATAGGTCATTTTTTGTTGACGAAATTGGTGATGAAGAATATGATAGAGACAGCAAAAGTAACCGGTGTACAAGGTCGTATAGTGAACGTGTCGTCCGGCATCCATACCTGGTTTTCCGGCGACTTGATTCGTTCCCTCGGTCAAATAACTCGAGATAAAAGGTACGGCTTCACAAGTAAATTACTTCAAAATTTAAAAAAAAAAAAAATCGAGAAGAAGACAATTAACGGGATTTTCATCTAATGAAAACCCGGATTTTGTCTAGTTTTGTTTGTTAATAGATGAATCTCAAATGTTCTTGGCTAATTCCACGCTCTAATTGCTGCATTACACTTGAATTTTGAAAAAAAAAAAAAATCCAAGCAGTTGCAGGAAATTAACATCCAATTAGGGTTGGGTTCCGGTGAAAAAACGTGAGAAGTGGTTATCAACTGTTGGATGAGAAATTGACGCACATTAGGATGAGATGCACCGAAATAAGATACATCGAGATACACCAAATCAATTCTCTTATAAGCCGTAATTCATGAGAGGGCTTGAGAGTAAAAGATATCAACGGTTCAGATCCACTTCTCATGCTTATCATCGTTAACTCAACTTCTGACACTATCATTCGCCTAGTATATTATTCATATTTCTTTTTTCTTATAAATAAAAAGCAACTAGTAAGAGCAACAAATTCTCCAAAATTTCTAAAAAATGAAAAAATAGTCTAAATTTTCAAAAAAAAAAAAATCACAGATTTCTCGTTTTGAACCTAAATCATTGATTATATTATTAAAAATATTTTATATATTTAATAAATTATTATTTCATTTCTAAAGTTTCTCGAAATATAATAAAAAACCATTTCTCTCTCTTCGTAATCATTTTTAGGATATCTCTAAATTTTAATAAAAGTTACACTCTTATATTTTTTATTTTAATTTTAATATCGCTATTAAAATAAAAGTTACTCAAAATCTGTTTAGATGCTGTTAATACAACAATGATCGAACAAACAAGAATCTCTAATTTGGAACTAAAAGGATATAAGTATTAATTAGTCATAATTACTGATGATTGGGTAGATGCGACAGTACGAATACAATTAATTACTGTATGATTATTATATATACTCGCTTTGGTGTTATATATTCTTATAAAAAAAATGGAAGATTAATTAATTAAGCTATGAATGTGAGTGATGATGATATGGGATTATTTATAATATTGGTTTTGACTAGTTCTTCTGCATATTTGTCTTGTGTATGCAGTCAGTACGATGCAACACGTGCATATGCAATCTCGAAGCTCGCTAACGTTTTGCATACCAAGGAACTTGCTCTCAGACTCGAGGTATTATATATAATTAGATGTTTATATATATAATTATTAATTTCCAATTGAAGAATATAAAAGGATTTTGCTGATTAAAAGACCAAACTTGTTTTTTTTCCATTTCTTCTTTCCTGGACATACATGCACCAGGACAACATGGTGTCTTCCTGGTACAATGTTTCTATGTTATTTTGTTCAAATGTACTATCGCTTTCTCTCTCCCTCCCTCTCTCTCTCTCTCTCTCTCTATATATATATATATATATATCTATATATATATAAAGGCGGATTCAAATGAGAAATTGATTTTCGATTGAACTTTTCTCTCTCTCTCTATATATATATAATATATTCATTATTATCCCATTTGTAATTAATTACAGTTACATAATCGTTTTGAGATGTTTTGTGAAAATTAAAACATATCATGTTTTGACAAAAAAATCGAGTTAATTACAATATATCGCCTGATAATATATATTGAGCTAGTGTTAATCCATTTACTATACGTGATCAATATATATTACTGGTTCATCTGATTGAAAACTAAATTGGGTACATACTATGCAGCAAATGGAGGCGAACGTGATTGTAAACTGTGTTCATCCTGGGATCGTAAGAACTGGATTAACTAGAGATCACAACGGCTTCATTACAGGTATCGCTTCCATGCCATGAACCAATTAATTTCATTTTTACAAAAGCAAAAAATTAAACTATTCTAAACTCGTAGCGTGGAGTTTGATCATGAATTTATATTTTAAAGATGTAGTAGATTGGTACTAGTGTTCTGAATTCTAAAATTTCACTAATTAAAACTTGCAGATCTCATATTCTTTTTGGCTTCAAAGCTGTTAAAAACAATTCCTCAGGTAATATATTTTCAGGAATCAATCATCTCTTTCTATCACACACATGCACATGTATGCTAATTGTTGCTCCTCTATTCTATATATATACTTTCCCCCTCCCAAAATAAACGTCCACATTGAAAAACTACTTAGAGTTTTAGAAATATGTAATTATTTCACATTTTCTAATAATTTTTGCTCTTATAACAAAAAGAGTAATGAATTAATTACTTTTTAAAGTGGTTATTTATTTTAGAATAAACTAAAATAAAAATATAGAATATGTTTTATATATATATATGCCTGATGAGGATGCATGATGATTTTTAAAAAACAGGCAGCTGCCACGACATGTTATGTTGCAACTCATCCGAGACTCAAAAATGTGAGTGGAAAATATTTTGTAGATTGCAATGAAGCTTCAGCCTCGACAGTAGCATGCAATCCAGAGGAAGGTGTTCGGTTATGGTCCTTCTCTGAAATCATGGTTTCTACTGAACCCAAAACAGTGGTCACCCATTTCCATGGATTAGATTAATTAATCAACTACACCTACTATACTGCATGTTATACCATCAAATTAATTTAAAAAAATCTAGATACTCAATGAATTTTATATACATATCATCAAATTAAAATAGATGTAGATACTCTATGAACATGTTATGGTTACAACATATATATACTCTAAAGAAATTATAAGAAAACTAAGAGCTGGCAGTTTAATTAATATATACATATACCTAGTTTAAACACTTTGCCATGTGAAAATAGTTGATCTGATGGTGAAATATATATATATATATATATATATATATATATAGAGAGAGAGAGAGAGAGAGAGAGAGAGTTTTTAATTTGGAAAAAGAGCTCTTATTCAAGATGTGTCTCGTGCATGGTTCATCCCAGATATATATATCCGATGGTTTATATATATATACTGTGTAGACAAGGTTCTTTTTCCATGTTAAATACCATTGTAATGCATATTGACATATGGAAGTGTAATAAAGGCAAGATAGATTTTTATAAATTGTTGGTGTATCTTCTTGTAATGTTATGTTTTAGGATTGGTACTTGTTGATATATTTTTTGGGTAGCCACGGGTATTTGGGACAGTTTATGCGCACCGACTAATCCCCAGACAACCATGAATGACCTAGAGTCATCACATGAAGTGAATCTCCATGGTCACAGGGGATTTGGTTGCATTTAGATTCAACCCTTGGGGAAGATGAGATTTTTACTACATCCCTGAGTCTTAATGAGTACGTCACAACCCAAATGGTTAACATTATTTACATTTGGAAGGAGGCTACTGGTTCTCTTGCATATTCTTTGTTTAACACTTTATACGAATTATGTGCACATAAATGCAATATAATATATTTTTAGGTCCAACTTTTTTATAACTAGGGATGACTTTAACCCAAAAGATTGGCCTTGTAGGTTAAGTTTAGGGACGTGCCTGGGGAAGGTCGGGTATACGCCTAGGGCCCAAAGGAAATACGGACACAATTGTTTTAGTATATATTATATATTATTAGTTAAAAAAATGTAAATAAAAAAATAGTATATAATAGGATCCAAAAAGAATTTAACATTATATTAAGGGTCCAAAAATATATTAATTAATAACATTGGATAAGAAAATTTGTAAAAAGTTATTTAGTCTTTCATTTTATAGTATTGTTATTGTTTCTCTAAATAAAATTTAAATTTGTACTAACATTTAAAAACTACTTGTGTCTATAAAACTGTTAAATAATCATAGTTGATGATTAACATCACATTCATCATTGTTCCTATCCCTATTACAGAACTATCCTTGATATATACCTCACTAGAGCATCCGCAGCGGTGCCCAAGTTGAAGTTCATGGACCGCTTTGTTTTTTTCACCCATTGGGTTCTACCGGTCCATGCCCATGTGGCATGGAATCGGTCCATCCAGATGAACCGCTTCATGATTAAAAAAAGCCATAATTTTTACCACCATTTAAATTTTCACCATCTTTAATTGTTGTGTTTTAATTACAGTAATTAACTTTAGCTGCTATAATTCTTAATTGTTGATTAAGGGGTCGTTTACCTAAATGCTTCCCGGTAAGTGTTTATCGGTAAAAATTAACACTTTCACTTACCTTCTCGCGTAAGATTCTAGTTCATTTAAAAGAAACCGTATGCAACAAATTACCTGGTAAGTGCTTACCCGGTAAGAGTTGTCACCCTCACTTACCGGATAAGACTTTCGGCCCTTGCCATCGCTCATACCGGGTAAGATTCTCGGTACTTATAATGCTCATCCGGTAAGGTAAGTGATTTGGTAAAAGTTTGGTAAACGACCGCTAAATAATTTTTTAACTATTATAATTTTCATTAAAAAAATCCAAACATTATAATACCTTTAAGTATTATAATTTTTAATTACAACTAGTTTTTAATTATTGTTTTTTAAATATAATAAGTAAATTTTAAGCATTATAATTTTTATTATTATAGTTTTTTATTATATAAACAATGGACCGGTTCATGCATGATTGAGAGTAAAAGATTTATGAAATGTGTAGGAAAGAAAAAACTGATGTAGTAGAGAGAGAAAACTGATGTGGCAAAGTCATAAACCTTTTAAGAGGTCCATGACCGTGGATGCTCTTACTCATCTTTTACATACTATTTATTTATTCCATCTTCATGAATTTTATTATTGTGTTAGAATATAATATATTTCTTGTTATTAACTAAGAAAACTTCTACATTTTGAAAACAATTACCAAACCATACGAGACGACCCAACATATATCTATATTTAGAATTTCAAAGACACTTCTTTTTTTCATACATTATTGGTTCCTTATTACCTAATATTGGATGCATGAATCTTAAGTATTCTCCTATAAACAACAATAAGATTTCAAACTATAACCAACGTGGACTTTTGATTCTAAGATTGATGATTTTTAAAAAGTTTGTTTCAACCCTAAAAGTTTAAAATGATGATGAAAAAGATTAAAGTGTTACTCCGAATGATCAAAATAATGACATCAAATTATTTCAATCTATATATTAAATGTATGTCAATAGATGTCTTTGGTGGTGGAAATGATTAACGATGTTATGTAAAAACAATATTGTAGATAAGATTAATTTAGAAATAATTATTGATTAATCTTGCGGTAGAAATACCGGGAGAACGATTTTATATAAAATATTATTATTTCTTAAATTCAATGTTATGTTTAATGATATAAACAATATATTGAAAATAATTTCGTAGTTATCGATGGCCCAATTTTACATCTCGCCTAGGGCCTATAAAATGTCAGGAACAGATCTGGTTAAGTTTAGATGCTAGCTAGTTTCGGTAGTTTCATATTCAAATGCTAGATGTTGTCTATTGTTTAAGTCATATTTCTATTAACTAGAAGTAGGGGCGGACAGGGACCTACTAAGAGAATAGGGGTACACGGGTCCTTGCTCAATCGTCTCGTCGTAATAGAACATTTTTTTACTAGATGTGACTGTGCAACCATTTAATTTGAAGGGTGCTCTTATATCTTTTGAAAACCAAATTTTAAACAAAAATGTGAGGTAGTTGGAATGGTTGGGTGCTCCCTATCCTTCTTGAGGTCATGGGTTTGATTCTTGTTTACAAGAAAATTCAAAATTTTCTAGTTCTAAATTTCAGTTACTAAAAGAAAAATAAATGGACCACTGAAAGTATTGAACTTGAACACTCAACCATAAAATGATAAAGACTTGTTAGTTAGCTACTACTATTTTTGATTTATAATTGTCCTCGTCTAACTTTTATTTATTTTTTCTTACAACCCATCAATATTAAAGTCATTTTTTTTTGTCTCGTTTTAAAGGTAACATGATTTGTTTGAAATAAATTGAAAGCGAAATAAAATTAATCACATTTAATAATTAATACTTCGTGTGAGTTTTTTTTTTCAATCTTGATTATACTTGAAAATTGGTAATTATTCCTCTGTATATGATATTTCTACGTATAAAATTGATAAAAAAATTATAGAGTGAATTGTGGATTTGGTCCCTGTGGTTTTGTGATTTCTTTGACCATGATCTTCATTCTATGTTTATTATGGATATGGTCCATGTGATATGCAATATATTGTGGCTAGGGTCCCTAAACACTAACATCATTAACTTTGAAGGGTTAAAGGCATCATGTGCCTTGCACACTATGGGTATAATAGTCATTTTATTTTTCACTTTCAATTTATTCTATACACATTTAAAACAAACAATACTAAATTGTGGATTTGGTCCCTATGCATCATTCATTATCTTTAAAACACATTTATCATCTCTCTTAATTTTTTTCATCCAATCTTCATTGTCAAAATACAAGAAAAACTAATTTGTTAAAGTGTAAAAAAAAAATTACTTGCATTTAAAAATAACAATTGTTTGAACCCAACACTACATCCTAAAAAAGACAACATATCAAAATAACAATTGTTTGAAACCAATATTACATCCCCAAAATAACAACCCATTAAAATGACAATTGTTTTATATCAACATTTATGTAGTAGTTGTTGGCAACTGTTTTATTTATTTTCTGATGACATCTAATTGACTTGAGTATTAAGTACATTAATTCTTCTCATAAAATACATAGACCATTTGGAAATGTGATATAATCATCTTCATTTTGGAGATCCAAACTTCATTATATAGTGCATTAGATATTAAAATGCTAATTGAAAGGGTATGGACCCCCAACAAGTTTCAAGTGACTTGTTGTGTAATTCAAATATGACTATTTAGAGCATCTCAAACCACAACACCAAATTTAACAAAAAAATACCAAATTTGGTGGGTTCATCAACAAAAAAAAAAAAAAAACCAACTCCAATCACACTCTAAAAAAACATCAAATATATATTAAATGTATATATAATTTACTTAATATAAATATGTTAATTTTAAAAACAAATTATTAATGTTAAAATGTTAATTTTGGTATAAATAAATTTTGATAGGCGATTTAACGGCCGATTGGAGATGCTCTTATGACACTATTGTCTTCTCTTCAACCTCCTATGTCATAATATATTTGTGTTTACAGATGTCAACTGACATGCATATAAGCCTTTTCCTACATCATGGTTTCCAAATGGTGTATGTATTTTATGAAAATGATTAATGTACTTCCTACTCAAGTCACTTAGATGTCGTCAAGAAAATAAACAAAACCGTTGCCAACAATTACTACATAAATGTTGATATAAACAATTGTAATTTTGATGGGTTGTTTTTTGGGGGATGTAATATTGGTTTCAAACAATTGTTATTTTGATATGTTGTCTTTTTTAGGATGTAATGTTGGGTTCAAACAATTGTTATTTTTAAACGCAAGTAATTTTTTTTTTTTTTGCACTTTAATAAGTTAGTTTTTCTTGTACTTTGATAATGAAGATTAGATGAATTTTTTTTTAAGAGAGATGATAAATGTGTTTTAAAGATGATGAGTGTGCATAGGGACCAAATCCACAATTTAGTATTGTTTGTTTTAAAGGTGTATAAAATAAATTGAAAGGGAAAAGTAAAATGACTATTTTACCCATAGTGTGCAAGGCACATGATGTCTTTAACCCTTTAAAGTTAATGATGTTAGTGTTTAGGGACTCTAGCCACAATATATTGCATACCATAGGGACTATATCCACAATAAACATAGAATGAGGACCATGGTCAAAGAAATCATAAAACCACAGGGACCAAATCCACAATTCACTCAAAATTATATTTTGCTGTTACACCTGTTGCCCATTATGAAATCAACCAAAAATAAGTCCCCCGTAAATGTGGAATTCTACCCGAATCATGTCAAGTGTAAAATGTGGTCTCGCATCTTCTCAAAAAATCAAGGTTGATTCGATTTGTAAAAATGTATTGTATCAGATCGACGCAATTGAAATTTACCAGGATCAAACCATGTTGACATTCCCCTGAGTTAAACTGCTAATTTTACAGGCCGTTGATCAACCTTAAAGGTGCATCCGGTCAAAAATACTCTTGGATCTGCCACTTACTAGAACTAGAAGACCTAAATTTTGTCTAATTAATGGATTTAATAAAATGGATAATCACAAAACTAGCCAATTCGGATGGGGAATCAAGAATAGCCAACTTTCCAAATATAGTACAAAATAGGAAACATTTAACCATTCTCCAATCTATATATGTGATACTAACCAATTCATCGACGTTAGACTAGTTATACCCACACAATTCACAAAATGGGCTCACAAATAAGAACAACTTGCGAAACATGTTTTGTTTAATTTGGTCCCCATGGTTACGTTGTGGTCGTTAAATCCTTGTGTTTGTTTAAGTTTTATTACATGTTAGCTAGAATTAAAAAGAAGCATGTAGACGCTTAGCTCATAAAAACCTTAAAAGTACATTTTTTGTATTAATATACTTAAGATTTCGTACGAATAGGCTAAAAAGTGTAGCTCACAAGAACCACTTTACGTACTCCCAAGACTATTTTGTATAAAAATATGGCTACGTTTGTGATCATCCATAAAATACCTATAACTGTTTCTTCTCGCATCAAGAAATAGAGATGAACATGTCTCATCCTTTTTACATTGTAAAAATAAAACCACTGATAAAAATAAACAAAACTCTTAATTAATTATAAATTATATTTGATCAGTTTTTTCTACAAACTAAAGAAGTTAAGTTTTGCTGTCATAGCATATCAGTAACCAAACTGTATTGGTTTTACGAAACCAAGGCAAGGGAATAAATAATGCATTTAAACATAAGCCATCCGAATAAATTAAAAAAGGGAAAAGGCATATGTACATATATTTCAACAAAAAGAAATGGGCATAATTTGGCCACCACAAGTCCACCTTTGTAGACAGACAGGAAATGGTGGAAGACCCAAATCGACTCACTTTAATAAGAAAATGTAACCAATATTATATATATATATATATATATATATATATATATATATATATATATATATATATATATATATATATATATATATATAGGGAGAGGTTCATTTGAAAAATGGTAAATGTATGAGAAATAGAGAAATAATCTTAGCCATTCATCTGGTCAACATTTTCGGCTTTGACCGCGAAACACCAGATAATTCCTTGCATGGTCTATAGAAGGTAGAGGAGTAGTTTCATAAAATACGTGGGATGAGTTCATATATCAATCTATATGATTCACATATGAACTATATGTTCATATATGAATCAGTTAATTAGTTCATATATGAATCACAAAAGTTCATATATGAATCTTTTAATTAGTTCAACTGATTCATATATGAACTTATAGTTAACTAGTTCATATATGAATCAGTTAATTAGTTCATATATGAATCAGTTAAAAGAGTTCAGATATGAATTACACTGATTCATATATGAACATATAGTTCATATGTGAATTATACATGTTCATATATGAACATAACCCGTGTATTTTGTAAAAATTACAAAAGTGTCCTTCTATTTTTGGAATAGACGCAACTTTTGACCAGTCAAAGCAGCAATATTTGACCAGTCAAATCCGATCTTGACCATATGAATGACTAGGATTATTTCTCTATTTCTCATATATATATATATATATATGTGTGTGTGTGTGTGTGTGTGTGTGTGTGTGTGAGCGATCAAATGCAAACCACCTCTATTTGTACAAACTTACAAATTAATCTCAGTCGTCCATCTAATCTAATGAATACTTAATTTTATTTTGTTTTCTTAACTAATGTCATGATCATAATAAATGAACTTTATTCTCTTTCATATATATCTCAATCGTAATTAATAAATCATGATTATTATTTATAAATATTTCAATTATTTCTTAATATAATTGTTTGTATGGTTTATACAAATGTCTTGGTTTGCACTATAACACATTCCTGTATATATATGCATACACTAAAAATTAATTATTTGTTCTTTTATATTTATATTTTATTATATCAATTTAATCAACATAAATGATCATTTTAAGAGGATTGGAAAAAAAAAAGTAAGAGTGTTTAATTTTTTATCAAGAATTTAAAATTTTAAAAAGCAAATGTTTAATTTACAATTTAGTTTATAAAGTTTGGTTTTTGGTTTAATTTTCAAGTTCGAAAGTTTTTAATTCAAATCGAACCAAAAACCAAATTATATATATATATATATATATATATAGGGGAGCGATCAAATGGAAACCACTCTAATTTAGAAAACCGTGGAAACCCTCGATTTCATTGGTTAAGTTAATGAAATTGTTTCATGAAATTGTTTAGTTTGATGAAACTGTTACATATAATTCTTTTATTGATGAAATCGTTGCATATATTTGTGTTTTTTATGTAAAAATTAAAAAGTTTCATCAGACTGCGAAAATACATGAAACAATTTCATCAGAATGAGAAAAATAGATGAAACTACATAAAAAACACAAATACATGAAACAATTTCATTAACAAAAGAATTACATGAAACAACTTGAGCATATTAAACAACTTTATGAATCAATTTCATTAATTTAACCAATGAAATTGACGGTTTCCAAAATTTACAATCTAATATGGTTTCCAATTGAAACCACCTCTCTCTCTCTCTCTCTCTATATATATATATATATATATATATATATATAAAAGAACAAAAAAAATATTAAGAACCATAAGAACTAATAATCATGAATTTTTTCACATTATGAAACAATGAGTATGAAAGTACAATGTTGTTTCATAACGTGAAACAAAAAAAATACACATTAAAAATAATCATAAATTGAAATAACACTAGTTCTTCATATACATTATTTCATAATGTGAAACAATACATGATTATTGGTTTTCATTGTTCTAAACTTTTATGGTTTATATATATATATATAGGGGTACATAGAGGTGGGTTCAAACGAGAATGGAGGTTGTTTAAAAGAATAAATGGACGAATCTCAACAAATCATTTTAAAAAATAATTCCCAAAATAGAACTTTCCGAAATGAACCTTAAAAGGGTATTAAGGTCATATTATAATATGAAATAATTTAGGATAGTATTGTCTTTCTAAAAATTAGGGATTACTATATACCATCTTTTTCCTTTATTCATGCAAATCTGGTAAAATCCATATTGGTAATTAATCTTGTTCTGTTTGTTTTTTCAAAAAAATCCTGAATTTGCACCCCAAATCACAAATGATTATATGATAAATACCCAAAATCACATATGATTGTACCATAAATAATTTGGACAGATTGTTTAAGTGTTATATTCATCACTAAATCACATGTGATTATACTTTATATTAAAATAATGCTTAGCTATAATTCTTAACACCAAAATCATGTGTGATTAGACTATAAATGAATTAACAAAATGCTTATCTATAATTCTTAAACCCAAAATCATATGTGATTTTGTTCTAACTAATTTGGGCATAATGTTTTTACTAACTTTGCAACTTTAAATCATATATGCTCATCCATTTAAGATCATAAATGATTCAAACGAAAACAAAAATCCTTCGACTGCTCACCGCTTTCCTCGTACTTATCAAACGCTTCTTTAAACCTCCCCTTCTGATTTCCGACCTCCGTGGGTTGCACGTCATAGAAGATCGAAAAAACCTTGTAACGATCATCGGACCTTTTCCGTTTGAGAATATTGAGGCGCTCATTAAGACACCATTTGGAAGAAGCGTAGTGTTTGGAGAACACAATAACTGAAATAGTCGATTCTTTGATGGCTCTTTGAAGTTCGGGTAGGATTCGTTGGCCTTTCTGGATCTCATCGTCGTCTCGGAAAGTATGGAATTCGGCGTTGCATAAGGCCGTATATAGGTGATCGGTGAAGTTTTTTCGGGTGTCGGCGCCTCAGAAACTGAGGAAGGTGTGGTAAGTGGAACGAGAAGATGAAGACGGAAGCTGGGTTTCCATGGCTACTTACACACAGTGATTTTCAAATTAAAACCAAAAAATAAAACTTTAAAATTGAAAACCCAAATGAGATACACAGTGAAGAAAACAAAATCGAAACCAGAACCCAAATAAGATTTAACGTTGAATGCTGATAGTTTTTGGCAAATGTTTGTAGTTTTAAAATCATTAATAACCGCAAGCGTACGGTGTCGTAGCATACGGGTCGAACACGGGGAGACAATGGAATAAGCACAGATTTACTCACGATATTAGCTAGTTGCACGCAATCATTTTCAAAGATTTGATTAACGCTAAAAATAAAATAACACAATTGAACATTTAAGCTACACTAAACATAATGAAACTAAGAAACAAGCAACGCTAAGCAAACATACGAATCTAGGAAACAAGCAGACTAAATTAACGACTAAAACGAGAATCAAATAACAAACTAATTAGCACCAGGAACTCAAATTGATAAAAACATTAAACTCTACATTAAGCTATCTAAAATGGTGAATATCGGGATGAACCTTTCAAAGTGGGATTTGTCAAATCAAACAATACTTTTGTCCCTCTTCCAAGGCGACAAAAACCTTTCTTAATTGAAAACCGATTATTTCCATATCGATTAATTCTAAAAAGAAGCTTTAAGCAAGACAATTTATTCCCAAATAATCAAAACATCTATTTTCATGATGTGATGAAAATCACCAATTGGTTAACCCAAGTCAAAATCAAATTTACATTTAGATCTCAACTATTAGATTCAACAAATACTGATTAGTGGTTATTTAACAGCCCCCAATCTCCATTAGTCGGCTAATCAAACAACCATTTTATCGAGAAATCATTTACTTAAAAACAACCAATCGATACAAATCGAGTTCTTACCAATATTCACCCTAAACTATGAATTAGTCAAACATGAATTGAAGAAACATGAAAACACAAAGAACCAATTGATCAAAAATTAACAAACAAGAATATTAAAGCAATAAGGAAATTAAACAAGAACTATTTTATGAAGAAAGCAATTTAGAGAAGATAAAGCAAAAAGACTCTAAATCTAGATTATCAAGAACATTAGACATTGATAAAATCTAATCTACCAAACATGAACTATAACCCAATATTGAAAAAGAGCAAGATAATAAAGTTATCTTATCCATTTCATAAATTGGACATAGCAAAAAAACAAGGAAGAAATAAAAACCATGAAATTACTTGAAGAATCTAGATCTATGAACCACAAATGTGCAGGAAATTGAAATCAACAATCAAAACTCAAATATCTAAGCTATAAACATAAATCAAGCAACAAAATAAAGCATAAAAGGGAGAAGGAGATACAATTACTCTCTATTCATAGATTCTTGCTCAAAAATGAGTTTAAACCATGGCTATAGCTGCAAATCCAGAGGTTGTAGTCTCCCTCTCCAAAAGAGGCAACAAAAATCTACTCTAGAGTATGTAGAAACCCTAAAATTGGTAAAGAGTATGATAGGGGTCTCTGCCCAAAAACACGGCACCCAAAACATTAAATACACGCGTCCAAAAGACCGAAATAGCCCTAACTAAAAGTAGAAAAACGGGGCCAGCAGCGCCGCTCGCGGCCGCGCTCTTTAATGCTCGCGGGCGTGAGCAGTGCAAAAGTAGCAGCTCACAGATTTTCACTTGCTCGCGGCCGCGCAGCCAAATGCTCGCGGGCGTGAGCAACATCCAACTTCTTTTCTTCACTCTTTTCGCATTCTCCCTCGCTTGCACTTCCTTCCTTCTTTTCTTCCTCGATTCCACGCACACCTACACACTGAAAACACTCGCGAAAACGTGAATATACCTGCGATAAAGTAATAGGCATCGACAAGAGAAAAACTAACCAAAAAGGTAGAAACAATGCATGAGACACGCTAAAACTGGACAAGAAAACGATGCAATCTATTCTATAAAATGAGAATAAAACGTGCGAAACAAAATACCCACAAGCTAAACCTTCCTTGTCCCCAAGGAAGAATCTAGACTAACTTATTAAACGAGACGGGAGAAAAGGAAGAAGGAAAGGAAAGAAAAGGAACGACGACCTCCACGATTATCAATACGAGTTAAAACACGACCTCACTAAACATAACCCACTGATTCGGTTTCCCCATGCATAAACGTGACCCATTACCACGTGTTCAAATTAACAAAAGTAGAAGAAACACATATTTGCCAAAGTGTCAAACCGACGCAACACCAAACCAAGCATATTACAAAAAACGTACCAAATAGGAATTCACTTACATCATCGCGGTCGCTAAGGGAGGGGGAAGTGATCTACAAGAATGGAAGCTCACAGTTTCGCTCAATTCACTCAAGTGTGTTTTTGGGAAGTGTATACTGTAACACCCCGAATTTTAGAACTTGGTATTTGAAATTATCATGTTATGAATTATCATGTTTTGGGATTTAAACGTATCGGGGGTCTCGATCGGTTTTGGTCCACGCGAGTTAAAAATCAGAACTGATAAATTTGGGTCAGTCGGGGCCTTCTCGGCGATAGTGCCAACGATAGTGACGTGGTCACAATCGCGAGGGCACAATCGCCCAAACTGTACCGCGGGGTGGGGAGTCCTCGCGACTATGCCAGCGATAGTGACATAGGTCACAATCGTCGGGGCACAATCGCCCCATCTGTACCGCGGGGTGGAGAACCATCGCGACATTGCCAGCGATAGTGACGGATGTCACAATCGCCGTGGCACAATCGCCGTCGGACAGCAGGGGTATAAATACCTCATTTACGGGATTTCTTCGTTTAGGGTTGATTTTGGGAGATGATAGAGGGTTTCTCTCCAGCGATTTTGGTGTGATTTTGGAAGGATTTTAGCTTGCAACCACTTCTCAAGTCTCCAACTTCCCACCTACCACTTTAGGGTTTGATTTCTTGTGAGAGATCACCAAGGTGAGTGTTTCTTGACTCTTCTATTCTCATACATGTCTGATAATGTGTTGGTAATTACGTGTATTCTAGTCATTGCTTACTTGCTCATGTGGAGTTAACCTCAAACCCTATTTTGGGGGTAAAATGCAAATGGAGAGTATTAAATAGGCTATTTGGCCAAGCTATGTAGTAATGACCAAGTAAGAGTATTGAGTTGTATGTTTGGTCATTAAATGGGAATTGATATTGATTTTAAGTCTCGACTTGAGCTACCATTTATGGATAGACTAAAGACTCGGTTTGAGTTGAGGTCAAGTATAGACTAAAGACTCGGTTTGAGTTGAGGTCAAGTATAGACTAAAGACTCGGTTTGAGTTGAGGTCATGAATAGACTAAATACTCGGTTTGAGTTGAGGTCATGAATAGACTAAATACTCGGTTTGAGTTGAGGTCAAGTATAGACTAAAGACTCGGTTTGAGTTGAGGTCATGAATAGACTAAATACTCGGTTTGAGTTGAGGTCAAGTATAGACTAAAGACTCGGTTTGAGTTGAGGTCAAGTATAGACTAAAGACTCGGTTTGAGTTGAGGTCATGAATAGACTAAATACTCGGTTTGAGTTGAGGTCAAGTATAGACTAAAGACTCGGTTTGAGTTGAGGTCAAGTATAGACTAAAGACTCGGTTTGAGTTGAGGTCATGGATAGACTAAAGACTCGGTTTGTGTTGAGGTCATGGATAGACTAAAGACTCGGTTTGAGTTGAGGTCATGGATAGACTAAAGACTCGGTTTGAGTTGAGGTCATAAGTAGGCTAAAGATCCGGTTTGGATTGAGTGTCAAATAGCTAAAGATCTTGTTTGGGTTGATGCTAGTCAAGATCCAATGACTTGGGAAAACATTATAAATTGCGTTGATGATATTGATTTTGGCATATTGATTAATGTCAGGTGAAGCACATTGGTAGAGCGCCGTGAAATTATAATGATCTTGTATTGTGACCTCTTTTCATGATTTAATTTCCTTTATGTGTTCTCACTAGGCCTTAGCCTAACACTTGTTTCTCTGGTTGTCATGTATGACAGGAAACTCTAGTGGCGGGCATCTACGAGAATGAGTGGTCGATCGAGCGATCGAGAGCGGTCATTTTGAAAGATCTAGAGACCGGCATTTTTGGTGTATAGTCACTAGTTTGTGGAGGATAGCGACACCCGATTGTAATCTGATAGGGAAATCTAGATTATTTAGGTTGTCGTAACTTTATGCCTCGCATTAGTGAACTTGTATTTCTGATGTTTTATTCCCCTCTTTGGGTTGATACTTTGGGATGCCTTGACGGATCTCGTACTTCAGGTTTCACCAATTTACAGTCGTCATGTTGCCAAAATTTTAAGTTTTAAATCGCATCAATTTTTAGGGTGTTACAAGTTGGTATCAGAGCTCTAGTTTAAGTGAACTAGGCATGAATGTAAGATGTCTAGACTTAGACTGAGTATATTAGGCAACAATTGTGAGATGGGTAGAACTCCTAAGATGGAATAGACTTAAAGTTGTCGACGACTACACGAATTAAAAGTTATGGTGATGGAGATGAAAATTCTTGTGTATTGCATGTTCATAATTTCGCCTAGCTAACGCTATTATGAAGATGTTTTACGTGATTATGCTTGTTTCCGTTGTTATGATAATTAATGAATGTGGTAGTATGTTTCTTACTCATAAGTTGTATAGTCTTATCTTAGCTTTATTCTCGCGTGTGTGGCAGACTATGGTCAATACGCGTAATCGGCCAGAAGGGCAGGAGGCGACAGCATCTACGGCAGACCAACCGAGGATAACGACTAATGAATTGCCCCCACCTCCGGTAAACGTATTGGGTGGAGGACCGGAATTCATACCTCGTCGTAGCATAGTTGCAACTCACCCGATCATGGAAGAAGTGACACCGGAGACAAGAATGATGGACAGAATGATGCAAGCCATGAACGCAGCCATGGCACAACAACAAGAGATGTTCATGAAGTTACTAGAAGATCGGGACGCCAGTAACCGTAGGCCTGAAACGGTTGCAGAGAATGTGATTGTGGCGGGATCCGGGGGTTCGGAGCCCGTTGTCCCTTCTAATGAAATTCCTCCTCCCGGTCCGCCTAAGGCTTGCACTTTTAAGACATTCCTTGGATGCCGACCCCCCAGAGTTCAAAGGTACCGATGATCCATTAGTGTGTATGAACTGGGTAAGAGAGATGGAGCAGGCCTTCAGATCAAGTGAATGCGGGGAGGGTCAGAAAGCAATTTTTGGTTCTCAAATGTTGAGGGGAACAGCCCTAACGTGGTGGAACGTTTACTCCTCGTCGGTGGAGGCCACGGTGTTGGCCAAACTGAGTTGGTCAACCTTTAAGAAGAAACTGATGGAAGAGTTTTGCAACGAACGTGCCTTAGATCGATTGGAGGAAGAGTTTCGAAATCTGAGGAAAGGGAACCTGTCATTGAGGGAATATAACCGTCAGTTCATGGATAAGCTCGGTTTGGTGGGACATCTGGTCCCAACCGAAAAGGAAAAGATCAAGGCCTACACCAAAGGATTGTCGAGTGAGATGAAGAATCTAGTTCGAGTGTCTAAAGTCTCTACCCTCCGCGAAGCTATCGAAGAGGCTCAATTAGTGGAGGACTCCTATGGCACAAGCAAAGTAGAAAGGAGTGGACCAGCTGAGAAGAGGAGGTGGGAAGGAAACTCCGCACCTTCAAGAAGGACAAGGCCTTTCACCAACAACTACCGTGGGAGCGAATCGGGACGCGAAGCTAGGTGGTGCTCTAGGTGTCGGAGCAAACATGTTGGCCCGTGCAATCCGGGAGGGTCAATTTGCTTCAAGTGTGGAAATACGGGTCATGAGCGTCGTGATTGCCCGGTCCGAGGGATTACATGCTTTGAGTGCAAGGAACCAGGTCACTTTCGGAGCGAGTGTCCGAAGACGAAGACAGGGGGAAAAGATATGAAGAAGGCGGATCCTCCAAGAGCGACGGGAAGAGCATTTCAAATGACCACCGAGGAAGCAAGGGCTTCGGCAGATGTAGTGTCGGGTACGTTTCTTCTAAACTCCGTACCTACGCGTATATTGTTTGATTCCGGCGCGAGCTTTTCGTTTGTATCGTTATCGTTTTGCCAAAAGTTATCTGTGCCCGCTAGTAGTTTAGAAAATGCAATAGTGGTAGAATTAGCGGACGGCGGTCAAGTAGTAGTCCGGGAGGTTCTGAAAGGTTGTAAGTTGGAGATTGAAGGGAAGGAGTTTCCGGTCAACCTAATGCCGATAGTTATTGGGGGATTTGACGTGGTAATTGGGATGGATTGGTTAGCGGATAACCAGGCCGAAATCCTTTGTGCAAAGAAACTAATTCGGATTCCGATCTCGAATGAAGATTCGGTAACTGTGTACGGTGAAAGACGGAAGGGAGAGGTGGCAATCATTAACTTAGTAAAGGCGCGAAAGTGCTTAGCGAAGGGATGCCCATCCTTTCTGGCATATGTGATAAATGCCAAACTCAAGAAGAAGAAGCTAGAGGATGTCGCAGTGGTAAAGGAGTTTTCCGATGTATTCCCGGACGACTTGCCTAGTTTACCGCCTGACCGTCAAGTGGAGTTCAAGATCGACCTAGCACCAGGAGCGGCTCCTATAGCCCGAGCTCCATATCGTTTGGCCCCATCAGAGATGAAGGAAATGATGAGCCAATTGCAAGACCTTTTAGAAAAGGGATTCGTAAGACCGAGTTCCTCGCCTTGGGGAGCACCGGTCTTATTTGTAAAGAAGAAGGACGGTACCATGCGGATGTGCATCGATTATAGGGAACTGAATAAGGTAACAGTGAAGAACAAATACCCACTCCCTAGGATCGATGATCTTTTTGACCAACTGCAAGGAGCGGGTTGCTTTTCGAAGATCGATCTCCGTTCGGGTTATCATCAAGTGAAAGTCAAGGAAGAAGACATTCCTAAAACTGCTTTTAGGACGCGTTATGGCCACTACGAGTTTCTAGTAATGCCATTCGGTTTGACGAACGCTCCAGCGGTGTTCATGGATTTGATGAATCGCGTGTGCCGACCATTTCTTGACAAGTCGGTCATTGTGTTCATCGACGACATCCTTATCTACTCGAGGAGTGAGGCCGAGCATGCGCGTCACCTTCGAGAGGTGTTGGAAATCTTAAGAAAGGAGAAACTTTATGCCAAGTTTTCCAAATGCGAGTTTTGGTTGAAGGAAGTGCAGTTCTTGGGGCACGTAGTTTCAAAGGATGGAGTGAAGGTGGACCCGACCAAGATTGAGGCTATGATGAATTGGGAATCTCCAAAAAGCCCCTCCGAAATTCGAAGTTTCCTAGGCTTGGCGGGGTATTACCGAAGATTCATACAAGACTTCTCCAAGATTGCTTCTTCGTTGACTATGTTGACCAAGAAGAATGTAAAGTTTGTGTGGACCGAAGATCAAGAGAAAGCATTTCGGACCTTGCAAAGGAAACTATGTGAAGCTCCGATCTTGTCCTTGCCGGAAGGATCGGAGGATTTTGTGGTCTTTAGCGATGCATCCAAGTTGGGGCTTGGATGTGTACTAATGCAAAGGGGGAAGGTGATCGCGTACGCATCTAGGCAATTGAAGGTGCACGAGAAAAACTACCCCACTCATGACTTGGAGTTGGCGGCGGTAGTGTTCGCATTAAAGTTATGGAGACATTATCTGTATGGTACGAAGTGTACCTTGTATACGGATCACAAGAGCTTGAAGTATGTCTTCGATCAGAAAGAACTCAACATGAGGCAACGCCGGTGGCTAGAACTACTTAAGGATTACGATTGTGAATTACTCTACCACCCGGGTAAAGCAAACGTGGTGGCCGACGCCTTAAGTCGGAAAGAGTACAGCGGGAAACTTCAAGCCAAACTCACTCGGATTGAGTTAATCTCGGGCCTTATAGAAAGGATTAAAGGGGCGCAAGCCGAAGCCTTAAAGGAAGAAAATCTCAAGGAAGAGGTGATGACCAAACAACGGTTACTTTTGACCGAAGATAGTCGAGGGATCAAGTGCTTAAATGGGCGAGTTTGGGTACCGAAGTTTGGGGGTTGCCGGGAGCTTCTTTTGGAGGACGCGCATAAATCTAAGTATTCTATCCACCCGGGAAGCACCAAGATGTATCGGGATTTAAAGTTGCACTATTGGTGGCCGATTATGAAATTGGATGTAGCTCATTTCGTAGAACGATGTGTAACTTGTTCACAAGTGAAGGCCGAGCATCAACGACCCTACGGAAGCCTCCAATCGCTTGAAATACCCGAGTGGAAATGGGACAAGGTTACCATGGACTTCGTGACCAAACTACCAAAGACCTTGAGGGGGAACGACACTATTTGGGTTATTGTCGACCGTTTGACTAAGAGTGCTCACTTTCTAGCGATGCGGGAAACCTTGCCGATGGATAAGTTGGCAAAGCTCTATATAGACGAGGTAGTCTCTAGGCACGGTATACCATTGTCGATAGTTTCCGATCGTGATAGTCGGTTCACATCGAGGTTTTGGGGAGCTTTGCATCAAGAGTTGGGTACACGAGTAAATTTAAGCACGGCATATCACCCACAAACGGACGGACAAAGTGAAAGGACCATTCAGACGCTTGAAGACATGCTTAGATCATGTGTGATCGACTTCGGCGGAAATTGGGATACCCACCTACCTTTGGTGGAATTTGCGTACAACAACAGTTATCATTCCAGTCTGGGAATGACACCTTTTGAAGCTTTGTATGGGCGGAAGTGTAGAACCCCCGTATGCTGGTTAGAAACGGGGGAGAAGCAGTTTGCTGGACCAGAGTTAGTACAAGAGACGGCTGACAAGGTTAAGTCGATTCGAGAGCGGTTGAAAGCGGCGCAAGATCGTCAGAAAGTTTACGCCGACAAGAAAAGAAGACCGGTGGAGTTCCAAGTGGGAGATCGTGTAATGTTGAAAGTATCTCCCTGGAAGGGTTTGATCCGTTTTGGGAAGCGTGGGAAGCTAAGTCCCCGTTTCCTCGGGCCATTCACTATCCTAGAGCGTATTGGACTTCAAGCTTATAAGCTAGACTTGCCACCTGAGATGGACGGAATCCACCCAACGTTTCATGTGTGTTATTTGCGGAAGTGCCTAGCGGAGGAAGAGAGCGTCATACCGCTATCCGAGATTCGTGTGGAGGACAACCGATGCGTGGAGGAACCTGAGGCTATTTTGGAAAGGGAAACTAAGAGACTTCGCCATAAGGAAGTCGTGATGATCAAGGTACAATGGAGACACCACCGAGGCACGAACGTGACATGGGAGTCGGAAGAGGACATGAAGCGTAGATATCCTCGCATGTTCGTATAGTATAGATTTCGAGGACGAAATCGTTTCCAAGTTGGGGAGGATTGTAACACCCCGAATTTTAGAACTTGGTATTTGAAATTATCATGTTATGAATTATCATGTTTTGGGATTTAAACGTATCGGGGGTCTCGATCGGTTTTGGTCCACACGAGTTAAAAATCAGAACTGATAAATTTGGGTCAGTCGGGGCCTTCTCGGCGATAGTGCCAGCGATAGTGACGTGGTCACAATCGCGAGGGCACAATCGCCCAAACTGTACCGCGGGGTGGGGAGTCCTCGCGACTATGCCAGCGATAGTGACATAGGTCACAATCGCCGGGGCACAATCGCCCCATCTGTACCGCGGGGTGGAGAACCCTCGCGACATTGCCAGCGATAGTGACGGATGTCACAATCGCCGTGGCACAATCGCCGTCGGACAGCAGGGGTATAAATACCTCATTTACGGGATTTCTTCATTTAGGGTTGATTTTGGGAGCTGATAGAGGGTTTCTCTCCAGCGATTTTGGTGTGATTTTGGAAGGATTTTAGCTTGCAACCACTTCTCAAGTCTCCAACTTCCCACCTACCACTTTAGGGTTTGATTTCTTGTGAGAGATCACCAAGGTGAGTGTTTCTTGACTCTTCTATTCTCATACATGTCTGATAATGTGTTGGTAATTACGTGTATTCTAGTCATTGCTTACTTGCTCATGTGGAGTTAACCTCAAACCCTATTTTGGGGGTAAAATGCAAATGGAGAGTATTAAATAGGCTATTTGGCCAAGCTATGTAGTAATGACCAAGTAAGAGTATTGAGTTGTATGTTTGGTCATTAAATGGGAATTGATATTGATTTTAAGTCTCGACTTGAGCTACCATTTATGGATAGACTAAAGACTCGGTTTGAGTTGAGGTCAAGTATAGACTAAAGACTCGGTTTGAGTTGAGGTCAAGTATAGACTAAAGACTCGGTTTGAGTTGAGGTCATGAATAGACTAAATACTCGGTTTGAGTTGAGGTCATGAATAGACTAAATACTCGGTTTGAGTTGAGGTCAAGTATAGACTAAAGACTCGGTTTGAGTTGAGGTCATGAATAGACTAAATACTCGGTTTGAGTTGAGGTCAAGTATAGACTAAAGACTCGGTTTGAGTTGAGGTCAAGTATAGACTAAAGACTCGGTTTGAGTTGAGGTCATGAATAGACTAAATACTCGGTTTGAGTTGAGGTCAAGTATAGACTAAAGACTCGGTTTGAGTTGAGGTCAAGTATAGACTAAAGACTCGGTTTGAGTTGAGGTCATGGATAGACTAAAGACTCGGTTTGAGTTGAGGTCATGGATAGACTAAAGACTCGGTTTGAGTTGAGGTCATGGATAGACTAAAGACTCGGTTTGAGTTGAGGTCATAAGTAGGCTAAAGATCCGGTTTGGATTGAGTGTCAAATAGCTAAAGATCTTGTTTGGGTTGATGCTAGTCAAGATCCAATGACTTGGGAAAACATTATAAATTGCGTTGATGATATTGATTTTGGCATATTGATTAATGTCAGGTGAAGCACATTGGTAGAGCGCCGTGAAGTTATAATGATCTTGTATTGTGACCTCTTTTCATGATTTAATTTCCTTTATGTGTTCTCACTAGGCCTTAGCCTAACACTTGTTTCTCTGGTTGTCATGTATGACAGGAAACTCTAGTGGCGGGCATCTACGAGAATGAGTGGTCGATCGAGCGATCGAGAGCGGTCATTTTGAAAGATCTAGAGACCGGCATTTTTGGTGTATAGTCACTAGTTTGTGGAGGATAGCGACACCCGATTGTAATCTGATAGGGAAATCTAGATTATTTAGGTTGTCGTAACTTTATGCCTCGCATTAGTGAACTTGTATTTCTGATGTTTTATTCCCCTCTTTGGGTTGATACTTTGGGATGCCTTGACGGATCTCGTACTTCAGGTTTCACCAATTTACAGTCGTCATGTTGCCAAAATTTTAAGTTTTAAATCGCATCAATTTTTAGGGTGTTACATATACACTCAATGCCTTCCCAATCGAGAAATAGAAAATGCACTTTTGATGTGTTTGAAACAATTCTCAAGTCCAAAGATTCTTTTAAAATTGCATAAATCGAGGACTTTTGGGTAAGGCTAAAGGCTTTAGAGGAGTTAGGAGTGCTTATCGGGTTATGAGGATTTATTTTTGGGTAAAAAGGGGTTTGGTTTTTGTGCGCAGTTAGGCTCTTCCCTACTGTTTTCGACGGATTAACGACTTATTCTGCATTTTTAGTCAAGGACTAAATGCACCATTTTTTTTTTTTTTTTGTGAACCCACAAGCTATGCTTGTGTTTATTTTTGACTAAATGCCTGAATCCATGTCAATTCGGGAGATTTTAACCTTAGTGCCCCCCCCCCCTTTTTTTTTTTTTTTTTTTTGAGAGGGGGGGGGGGTTACGGGTATTCAAATGAAAGGCTAGTGTTTAGGCTCAAAGAGGTTGCAAAAAGGAAAATATTTTTGTGTTTTTTTTTTCGAACATTGGAGATTTATTAGGAAACGATGGCCTCTACGCAATTTTACAATCATCCTAGACGAGAACTTTGTCAAACACTTTAAGATACATTTCGATGGGAGGTAACACACAAGAAGAAAGAAAATGGGATTGATTATGAATGTGTCAATCCAATACGGCCCAAATTCTCACAAGGTGTAATCCATTCAAGTAGTCACGGGTGTAATGTAGGGGGACTACGATAAGAAAGCTAATCCTAGAGGTAACGTGTAGCAATATACAAGGTGGTGCGCGCAAGTGACCAACTAAAGCGAAACAATGTTTCTTAAAAAAAAATCTTTACAGCATGGCTGTGTCACAAAATACACTAGTACACCTAACAGTTGAATCATGCTAAGTGAGAGGTGGTTACTACGAGCTCTAATGTCGTGGAGATACGTCAAAAAAAAATTGTGGATTTCTTTTTTTTTTTTTTTTTTTTAGGGGGGGGGAAGAAGAAGAATATATACAACTACTAAACAAAAACTAGACTAGGCAAAAAGAAATGACTAAAATAAAAGAAGAAGAAAAAATGCCTACCCACAAGCAAAAAGGAGCATTGTCCTCAATGCTCGGGTTAGAATGCATGCATGAAATGCAACTAACTAAATGCGTCCTATATGCAAAAAGGAAACTATAAAAAGAAGTAACGGAAAATAAAACACCCACCCACAAGCTATGCTTGTGTAAGGGTGTTGGTGAAAAGAAAACAATGCCTAGAACTCGCGGTGCGGGAAATGACCAGCATCGGCGAAGTATTTATGGATATCTCCAACCAAAAGCCGTGTTTCATGAGCATCCGTGGATACTACCTCTAATCGCGCGCTCAAGGTGTCAATTTGTGATTGTAGGCTAGGGGGCTCCTGAACATCCGCCTCAGACTGTGGCATAGGGAAATGCCAGTCGGTGTCACTAGTTACTTGAGTGCGGGTGGGACAGGGGAGGTAGGTGTGGTGTGTGTGATCGGGGCCGACGAGCCAAGAATATCCTTGCCCTCTCACATGCCTAATCATCTGCATACGCTGAAGGGCTGCAATTGAGAGGGAGGTTATACCCTCAAGAGAGGATATGGAATTGGGAATGTCAATGGAGAGGGGTGAGTTAGTGAGAATTAAGGTGATGAGGCCGAAATGGAGGAGAAAGGGAGAAGAGGAGAGGGGTGCTGGTTCACGATGGTGCGATGGTGAGAGGTAGTCGAAGGTGGTCTGGAATGAGAGAGGGGAAAGGGGGATGAACAGAGGAAAGTGGTGGCTAGGGTTTTGGAGAGGGTCGATTGGGGTTTTAAATAACCCAGACAGGTCGCGGTCGCGCTTTAAATTGCTCGCGCCCGCGAGCGTGTACCAAAAACTAGACAGAAGCAATGCTCGCGGCCGCGCTTTATAACGCTCGCGCCCGCGAGTAACACCCAAAAACAAGGCAGAAAGAAAGCTCGCGACCGCGCTTTAAAACGCTCGCGCCCGCGAGTAACAACCAAAAACAGGGCAGAAGGTTAGCTCGCGCCCGCGCTTTAAAACGCTCGCGCCCGCGACCAGTAAAAAAAACTCAATTTTTTTTTATTTTTTTTTATTTTTTTTTGCTGCGCGATTATTTTGACTACGCCCGCGAGAAATTGCCGAAATCGATGCAAAAACTTGATTTAAGAATGCCACGGCTATGTGGCTTATTCAAAAGCGCCCAAACTAAACCTCAAAAATAAAGGTAGGTGGGAAAGCACGAGCGGGATTGCGAACTTAAGAATTAAACACGAGAGAGAGTGGCTCATTTAGCGTCACGAGCTTGACGAGGAATTAAACAAAAGGGAGAAGAGACTTTGCAAAACGGTGAAAGTCAAAGGATTGACTTTATAGGCCACCGCTTTGCGGGGGTTCGGGCAAGGGAATGGATATGGGTCTGACGATCGGTGTGCCAGCTCGGTAGTGCTTGAGTCGCTGCCCATTAACCTTGAATGAACGGGACTCACCCGATACCTCTACAGCTCCATGGGGGAATACGCGAATAACAGTAAATGGACCGGACCAACGAGAGCGGAGTTTTCCGGGGAAAAGTTTCAACCGGGAATTGAAAAGCAACACCAAATCCCCTTCCCGAAATTCTCGTCGTATAATACGTTGGTCATGCCATTTTTTTGTCTTTTCTTTGAAAATTCGCGCATTTTCATATGCATCAAAGCGTATTTCATCAAGCTCATTAAGTTGTAAGAGGCGTCGCTCACCCACATCTTTGTATTCGAAATTAAGGGCTTTGATTGCCCAAAACGCACGATGCTCGAGCTCAACCGGGAGATGACACGCCTTACCATAGACCAACCGATATGGGGAAGTCCCAATAGGTGTCTTGTAAGCTGTTCGATAAGCCCAAAGCGCGTCATCGAGCTTATATGACCAATCCTTTCGTGAAGAGGTGACAGTTTTTTCGAGGATGGTCTTAAGTTCATGGTTTGAGATCTCGACTTGACCACTAGTTTGGGGGTGGTAGGCAAGTCCTACTCGGTGGTGAACGCCATATTTTTTTAGGAGGGCCTCAAACTTTCTTTCAATAAAGTGACTTCCTCCATCACTAATGACGACTCTCGGCACACCGAATCGAGGGAAGATGAAGCGCTTAAAGAACTTGGTTACCACACGAGCATCATTGGTTGGGGCAGCGATGGCCTCAACCCATTTCGAGACATAGTCTACAGCCACAAGAATAAACTTGTTGGAATTGCTAGAGATAAACGGTCCCATGAAATCGATACCCCAAACATCGAAGAGTTCGACTTCAAGGATAGAGTTTAGGGGCATCTCATGGCGCCGAGAAATGTTACCGGTACGCTGGCAACGATCGCATTTTCTAACAAAAGCATCGGCGTCCTTGAATAAGGAAGGCCAGAAGAAACCGCTTTGAAGGACTTTAGCAACTGTCTTACCTGCACCTGCGTGGCCACCACAAGGCATGTCATGACAGTGAGCCAAAATCGACTCGGTCTCTTCTTTCGGAATACAACGCCGGATTATGCTATCAGCGCAAGAACGATAAAGAAAAGGATCGTCCCAATAATAATACTTGACATCACTAAAGAATTTCTTGCGTTGATGAGATGTTAAACTATGGGGTATAATATTACACGCAAGGAAGTTCGCAATGTCGGCGTACCACGGGGTTTCGCCACTCGAGACGACAAAAAGCTGATCATCAGGTAAAGAATCATTAAAAGGGGGAGAGGAAAGATTATGAGGGTCTAATCGGGAGAGATGATCGGCAACGGAGTTTTCAGAACCAGGCTTATCCTTAATTTGCAAATCGAATTCTTGCAAAAGTAAAATCCATCGAATCAACCGTGGTTTGGCATCTTTTTTGTGCAATAGATGCTTAAGGGCGGCATGATCCGTATAGACTATAACTTTAGACCCCACAAGATAAGACCGGAATTTTTCAATAGAGAACACTACAGCTAGAAGCTCTTTTTCCGTAGTGGTGTAGTTCATTTGAGCGGGGTCAAGGGTTTTACTAGCATAGTGAATGGCATGAAGCTTACCATCCTTCCGCTGACCTAGAACAGCTCCTACCGCAAAATCGCTAGCATCACACATCAACTCAAAAGGGAGCGACCAATCCGGCGGTTGAATTATGGGGGCTGAGATCAGTGCCCTTTTGAGTGTATTAAACGCTTCAAGACATGAACTAGAGAAGACAAAAGGAGTGTCCTTAGCCAAGAGTTCGGTCAGGGGCCGAGCAATTTTAGAAAAGTCCTTGATAAAGCGTCGGTAAAAACCGGCGTGACCGAGGAAGCTACGCACCCCTTTGACATCTCTAGGGGGTGGTAATCCCTCAATGACTTCTACCTTGGCCTTATCGACTTCGATACCACGATTAGAAACGATATGGCCTAAGACAACACCCTCGGTGACCATAAAGTGGCATTTCTCCCAATTTAGAACAAGATTGACTTCCTGACACCTATGGAAGATTTTGGTCAAATTGAGAAGGCAACTGTCGAAATCGGTGCCATGGATGGAAAAGTCATCCATAAAGACCTCCATAGTGCGTTCAATAAACTCGGAGAAAACGGCCATCATGCAATGCTGAAAGGTGGCCGGCGCGTTACATAAGCCAAAAGGCATGCGCCGATAAGCAAATGTTCCAAAAGGGCATGTAAAGGTGGTTTTCTCTTGATCATCCGGATGAACGGGAATTTGGAAGAATCCCGAATATCCGTCAAGATAACAAAAGAATGCATGCTTAGCCAACCTTTCGAGCATTTGGTCGATAAAAGGAAGGGGGAAATGGTCCTTTCGGGTGGCGAGGTTAAGCTTACGATAGTCAATACACATTCGCCACCCGGTGACCGTCCGAGATGGGATTAACTCATTTTTGTCATTTTTCACAACAGTCAAACCACCTTTTTTGGGTACCACTTGGACTGGACTAACCCACGCGCTATCGGAGATAGGGTAGATTATTCCGGCCTTAAGTAGTTTTAATACCTCTTTATGGACCACTTCTTTCATGTTTGGATTTAACCTACGCTGAGGCTCTATAGAGGTGGAACGCTCATCATTAAGAAGGATCCTATGAGTGCAAAAAGCTGGACTAATCCCCTTGATATCATCGATAGAGTAGGCCAACACACCACGATACTTCCTAAGCACATCTAACAACCTATCAAGCTCGTCATTAGACAAAGATGCATTAACAATGACAGGATAGGTGTCATCAGCACATAGAAAAGCATATTTCAAGTAAGAGGGGAGAGGTTTGAGATCTACCTTAGGTGGTGCTGCAGTATCCGCTCCCTCAACAGCTGCTGAGATATTCATGATTGGCTCATTTTTCAGAAATGGGGGGCTTGCATCAAAAATCGCCTCGACTATCTTTGCATCCTCATCAACACCCATCAACTCCTCAACTTTCAATTCATCTTCTTCCAACAAGTTCTCGAGTGAATCCAAGGTATAGCAATCATCAACTTGAGGTGGTAGCCCCATGGATTTCTTCAACTCAAATTCAACTTTGTCATCACCGACCGAGAGGGAGAGCTTGCCATTTTTCACATCAATCATGGCTCCCGCGGTGGCTAGAAAGGGTCTACCCAATATAATAGGAACATTAGCATCTTCGGGCATTTCCATCACTACAAAGTCACACGGAATCATCAAACCACCCACCATAAGTGGTACGTCTTCCAAAATGCCTAGCAGATATTTTACAGAACGATCTGCTAAATGCAAGGATATTTGGGTTGGCTTGAGCTCATGAGAATGCACCTTGTGAACAATAGAGAATGGCATGAGACTCACACTTGCCCCTAGATCACAAAGGGCTCGATGAAAAGATATTCCACCGATCGAGCAGGGGATAGAGAAACTCCCGGGGTCCCCTAGCTTTTCGGGACGTGTAGTAGATAACAACGCACTACACTCCTCGGATAGCAAAATACGACTTTTCTTCTTATTAGAAAGAAGATCTTTGAGAAACTTGGCATAAGAAGGGATCTCCGCGATAGCATCCATAAAAGGGATAGTCACATGCAATTGCTTCAAAGTCTCCAAAAATTTCGCATACTTTTCTTCTAGCTTTGCCTTTGCAAGGCGAGCGGGAAACGGGACAATCGGGGTATTAGTATTTGTAGGAGCATTGGTCGCCTCTAAAACCGGTTTCTCACCTCCTTGAACTACCTTATTCGCATCTTTGCCTTGAGTTGCACCCTTGTCTTCATTAACCGTAGCCGTCTCTTTAACCTTCTTTTCAGCCTCTTTCAAGGTCTTTCCAGTCCTCAAGATGATAGCATTCATTTGGCCTTTTGGGTTCTGTTCAGGCTGCCAAGAAAATTGGCCTTGTTGCCTATTAGAATTAGCGAGTTGTTGAGCCAATTGAGTCATTTGAGTTTCCACCATCTTGTTATGGGCAGCCATGGACTCTAACCGACTGTTCACTTGTTGAATTGAGTTTTGGAAATGCTCATTCTTTTGGTTTTGATTAAGAATGCAACTTTCCGAGAGGGATTCTAGATAAGTTCTCGGTGCTTGCTGCTGAAAAGGGGTGTTTGGAGCTGGAGGACGGTTCTGAAAAGCATTTTGTTGCTGTTGGAAAGGGGGATGTTGTGGAAAAGGTGGTTGTTGTGGAAAAGGTGGTTGAGGTTGATACATCATGGGTTGTTGTGACTGATATTGCATCGGTGACTGTTGTTGTTGTTGGAAAGAGGATTGGGGCTGTTGATTAGATGGTTGTTGCATCTGAGGTGGAGGTAGGTTGTGACGCCATGAAAGGTTGGGATGCTTGCTCCAGCCCGGATTGTAAGTAGGAGCATTCGGATCATTGACTCTATGTTGACCTCGAGGCTGAATTTGCAAGGCATTCATCTGTTCTATGGTCATGTTATTGGCTACCGGACATGACTCGAATTCGTGACCTTGCACCCCACATATCTCACAAAATAGAACCGGTTGCTCTTGAGGTTGTTGAACCTTGCTGATCTTTGTTAGCTTATCATCGACTCGGGCACTCATATCATCAATCTTTGCCACTATAGCTGCAAAAACATCAGTCTCAGAAGGTCTAACCGCCTTCTTATGAACAGTTCGTTCACTTGACCATTGATAGTGGTTTGTGGCCAAGTTCTCAATCAATGACTTGACAAAGGCTGGAGTCTTGCTCATGATCGTACCCCCAGCTGCCGTATCAACAGAGAATCTGATATCCGGTTTTAACCCGTTGTAGAAAATTTGGATTAGCATCCAATCTTGTATTCCATGGTGAGGACACTGACGTTGAAGCCCTTTAAACCTCTCCCAAGCTTCATATAGAGATTCTTGGTCAAATTGAGAGAAATTGTTGATGGCATTGCGAAGCTTGGCTGTTTTTCCGGGTGGAAAAAACTTGGTAAGAAAAGCACGCGAAAGAGAATTCCAAGACTCGAAGAAATTGGCATCATGACTATTTAACCACTCCTTGGCACCATCTTTCAGAGAGAACGAAAATAGCTTTAAACGGATCGCTTCATCACTCGCTCCATTTATCTTTACTGTATCACACTTCTCAACGAAAGAGTTCAAATGCTTTGACGGGTTTTCCATAGGCGTGCCTCCGAATTGATCTTGCATGATAAACATGATCAGATTAGTCTTGATCTCGAAGTTATTGGCTGGAATAGCTGGCCTCGCGATGCTTGAGGTGAGGCCAAATTGCGGCTCAATGAAGTCCTTGAGTGTACGCTCTTCACCTTCATTCTCTGCCATCTTTGCTTCTTTCAACCTTCGCACTCTTTCCGCATTTAGTCTCCTTGCAGTAGCTTCTATCTCGGGATCAAAGAGTAGCTTCGTAGATGCTTGCGATCTTCTATGCATAAAACTCAAGGCTACTAAGAATCACAACATTGAACAAATCGTTAAAAACATTGAGAAGTAATGGCATGCTAAGAACGAGAAGTAACGAAGAAAACAAAACAAACTGCAACAGAACAGGTGCTCGCGCCCGCGCTTTAAACTGCTCGCGGCCGTGAGCAACCCACAAAAGCTTGGCAGAATGTTTGGTCGCGGCCGCGCGGCTTAAAGCTCACGCCTGCGACTAAGGCAACATTTCAGATTTTTTTTTTTAATTAAAACCGCAAACGGTAGAAAAGGTAGGGAAACGCATCCTAGTATACCATAAGCTATATTCTATGTTACTCTAATTGCCTCCCCGGCAACGACGCCAAAAACTTGTTTGTAGTTTTAAAATCATTAATAACCGCAAGCGTACGGTGTCGTAGCATACGGGTCGAACACGGGGAGACAATGGAATAAGCACAGATTTACTCACGATATTAGCTAGTTGCGCGCAATCATTTTCAAAGATTTGATTAACGCTAAAAATAAAATAACACAATTGAACATTTAAGCTACACTAAACATAATGAAACTAAGAAACAAGCAACGCTAAGCAAACATACGAATCTAGGAAACAAGCAGACTAAATTAACGACTAAAACGAGAATCAAATAACAAACTAATTAGCACCAGGAACTCAAATTGATAAAAACATTAAACTCTACATTAAGCTATCTAAAATGGTGAATATCGGGATGAACCTTTCAAAGTGGGATTTGTCAAATCAAACAATACTTTTGTCCCTCTTCCAAGGCGACAAAAACCTTTCTTAATTGAAAACCGATTATTTCCATATCGATTAATTCTAAAAAGAAGCTTTAAGCAAGACAATTTATTCCCAAATAATCAAAACATCTATTTTCATGATGTGATGAAAATCACCAATTGGTTAACCCAAGTCAAAATCAAATTTACATTTAGATCTCAACTATTAGATTCAACAAATACTGATTAGTGGTTATTTAACAGCCCCCAATCTCCATTAGTCGGCTAATCAAACAACCATTTTATCGAGAAATCATTTACTTAAAAACAACCAATCGATACAAATCGAGTTCTTACCAATATTCACCCTAAACTATGAATTAGTCAAACATGAATTGAAGAAACATGAAAACACAAAGAACCAATTGATCAAAAATTAACAAACAAGAATATTAAAGCAATAAGGAAATTAAACAAGAACTATTTTATGAAGAAAGCAATTTAGAGAAGATAAAGCAAAAAGACTCTAAATCTAGATTATCAAGAACATTAGACATTGATAAAATCTAATCTACCAAACATGAACTATAACCCAATATTGAAAAAGAGCAAGATAATAAAGTTATCTTATCCATTTCATAAATTGGACATAGCAAAAAAACAAGGAAGAAATAAAAACCATGAAATTACTTGAAGAATCTAGATCTATGAACCACAAATGTGCAGGAAATTGAAATCAACAATCAAAACTCAAATATCTAAGCTATAAACATAAATCAAGCAACAAAATAAAGCATAAAAGGGAGAAGGAGATACAATTACTCTCTATTCATAGATTCTTGCTCAAAAATGAGTTTAAACCATGGCTATAGCTGCAAATCCAGAGGTTGTAGTCTCCCTCTCCAAAAGAGGCAATAAAAATCTACTCTAGAGTATGTAGAAACCCTAAAATTGGTAAAGAGTATGATAGGGGTCTCTGCCCAAAAACACGACACCCAAAACATAAAATACACGCGTCCAAAAGACCGAAATAGCCCTAACTAAAAGTAGAAAAACGGGGCCAGCAGCGCCGCTCGCGGCCGCGCTCTTTAATGCTCGCGGGCGTGAGCAGTGCAAAAGTAGCAGCTCACAGATTTTCACTTGCTCGTGGCCGCGCAGCCAAATGCTCGCGGGCGTGAGCAACATCCAACTTCTTTTCTTCACTCTTTTCGCATTCTCCCTCGCTTGCACTTCCTTCCTTCTTTTCTTCCTCGATTCCACACACACCTACACACTGAAAACACTCGCGAAAACGTGAATATACCTGCGATAAAGTAATAGGCATCGACAAGAGAAAAACTAACCAAAAAGGTAGAAACAATGCATGAGACACGCTAAAACTGGACAAGAAAACGATGCAATCTATTCTATAAAATGAGAATAAAACGTGCGAAACAAAATACCCACAAGCTAAACCTTCCTTGTCCCCAAGGAAGAATCTAGACTAACTTATTAAACGGGACGGGAGAAAAGGAAGAAGGAAAGGAAAGAAAAGGAACGACGACCTCCACGATTATCAATACGAGTTAAAACACGACCTCACTAAACATAACCCACTGATTCGGTTTCCCCATGCATAAACGTGACCCATTACCACGTGTTCAAATTAACAAAAGTAGAAGAAACACATATTTGCCAAAGTGTCAAACCGACGCAACACCAAACCAAGCATATTACAAAAAACGTACCAAATAGGACTTCACTTACATCATCGCGGTCGCTAAGGGAGGGGGAAGTGATCTACAAGAATGGAAGCTCACAGTTTCGCTCAATTCACTCAAGTGTGTTTTTGGGAAGTTTATACACTCAATGCCTTCCCAATCGAGAAATAGAAAATGCACTTTTGATGTGTTTGAAACAATTCTCAAGTCCAAAGATTCTTTTAAAATTGCATAAATCGAGGACTTTTGGGTAAGGCTAAAGGCTTTAGAGGAGTTAGGAGTGCTTATCGGGTTATGAGGATTTATTTTTGGGTAAAAAGGGGTTTGGTTTTTGTGCACAGTTAGGCTCTTCCCTACTGTTTTCGACGGATTAACGACTTATTCTGCATTTTTAGTCAAGGACTAAATGCACCATTTTTTTTTTTTTTTTTGTGAACCCACAAGCTATGCTTGTGTTTATTTTTGACTAAATGCCTGAATCCATGTCAATTCGGGAGATTTTAACCTTAGTGCCCCCCCCCCCCCTTTTTTTTTTTTTTTTGAGAGGGGGGGGGGGGGTTACGGGTATTCAAATGAAAGGCTAGTGTTTAGGCTCAAAGAGGTTGCAAAAAGGAAAATATTTTTGTGTTTTTTTTTTCGAACATTGGAGATTTATTAGGAAACGATGGCCTCTACGCAATTTTACAATCATCCTAGACGAGAACTTTGTCAAACACTTTAAGATACATTTCGATGGGAGGTAACACACAAGAAGAAAGAAAATGGGATTGATTATGAATGTGTCAATCCAATACGGCCCAAATTCTCACAAGGTGTAATCCATTCAAGTAGTCACGGGTGTAATGTAGGGGGACTACGATAAGAAAGCTAATCCTAGAGGTAACGTGTAGCAATATACAAGGTGGTGCGCGCAAGTGACCAACTAAAGCGAAACAATGTTTCTTAAAAAAAAATCTTTACAGCATGGCTGTGTCACAAAATACACTAGTACACCTAACAGTTGAATCATGCTAAGTGAGAGGTGGTTACTACGAGCTCTAATGTCGTGGAGATACGTCAAAAAAAAATTGTGGATTTCTTTTTTTTTTTTTTTTTTGAGGGGGGGGGGGGGGGGAAGAAGAAGAATATATACAACTACTAAACAAAAACTAGACTAGGCAAAAAGAAATGACTAAAATAAAAGAAGAAGAAAAAATGCCTACCCACAAGCAAAAAGGAGCATTGTCCTCAATGCTCGGGTTAGAATGCATGCATGAAATGCAACTAACTAAATGCGTCCTATATGCAAAAAGGAAACTATAAAAAGAAGTAACGGAAAATAAAACACCCACCCACAAGCTATGCTTGTGTAAGGGTGTTGGTGAAAAGAAAACAATGCCTAGAACTCGCGGTGCGGGAAATGACCAGCATCGGCGAAGTATTTATGGATATCTCCAACCAAAAGCCGTGTTTCATGAGCATCCGTGGATACTACCTCTAATCGCGCGCTCAAGGTGTCAATTTGTGATTGTAGGCTAGGGGGCTCCTGAACATCCGCCTCAGACTGTGGCATAGGGAAATGCCAGTCGGTGTCACTAGTTACTTGAGTGCGGGTGGGACAGGGGAGGTAGGTGTGGTGTGTGTGATCGGGGCCGACGAGCCAAGAATATCCTTGCCCTCTCACATGCCTAATCATCTGCATACGCTGAAGGGCTGCAATTGAGAGGGAGGTTATACCCTCAAGAGAGGATATGGAATTGGGAATGTCAATGGAGAGGGGTGAGTTAGTGAGAATTAAGGTGATGAGGCCGAAATGGAGGAGAAAGGGAGAAGAGGAGAGGGGTGGTGGTTCACGATGGTGCGATGGTGAGAGGTAGTCGAAGGTGGTCTGGAATGAGAGAGGGGAAAGGGGGATGAACAGAGGAAAGTGGTGGCTAGGGTTTTGGAGAGGGTCGATTGGGGTTTTAAATAACCCAGACAGGTCGCGGTCGCGCTTTAAATTGCTCGCGCCCGCGAGCGTGTACCAAAAACTAGACAGAAGCAATGCTCGCGGCCGCGCTTTATAACGCTCGCGCCCGCGAGTAACACCCAAAAACAAGGCAGAAAGAAAGCTCGCGACCGCGCTTTAAAACGCTCGCGCCCGCGAGTAACAACCAAAAACAGGGCAGAAGGTTAGCTCGCGGCCGCGCTTTAAAACGCTCGCGCCCACGCCCAGTAAAAAAAACTCAATAAATCGGGCGACCAGTATCAAGTGGACGTCCACATAGGGAATCAAGTGGACGTCCGCATAGGATCTTCCACGGAAGCTGTTGGGAACTGAAGATTCTACTAAGTGTAGTTACTACTGCTAGTACAAGTGTAGTTACTACTGCCAGAACAAGTTGAAGATTAATACTGCTAAGTGTTACTACTGCTAGTAGAATTACTACTGCTAGTTAAAGTTAGTGCTGCTTGAACAAAGTTAGTACTGCTTAGCTAGTTAGTACTGCTAGTAGTTAGTACTGCTTACAGTTAATGCTGCTGGAAGAAGATAATGCTGCTAAGCATAGTTAATGCTGCTAAAGAGATCCGGATGGAATGTATGACAGCTGGATATTCTGAAGATATTCTACAGATATACTTAGAAGATATACATAGAAGATATGCTGAAGATTTGTTTATTCTTTGTAATTATCTTTTGATCAGTATATGTATAGAATGAATAGAATAGATAAAGATAGTCTTTTGATAATTTTTTTGAGAGAAATCAACCTCAAGGCATAGATCCTAATTCTAGAGAAGTAGAATTCGTATTGGTGAGCCTGTTCATCAATATTGAGGTTGAGTGTGTAATCTTGTAGCTTTAAGCATTCAATACAAGTTTACTGTTTGATAATTATATACTGTTTTTGATTACTGTTTCATTAAATATCAAAGTGTTTTTCCGCAACTTCTTTGATATTAGTTTCTGAGTATTAATTCTTGTTAAGAATTCGATCCTGACAAGTGGTATCAGAGCCTATTGAATCAGAAACATCTATCATGGAAAATCATACAGAATCAAGCAGCAGTTTGGTCTCCAAGGTTCCAATGCTCAAACCCAGTGAGTTTGACATGTGGAAGATAAGGATCAGGCAATATATTCTTCTCACTGACTACTCAATGTGGGATATCATTGAGAATGGTCCTTCTGAATCTGGAAGAATAGGACCAGATGGAAAAAGACCTCCACCAAAGACAGATGGTGAAAGAAAGATCAGGCAGACAGAGATGAAGGCCTTGAGTACTCTGCTCTTGGCAATCCCTAATGAATATCAGCATCAATTCTGCAACTGCACTGATGCTCAAATTCTCTGGAATTCTCTAGAGAAAAGATTTGCTGGAACTAAGAGTATCAAGAGAAATCAAAGAGATGTTCTTAAGCAGCAGTATGAGAATTTTACTTCATCAAAGAATGAGTCCATGACTCAAACTTTTGATAGGTTCAACAAACTCATTGGAGAACTGGCCACTGTTGGAGTAAAGATGGAGCAAGATGACATCAACAGAAAATTCCTCAGATCTCTTGGGGATGAATGGACTATGTACACTGTCTCTTATACGCAGAGTGACAATCTGGAGGAGAAAGAACTTGATGATCTATACAATGATCTAAGAGTTTTTGAAACTGAGGTAGAGATCAAGAAGAAACCTACTGGTTATGTCCACAATTCTGCACTCCTTTCAGCAGCCACTGATACTACTGCCATTCCTGAAGCAGTTAGTACTGCTGGTGGAGCAAGTTCAGAAAAGGGATCTGAAACAATCTTTGAAGCCTTCTTGTCCAGTCATAGTAACACTTCATTAATCAATGATGATCTGGATCAACTTCACCCTGATGATCTGGAGGAGATGGATATAAAATGGCAGATGGCCATGCTATCCATGAGGGTGAAGAAGTTCATTAAAAGAACAGGAAGGAATAACTTCTCCCAAAGAAGAGAGGATGGAGCTGGTTTTGACAAAACCAAGGTGGAATGCTACAAGTGTCACATGAAAGGACACTTTGCAAGAGAATGCAGGAATGCTGTGTCTAACAACAACCACCAACAAACTCAGAATGGAGGCTACACTCAGAACAAGAATCCTGCTCAAGCCCTTGTTTCTCAACAAGGAATGGGATTTGACTGGAGTGATCAAGCTGAGGAAGCCATTCAGAATCAAGCTCTTATGGCAGAAGTGTCTGATCTCCCATCTGAGGTAATTTCTAATCTTTGCTCTAAAACTTGCATTGACACTGTCAAAAGATACAGGGATCACAATCAAAGTATGTGTGATGACCTCAAAAGGTTAGAAAAGGATAGAAGAGACTATGTACTAATAGTTGAGAGATTTGAAGAACAAATCAAAGGCTTTCAAGCCAATGAACTTCAACACTCTTATGATACTAACTACTGGAAGTGGGAAAAGAATGAATTAGAGACTAAACTGTCTAAATCCTTAGAAGAGAGTGAGAAGCTAAAGAAGGAATTGTCCAAAGTCAAACTTGACGTAGAGAAGTTTTCATATGCTTCAAAGGCAATGGATTCTCTTCTAAAGGCTCAGATTCATGATAAGATGAAGCCTGGTCTTGGATACAACAGTACACCTCCTTCTTATAACAACAATTATATCTGTCCTACTTCAGACCTGTTAGAAACCAAGGAGAATAAGGACTTATCTGATAAGGCCTTTAAGATAGACCCTCTGGATGAAGTAGTGATTAAGGATATTACTGAGAAAGAAGCCAGTATGAAGAGAGATAATAAGATAGGTAAAGAAATCCATGAAGAAAACAAGATAATCACCAATGAGGGATGTGGGAAAGACTGGATAAAATCCAAGGAAATAGAAAAGACCAAAGGAAAAGACAACAAGGTCCATTACAAACAGACCACAGTTGTGAATCCTGCATCTGGTAAACAGTGTGATTGCTATAAAGCAAAGAGCCTACATTCTGGTTTAAAAAGAGGAAATCAAAGAAACTGGAATAATCAATGGGCTCAGAAGCAAGGAGTTGATCTGAATAAAATCAATAGACCAAAACCTTGCTTCATATGTGGCAAGCTAAATCATCTGGCCAAATCTTGTTTTTTCAATCCTATCAATCAACAGATGACCTTTCAAAGATGTAAGCAAAAGTCTGTTGATTATAGAAAGGCTGGAAAGAAACATGTTGAAAAAAGAGGCCCCATAAAGAAAAGAATTTTTAAAGAAAGCATTAAAATGTGGGTGCCCAAAAGCACTAAAACTGTTAGTACTGCTGACAGGGTTAGTGCTGCTGAAGGTTTTACTGCTGCTACCTGTGTTAGTACTGCGAAAAACATTAATGCTGCTAATACAGTTAGTATCTCTTCAAAGGTTAATACTGCCAACACAGTTACTGCTGCTTGCACTGTTACTACTGCTAACAAGGTTAGTACTGCTAAGCATGCAAGTGCTGCCAAGGCAGTCAATACCTCTAAAACCAGTACTGGTACCAGCACAACTGTTTCTAAGCCTATAATTGTGACAAAATACTCCAAGAATGAGGAGTTAAAATTCAAGAATCTTGTCAAAAAGGAATGCAAGTATTTTGATGAGAAAGGGGTACCCAAGACCACTTTGGCTTGGGTTCCTAATTCATACTAACTGACTTATCTGATGTGCAGGGCAACCAACAGCTCAAGGGAAAGAGCATATGGCATGTTGATAGTGGTTGCTCAAGGCACATGACAGGCAACATGTCATGCCTTCAGGATTTCAAGCATATTAATGGAGGACATGTTGCTTTTGGAGACAATCTTACTGGTGGTAAGATAAGTGGAAAAGGTAATGTCACCAAAGGTAAGATGACATTTGAGGATGTCTACTATGTTGATCAATTAAAATACAACCTGTTAAGTGTATCACAGGTTTGTGACAAACAACATAGTATATTATTTACAAATACTGAATGTATGATCCTTGCTCCAGGGTTCAAAGTAGTTGATGAAAGCATGATACTACTAAGAACTCCAAGAAAGGACAATGTATACTGTCTTGATATGGAAAATGTTAAAAGTGATTCATCTCTAAATTGTCTTGTTTCAAAAGCTTCTATAGATGAATCCTCTCTATGGCACAGAAGGATGTGTCACATGAATTTTAAGACTATGAACAAACTTGTTAAAAACAACCTTGTAAGAGGTTTACCCTCTAAAGTCTTTTCATGTGATGATCATTGTGTTGCTTGTCTCAAAGGCAAACAGCATAAAACTTCTCATAAGACCAAAGAGATAAATTCTATTTCTTCTTGTCTACAGTTATTGCACATGGATCTGTTTGGCCCTACAAATGTGATGAGTATAGGCAAGAAATCTTACTGCTTAGTTATTGTTGATGATTACTCTAGATTCACCTGGGTATATTTTCTAAGGACTAAGGATGAGACAAGTGGACTGATCAAGTCCTTTATCCTGAGAATTGAAAACCAAACTAATCAAAAAGTAAAAGTCATTAGATCAGACAATGGAACTGAATTCAAAAACTTTGATCTAAACACCTTTTGTGAGGAAAAAGGAATTGAGAGACAGTATAGTGCTCCTAGGACTCCTCAACAGAATGGCATTGCTGAAAGGAGAAATAGGACATTAGTAGAGGCTGCTAGATCTCTATTGGCTGATTCAAAACTGCCAATTACCTTCTGGGCTGAAGCAGTTAATACTGCCTGTTATGTCCAAAACAGAGTTCTAGTAGTTAAGCCAAAGAACAAGACACCATATGAGCTTTTAAATAAAAGAAAACCCTTTATTGGATTTTTCAAACCTTTTGGGTGTCCTTGTACCATTCTCAATACCAAAACTCACTTAGGTAAGTTTGATAGCAAAGCAGATGATGGATTTCTGGTTGGTTATTCATCTCAAAGTAAGGCCTACAGAGTTTTCAATTCATCTACTAGAATAATTGAAGAGAGTGACAATGTCAAATGCAATGAGAACACACCAAATCCTATTGGAACTGGTCCTCAATGGCTATTTGACATTGATTCACTAACTAACTCCTTTGGTTTCAGTAGTAATGATCATACAGGTTCAGGAGGTGAAGGATCAGGGACTACACAAGTTCAAGAAAGTGTATCTAAATCAGTGATCTTTCCCACTCCCACAGTGAATTCTTTTGAAGACTGTGAAATAGAACAAGCTACTGGACCAAGTCAGAGTAGAGATGAAGAGAATCAAGAAGATAAAGAATCAGAAGAAGCAGCTGAAAACACTTCAGTTGAGTTGAATGACTCCAATCTAGAAGCTAATGTTAATGAAGAACCTAGTCATAACACCAGAGTTCAAAAGAATCATCCTCCACAGCTGGTAATAGGAGATATATCATCTCCTATGATGACTAGACACCAGAGCAGACTTCAAGAAATGCAAGATCAACAGCATACAGTGCTGTCCTGCTTTCTATCCCAGCTTGAGCCTAAAAAGGCACATGATGCAATGAAAGAATCTAGCTGGATAGAAGCAATGCAAGAAGAGTTGCTACAGTTCAAACTACAGGATGTATGGGATCTGGTAGACCTTCCTAAAGGTCACAGAGCTATTGTCACAAAGTGGATCTTCAGGAACAAGAGAGATGAAAGAGGAATTGTCATAAGGAACAAAGCAAGACTAGTGGCTCAAGGGTATACTCAAGAAGAGGGGATAGATTATGAAGAAGTCTTTGCACATGTGGCTAGGATAGAAGCTATCAGATTATTCCTAGCCTATGCTTCTTACATGAACTTCAAAGTCTATCAAATGGATGTAAAGAGTGCTTTCCTCTATGGTTCAATTGAAGAAGAGGTATATGTCTGTCAACCACCAGGGTTTGAAAACCCAAGCTATCCAGACAGAGTATACAAATTGAAGAAAGCTCTTTATGGACTGCATCAAGCTCCAAGAGCATGGTATGACACTCTGTCATCCTACCTCTTGGACAATGGCTTTGAAAGAGGAGTCATTGATAAGACTCTATTTATCAAGAGAAAGAAGAAGGATATCTTGTTGGTCCAAATTTATGTTGATGACATTATCTTTGGATCTACAAAAGATATCATGTGCAAGGAGTTTGAGGACCTCATGCATCAAAGGTTTAAAATGAGTTCCATGGGGGAACTTACTTTCTTCCTTGGACTCCAAGTTCAACAGAAGTCAGATGGCATCTTCATATGTCAGTCCAAGTATGTGCAGGACATTTTAATCAAGTTTGGTTTCTCAGATTCAAAACCTGCCAGTACACCTATGGAAACACACAAACAGATAACAGTAGATCTTGAGGGGGAGGATATGGATGTGCATCATTACAGATCTATGATTGGCTCTCTCATGTATCTCACAGCATCAAGGCCTGATATAATGTTTCCAGTCTGTGTGTGTGCAAGATTCCAAGTTAGGCCAAAGCAATCTCACTTTCAAGCCGTTAAGAGGATATTCAGATATCTCAAAGGTCAACCCAGACTGGGACTTTGGTATCCTCATGACTCACCCTTTGACCTAATTGCATACTCAGACAGTGACCTAGGTGGGGCAAACTTGGACAGAAAGTCTACTTCTGGAGGATGTCAGTTCTTGGGTGCTAGACTAGTTTCATGGCAGTGCAAGAAACAAACCACAGTGTCCACATCTACAACAGAAGCAGAGTACATAGCAGCTGCAAGTTGCTGTGCTCAGGTCTTATGGATTCAGAATCAAATGTTGGACTATGGGGTAACCTTTCTACACACTCCCATCTTTATTGATAATAGTAGTGCTATCAGCATTGTAAATAATCCTGTCAAGCACTCTAAGACTAAGCACATTGAGATCAGGTATCACTTCATAAGAGACTGTAATGAAAAGAAACTTATTCAAGTTGTGAAAGTTCATACTGACAACCAGTTTGCTGATCTATTCACCAAAGCTTTTGATGTGGGTAGATTCACTTACTTGGTAACAAGTGTGGGAATGATCAACACTGAATAAGCTTTATCTCAAAAAGTGGATATATAACTGCATATTATAGTTTTTTGGTGCTACTAATCTACCTTTTCAGGGCATACATAGCAGTACTCAATTCAACCTAAGCTTCAAGGAGTAAGTTAGTTAATACTGCTAGTTAGTTAATACTGCTAGTTAGTTAATACTGCTAGTTAGTTAATACTGCTAGTTAGTTAATACTGCTTACAGTTAATACTGCTAGTCAGTTAATACTGCTCGCAGTTAATACTGCTAGTTAGTTAATATTGCTCGCAGTTAATACTGCTAGTCAGTTAATACTGCTCGCAGTTAATACTGCTAGTTAGTTAATACTGCTCACAGTTAATACTGCTCGCAGTTAATACTGCTAGTCAGTTAATACTGCTTGCAGTTAATACTGCTAGTTAGTTAATACTGCTCGCAGTTAATACTGCTAGTCAGTTAATACTGCTCGCAGTTAATACTTCTAGTTAGTTAATACTGCTCTAGGTTAATACTGCTTTTAATCCGAATGCTATAAATACCCTTTGCCCGCCTAAACGTTCATAACGACTCTTTGCATACTGTTCACTTGCTCTTCTAATCCTTTTTCTCTCAAGAACCTAGTCTTCCAGGCAAGAAAATCTCAGTTCAATGGCATCCATGGCGTTTATCGATGAGCACAATGAGATCGCAATGCTGTAGAAGCCCAAACAAGCAGAAGGATTCCACCAGATTGTGGATTTCCTCAAGACAAGTCACATTGCTCATGCTCTCACTGTTGCCCCTACCATCTACATCGAACATCAGAGGTTGTTCTGGGCAAATGCCACCATTGTTGCTGAAAATGGTGTGCCAATGATAAAGACAACCGTGTGTGGCAAGCCATTAACAGTTACTGAAGAGGTCATTCGCATCAGTCTACGTCTAGACGATGCCTCTGGTATAATGTCTATATCTAATGATGAACTGTTTTCTAATCTTACTAGAATGGGGTATGGAGGCCCATTGGGAGTTTTCAAATTCTCAAAAGCAAAGTTTTCACCCCAATGGCGTTTTCTTGTTCATACCCTGATGCATTGCATCTCCAAAAAGACCACTGGATGGAGTGAGTTCAGCAGTCCAATTGCATATGCTTTGGTATGCTTGGCTACATCCAGAAGGTACAATTTCTCAAAGATGATTTTCAGTGATCTTGTATCAAATATGGGAAACAAAAAGAGTTTCTTTATGTATCCCAGGTTTGTTCAGGAAGTAATTAACCATGAATTGACGGACATACCACAACCTGTTGGGGTATATGTACCTAAACCCCCCAAAGGCAAGGTTTTCTCAAATATGAGAAGATCTGCTGGGGACTCGGAAGGAGTTGACACCCCATTGTTCTCTACAATGATGGTGGTGTCCCAAACCACTGAAGGTATGGCAGCAGGGTCAAGGCCCTCATTAGACCATCCCACTGCTAGCCAAGCCCAACCTTCTCACTCAAAAACTATTCCCCAGTCCATTCTTACAAAACCAACCTCTCCAATTTCCCATACGTATAAGAGAAAACAGGTAAAGAAGGCTCCTTCCCTTCTTGTACCAGAAACCCCTAAGCCTTTAAGCCCTCTAAGGGAGAATACTCCTTTAGAGAATATCCAAAGGGAAACCACAGGGGTGTCTCCCAACCCCAAGGAGGTGCTCTCTGAGGAGGAGGTAGAGCATATGGGTGCTGAGGCTGCCACTACTCCTGCTAGCACAGAGGAGGAAAGTGGCAACATCAATAAGACCTCCCCCATGGCAACTTTAAATGAGCAATCATTTGAAGGTCCCTGGTGCCAAGAAACCAAGGGGGTGGATAGTGCTTCTGCTAGGCAGAAGACTTCCACTTCAAAAAGATCCAATGATCCTTCAATAGGGGGTAACACTCCTGGAGAAGGTGAGGACAGATATAACTATGAAGAATTGATGGAAACAATGGGAAGCATCAACCAAGATGTCATCAACCAAGGCAAAGAGATTGAAGAAATGAAATTGGTCATCTTGTCCCAACAGGTGCAGATTACCAAACTCAAGAAATTGGTTATGAAGCTAGTACAGAAAAAGAAGAAGAGACATTTTGTGCTAAGGAGAAGGATATCAGAAAACGATGCTCCCAAAAAGGGGGAGATCAATATGGAAGAAGCTACAAAAGAGGGGGAGCTTGATGGAAACAAATTTGATGTTGAGGGGGAGCAGAAAGAAGAAACAGAAAAAGAATCAGTGCAAAAAGAAACACAACAAGCAGCAGAAACAGTTACTACTGCTGAAAATAAACAAGCAGCAGAAATGGTGACAGAAGTATTAACTGATCTTGAGATTGCAGAAACCTTACTCAAAGCCAAAAATGATACTCCCAAGGTCACTTCAAAGACCAAAGGAGTAATCATCAAAGAACAAGGTGAAGTAATCAAGAAAGATAACAGTAAGAAGGAAATGAATAAAGACAAAGGAAAGGCAAAGATGGTAGAATCTGATCAACCAGTCAAGAAGCAAAGGTTGGTTGAATCAGATGAAGCCTTAGCCAGGAAGATGCAAGAGGATATTGAAAAGGAAGAAAGAGTTCAGATGGAAAAGGACAGGGAGATGGCAAAGGCTCTGGCTGCTGAACTGAATGAAGCTTATCAACAGAGTCTGGCAACTGAAATTGCACAAAAGAAAGCTGCAACTCTGAAGAAATTAGTGGTGAAAAAGGCTGGAAAGAAGAGACAACCCTCACAGACTTTCCTAGGTACCCAAGAGAGAAACAAGATGATTATATTTCTCAAAGGTGCTGTAGGAGTCAGAAAGGAGATGTTCTCAAAGATGTCCTTTGAGAAAATTAAAGAGCTGTATGATTCAGAGATGAAAAAGCTTCAAGGAAATGAAACTGCAAGGGTGGAAATGGAGAAGAGGATGAAAGAAAGCAATGACTTTGATTTCCAAAAGCCCTTTCCAGATGAGCAAGAGACTCCACCTAAGAAAGAGGCCACTCTGGGAGAAAGTCTAAGGACTTTGAAAAGAACAAAGATGATGGCTAGGAGAAAGTCAACTAAGAAGCCTAGAGTATCTGAAGGAGAAGCTGAGAAGGTTGCTGAAGAAGAAGTGGCACCTGAGTCATCAAACCAGCAAGAGTCATCAATCAAAGATGATGTAAGCTTATATATGGTAGTGATGGACAAAGTGCCTGAACCAATTTCTGCAGAACCTGTTGGAGTTAAGCCACCTGAGATCATTCACTGGGATATACTGACAATGGATGGAAAAGATTACATCAGACTCAAGAGGAAGGGTAATAAGTATGAAGTATTCAACACTTGGGTCAAGATTGTCAGAACATGCTCTAGATCTGATATAGAAGAGATGTTTGACATAGGAATTAAGCTGTATGCAGATCATCTGAATACTCCAGGAATTTCTCTTACAAAACTGGTGATGGAGTATCTATGCATGATGTTCAAACCTGAAGAAGTGGACCAGGTCATCAAGAGTGTGTTCAAAGAAGTCACAAGTTGGACTCTATATGAAACTAGTGGAGTATATGCAGTGACTTTGGATAGAAATCACACAGAATACTTCCTAGTGGATAGAGTATATAATCACACCAGACTGAAGGTTCATGCCATGCTAAAGAAGAAGTTGGGTTGTGCACCAAATTCAGAAATGGCCAAGTACCTAATTCAGAGGATAATCAATCAGAGTTTGGGACTGAATCCAGACTTAGGAGCATGATCTTGGAAGTTTTGGGAGCATCAAAAAGATCTTCTGGAAGAATATCTGAAGAACTTGACTTCTCTTCTAAAAGTCAAGTTAGGGGGAGATTGTTGGGAACTGAAGATTCTACTAAGTGTAGTTACTACTGCTAGTACAAGTGTAGTTACTACTGCCAGAACAAGTTGAAGATTAATACTGCTAAGTGTTACTACTGCTAGTAGAATTACTACTGCTAGTTAAAGTTAGTGCTGCTTGAACAAAGTTAGTACTGCTTAGCTAGTTAGTACTGCTAGTAGTTAGTACTGCTTACAGTTAATGCTGCTGGAAGAAGATAATGCTGCTAAGCATAGTTAATGCTGCTAAAGAGATCCGGATGGAATGTATGACAGCTGGATATTCTGAAGATATTCTACAGATATACTTAGAAGATATACATAGAAGATATGCTGAAGATTTGTTTATTCTTTGTAATTATCTTTTGATCAGTATATGTATAGAATGAATAGAATAGATAAAGATAGTCTTTTGATAATTTTTTTGAGAGAAATCAACCTCAAGGCATAGATCCTAATTCTAGAGAAGTAGAATTCGTATTGGTGAGCCTGTTCATCAATATTGAGGTTGAGTGTGTAATCTTGTAGCTTTAAGCATTCAATACAAGTTTACTGTTTGATAATTATATACTGTTTTTGATTACTGTTTCATTAAATATCAAAGTGTTTTTCCGCAACTTCTTTGATATTAGTTTCTGAGTATTAATTCTTGTTAAGAATTCGATCCTGACAAGTGGTATCAGAGCCTATTGAATCAGAAACATCTATCATGGAAAATCATACAGAATCAAGCAGCAGTTTGGTCTCCAAGGTTCCAATGCTCAAACCCAGTGAGTTTGACATGTGGAAGATAAGGATCAGGCAATATATTCTTCTCACTGACTACTCAATGTGGGATATCATTGAGAATGGTCCTTCTGAATCTGGAAGAATAGGACCAGATGGAAAAAGACCTCCACCAAAGACAGATGGTGAAAGAAAGATCAGGCAGACAGAGATGAAGGCCTTGAGTACTCTGCTCTTGGCAATCCCTAATGAATATCAGCATCAATTCTGCAACTGCACTGATGCTCAAATTCTCTGGAATTCTCTAGAGAAAAGATTTGCTGGAACTAAGAGTATCAAGAGAAATCAAAGAGATGTTCTTAAGCAGCAGTATGAGAATTTTACTTCATCAAAGAATGAGTCCATGACTCAAACTTTTGATAGGTTCAACAAACTCATTGGAGAACTGGCCACTGTTGGAGTAAAGATGGAGCAAGATGACATCAACAGAAAATTCCTCAGATCTCTTGGGGATGAATGGACTATGTACACTGTCTCTTATACGCAGAGTGACAATCTGGAGGAGAAAGAACTTGATGATCTATACAATGATCTAAGAGTTTTTGAAACTGAGGTAGAGATCAAGAAGAAACCTACTGGTTATGTCCACAATTCTGCACTCCTTTCAGCAGCCACTGATACTACTGCCATTCCTGAAGCAGTTAGTACTGCTGGTGGAGCAAGTTCAGAAAAGGGATCTGAAACAATCTTTGAAGCCTTCTTGTCCAGTCATAGTAACACTTCATTAATCAATGATGATCTGGATCAACTTCACCCTGATGATCTGGAGGAGATGGATATAAAATGGCAGATGGCCATGCTATCCATGAGGGTGAAGAAGTTCATTAAAAGAACAGGAAGGAATAACTTCTCCCAAAGAAGAGAGGATGGAGCTGGTTTTGACAAAACCAAGGTGGAATGCTACAAGTGTCACATGAAAGGACACTTTGCAAGAGAATGCAGGAATGTTGTGTCTAACAACAACCACCAACAAACTCAGAATGGAGGCTACACTCAGAACAAGAATCCTGCTCAAGCCCTTGTTTCTCAACAAGGAATGGGATTTGACTGGAGTGATCAAGCTGAGGAAGCCATTCAGAATCAAGCTCTTATGGCAGAAGTGTCTGATCTCCCATCTGAGGTAATTTCTAATCTTTGCTCTAAAACTTGCATTGACACTGTCAAAAGATACAGGGATCACAATCAAAGTATGTGTGATGACCTCAAAAGGTTAGAAAAGGATAGAAGAGACTATGTACTAATAGTTGAGAGATTTGAAGAACAAATCAAAGGCTTTCAAGCCAATGAACTTCAACACTCTTATGATACTAACTACTGGAAGTGGGAAAAGAATGAATTAGAGACTAAACTGTCTAAATCCTTAGAAGAGAGTGAGAAGCTAAAGAAGGAATTGTCCAAAGTCAAACTTGACGTAGAGAAGTTTTCATATGCTTCAAAGGCAATGGATTCTCTTCTAAAGGCTCAGATTCATGATAAGATGAAGCCTGGTCTTGGATACAACAGTACACCTCCTTCTTATAACAACAATTATATCTGTCCTACTTCAGACCTGTTAGAAACCAAGGAGAATAAGGACTTATCTGATAAGGCCTTTAAGATAGACCCTCTGGATGAAGTAGTGATTAAGGATATTACTGAGAAAGAAGCCAGTATGAAGAGAGATAATAAGATAGGTAAAGAAATCCATGAAGAAAACAAGATAATCACCAATGAGGGATGTGGGAAAGACTGGATAAAATCCAAGGAAATAGAAAAGACCAAAGGAAAAGACAACAAGGTCCATTACAAACAGACCACAGTTGTGAATCCTGCATCTGGTAAACAGTGTGATTGCTATAAAGCAAAGAGCCTACATTCTGGTTTAAAAAGAGGAAATCAAAGAAACTGGAATAATCAATGGGCTCAGAAGCAAGGAGTTGATCTGAATAAAATCAATAGACCAAAACCTTGCTTCATATGTGGCAAGCTAAATCATCTGGCCAAATCTTGTTTTTTCAATCCTATCAATCAACAGATGACCTTTCAAAGATGTAAGCAAAAGTCTGTTGATTATAGAAAGGCTGGAAAGAAACATGTTGAAAAAAGAGGCCCCATAAAGAAAAGAATTTTTAAAGAAAGCATTAAAATGTGGGTGCCCAAAAGCACTAAAACTGTTAGTACTGCTGACAGGGTTAGTGCTGCTGAAGGTTTTACTGCTGCTACCTGTGTTAGTACTGCGAAAAACATTAATGCTGCTAATACAGTTAGTATCTCTTCAAAGGTTAATACTGCCAACACAGTTACTGCTGCTTGCACTGTTACTACTGCTAACAAGGTTAGTACTGCTAAGCATGCAAGTGCTGCCAAGGCAGTCAATACCTCTAAAACCAGTACTGGTACCAGCACAACTGTTTCTAAGCCTATAATTGTGACAAAATACTCCAAGAATGAGGAGTTAAAATTCAAGAATCTTGTCAAAAAGGAATGCAAGTATTTTGATGAGAAAGGGGTACCCAAGACCACTTTGGCTTGGGTTCCTAATTCATACTAACTGACTTATCTGATGTGCAGGGCAACCAACAGCTCAAGGGAAAGAGCATATGGCATGTTGATAGTGGTTGCTCAAGGCACATGACAGGCAACATGTCATGCCTTCAGGATTTCAAGCATATTAATGGAGGACATGTTGCTTTTGGAGACAATCTTACTGGTGGTAAGATAAGTGGAAAAGGTAATGTCACCAAAGGTAAGATGACATTTGAGGATGTCTACTATGTTGATCAATTAAAATACAACCTGTTAAGTGTATCACAGGTTTGTGACAAACAACATAGTATATTATTTACAAATACTGAATGTATGATCCTTGCTCCAGGGTTCAAAGTAGTTGATGAAAGCATGATACTACTAAGAACTCCAAGAAAGGACAATGTATACTGTCTTGATATGGAAAATGTTAAAAGTGATTCATCTCTAAATTGTCTTGTTTCAAAAGCTTCTATAGATGAATCCTCTCTATGGCACAGAAGGATGTGTCACATGAATTTTAAGACTATGAACAAACTTGTTAAAAACAACCTTGTAAGAGGTTTACCCTCTAAAGTCTTTTCATGTGATGATCATTGTGTTGCTTGTCTCAAAGGCAAACAGCATAAAACTTCTCATAAGACCAAAGAGATAAATTCTATTTCTTCTTGTCTACAGTTATTGCACATGGATCTGTTTGGCCCTACAAATGTGATGAGTATAGGCAAGAAATCTTACTGCTTAGTTATTGTTGATGATTACTCTAGATTCACCTGGGTATATTTTCTAAGGACTAAGGATGAGACAAGTGGACTGATCAAGTCCTTTATCCTGAGAATTGAAAACCAAACTAATCAAAAAGTAAAAGTCATTAGATCAGACAATGGAACTGAATTCAAAAACTTTGATCTAAACACCTTTTGTGAGGAAAAAGGAATTGAGAGACAGTATAGTGCTCCTAGGACTCCTCAACAGAATGGCATTGCTGAAAGGAGAAATAGGACATTAGTAGAGGCTGCTAGATCTCTATTGGCTGATTCAAAACTGCCAATTACCTTCTGGGCTGAAGCAGTTAATACTGCCTGTTATGTCCAAAACAGAGTTCTAGTAGTTAAGCCAAAGAACAAGACACCATATGAGCTTTTAAATAAAAGAAAACCCTTTATTGGATTTTTCAAACCTTTTGGGTGTCCTTGTACCATTCTCAATACCAAAACTCACTTAGGTAAGTTTGATAGCAAAGCAGATGATGGATTTCTGGTTGGTTATTCATCTCAAAGTAAGGCCTACAGAGTTTTCAATTCATCTACTAGAATAATTGAAGAGAGTGACAATGTCAAATGCAATGAGAACACACCAAATCCTATTGGAACTGGTCCTCAATGGCTATTTGACATTGATTCACTAACTAACTCCTTTGGTTTCAGTAGTAATGATCATACAGGTTCAGGAGGTGAAGGATCAGGGACTACACAAGTTCAAGAAAGTGTATCTAAATCAGTGATCTTTCCCACTCCCACAGTGAATTCTTTTGAAGACTGTGAAATAGAACAAGCTACTGGACCAAGTCAGAGTAGAGATGAAGAGAATCAAGAAGATAAAGAATCAGAAGAAGCAGCTGAAAACACTTCAGTTGAGTTGAATGACTCCAATCTAGAAGCTAATGTTAATGAAGAACCTAGTCATAACACCAGAGTTCAAAAGAATCATCCTCCACAGCTGGTAATAGGAGATATATCATCTCCTATGATGACTAGACACCAGAGCAGACTTCAAGAAATGCAAGATCAACAGCATACAGTGCTGTCCTGCTTTCTATCCCAGCTTGAGCCTAAAAAGGCACATGATGCAATGAAAGAATCTAGCTGGATAGAAGCAATGCAAGAAGAGTTGCTACAGTTCAAACTACAGGATGTATGGGATCTGGTAGACCTTCCTAAAGGTCACAGAGCTATTGTCACAAAGTGGATCTTCAGGAACAAGAGAGATGAAAGAGGAATTGTCATAAGGAACAAAGCAAGACTAGTGGCTCAAGGGTATACTCAAGAAGAGGGGATAGATTATGAAGAAGTCTTTGCACATGTGGCTAGGATAGAAGCTATCAGATTATTCCTAGCCTATGCTTCTTACATGAACTTCAAAGTCTATCAAATGGATGTAAAGAGTGCTTTCCTCTATGGTTCAATTGAAGAAGAGGTATATGTCTGTCAACCACCAGGGTTTGAAAACCCAAGCTATCCAGACAGAGTATACAAATTGAAGAAAGCTCTTTATGAACTTCACCCTCTTCTCTCCAAAATCGACCCTTAAACCCTAACATCAGATTTTACGCATCCAAGACACCAAATATAATGTGTTCCAAATGTTTCTCCGCCACCCAACAAAGATTGGAAGCTAGGGTCAAGAAGCTCAATCTTCATCTTCAACCTCAAGCTCTATTTTAGGGTTTTCTAGGTTTTCGTCAAAACCTAAGTGGTAAGTGTATCTTCCCTACTTCTAAACCTTGTTATAAGATATAAACGTTCTCTTGATGATTTCCTAGTGATTGGTTTATCAAATTTCGGTTTTGATGATTTTGGATAAACTAGTTCAAAATTAGGGTTTGGCCAAGTTGGGGATTTTGATGTAATATGTTTGGAGATCGATTCTAAATGGTTGAAGGAGTATATTTATGGTTGGAAACTTGTGAATATAGGTTTTTGGAAGATTTTGCTTGTGGATTCAAATTTTTTCAAGGAAGCTCAAGTTGGGGTAAAATCTAGATTTAGCCTAAATCTAGCTAGGTGAGTTCAAGTTGATTTGTGAAAAAATTGTACATGCCAAAATTCTTATTTTAAAGTACTTATATGTTTAACATGAAATTATCATTTGTAGAGTGTTTGATGGGTTTTGATTATTTGAGAAGTTTGACTTTATGAGCCTTGTAAAACACCCATGTTTAGGATTTTTGAGTATCTTGACAAATAAGTCATTTTAATGTATTTTGATGGTTTAATGCATAAATGGAAATCGTTTGGTGAAAATACACTTTTAGTGTTTGTCAGAGTAAAAGGTTTGATTTTCTTTGTGTTATGGGACGTTTTGAAAGATTAAAGAGTATAAACCCATTTGGAAACCAGTTGTCCTAATCTGAACTGCATTGGAGTCTACACATGTATTTTGGAATGTATTTTCATGACGTAAGTCGTTTACGTTATTAATTTGGGGACTGTTAATCGTTGGTCAAAAAGGGGTTTTGAGCATTTTAGCTCGGTGTTGACTTAAAAGAGTCTTGGGGACACTTTCCGGTTTTAATGGCTCGATGTAGAGTTGATTATGGTTTACATACTATTGCACCGTGTTGCATATTGATGTTTATTACATGCTCGAGTGTGTTGGTTATTCTTGTGTAGTCATGTAATGTTAGACTGTGTTTCATTGGATCCATACGTAAGTCAGTCTGTTTTGGATGGTCAATTGAGTATTTCGGGGTTGAACTCCGGTACTCATGTTTTACGGTCGGAAACTTTACAAGTAAGCACTAGGAGGGTTGAGTCTGGTGGTGCTACTGAGGAGGTAGGCATTAGGAACTCTGCCTCTTGAAGTAATGCTTGGGAGGTAGTCTTTAAGTGTGTCGGGCCTTCGGGATGGAGTTCTTCGGAATGTTCATCAAGGTCAACTGACTTGTGGTGAAACTTGTTAAAGAAATCGTAGGGACACTTGGGCTTGTTATGTCGTGAGGTATCATGCGATTAACGTTGTAGGAGTGGCATACTTTTGTGTTCCTCCACTCTCAACAGATACGGGTCTCCCCCGTCGTCGGCCAACTGTATTTTATATGTTGGCGTCTTACTTTATCATCATTAGTTTTATGTGGTTGACAGTGAATGAGGACCTTAATATTGGACCTTTCCTCCATGTATATTAAGGTTTGAATGAAGTATGTCATCCCCATGTTTTGATATTTGGTTTCCTTTGCTTATGGTCGCGTGAGTATTATGTGGATTTGACAATAAATTATGGCTTGGGTATTTTGCCCCACCCGCGTTTGGGTGTTTTGGGGTGTAACACTTCATCTACATTTCTTAAATGGGAGTCAATTCATGTTATCGACTCAAGTAAGTTTGAGTTGCACCATTTTATAAAGAATGTTTGAAACGAGGTGTCCATCTTTGAAAATGCATGGTATTGGAAAAGAGTCATTTCCACGTTTTAAAGTACATTCTTTGAAAGGTCATGATTTTAAGTGAAGTTCATTCTTTTAAAGATATATTTACTCATGTAAAACTCTTGAACTCACTAGGCATTAGTCTAACCTTTTTCATTTGTCGGCATGTGCAACAGGTTCCAGTTGGGAATAGTTCTAGTATCTCAGTAAAGGGAGGAGTGCCTTTTGTGCGCCCGAAGAGAGAGTAGCTTGTTGAAGTCTTCCGCATTAGGTTATGGAGAGCAACTTGCATTTGGGTTAAGTGACACCCGAATTCAATTTAGTTGTACATATTATTGGAGTTTATAATTGTCAAAATTAATTATAGAATTCGTAGTTGAGGCATATAGAGTTTTGGATCGTAAGAGGAAGTTTCATCCCTTACTTGATGTTATGTTTAAAAATTTTAACTAGTTGCTCTAACCAAATTCAAGGGTTTACAAGTTGGTATTAGAGCTTAAGTTTGAGAGAATTAGGTGTTGATTTTTAGCGCCTAGACTCAAACTAGTGTTCTTTAAAGTGATCGAAAGTGTGGTTGCACAATTAGGTACCTTAAGATAAGATACTTTGGGATTAATAGAGCCGCTAAAAACGGGAAACTTGTCGAGGATAACAAGGATGATCATATGCGGTACGTTCATAATGGCACTTGGCCAGTGTTATGGTGAACCTACATGTTACATGTGTACACTTGAACTGCCTTGGTATGAGGACCGTTGGGGTAGTAAATGAGTTTCTAAGCGTGTAGTCAATAGAAGAGTAAGTGCTTATAGTATTGTCACCTTGGAGTGATGGTTAAGTACGATAAATACACTAAGTTGACCCTTTTGGGTCGAAATTATTGGGGGAATTAGAATCATAGGCTTGATAAATTGGCTTTATTTCAAGGAGAAATTGTAAGTTGATCAAATTACTGTGATTATTGCTTTGAGATGTTTGATGCATCCGGATGTCGATAATGTGGTTAGGAAAATTGAGAAGCGTGGTCCTAAGATGTTGAGTACCGGCCAAATCTATGCATGAAATCTATTTCTAAAATAAGTTTGCATCAATTGTTTCTCATGTTTTCAAAACATAAAGTGAGTTATGTTACGAAGTCTTGGTTTGCATTTAGTACACATCAGATTTTAAACCGTGAGTTTAAGCATGCATGAAATTGTTTTGTTGCACGTGGTTGCAAATATTTTTATTGAAAATCTCTTCATCCCCGTTTCGTGTCTAACGCTATTTTTGGGCAAGTAACTGAGAAATTTTAACCTTGACATTTGATCTACTCCACGTATGTTAAGGTTTTAAAGGAAAAGTTATTCACGTGTTTTCGCGTCGGAGTTTTCTTGGAAAATTTATTCCGTGTGAGTTTTGTCGAGTTTTATGAAATATTATTTTATGACGTTTTGCTACGCGTGAGTGAACTTGAAATGCGTAAGTTTAGTTTTATGACGTATAAATTTACGGGTTATTAAGCGTCGTGTCTCATGCAGGTTTTGTGAATAGTGTAACTTTATTTTACATTGCAACGAAAGGGAAACTCTTAGAATTCTAACATTTTAGACATATGGTCGTTTTATGCTTTTATGTTGGGAAACGAAAATTTTGACACCGCTCGATTTTAGCGTTAATGAGTTTTATGAAAATTCAGTTGGGTTTTATAGCGTTTATTTTACGACATTTTGCGTCGCGTAGATAAAATTTTAGAACGCGTATATTTGATTTATTGTGTGCATTAACTTTCGGGTTGTTGTTTAACATCATCGTCTTATGCAGATTGTGCACGAGTCATTTTGCAACCGTAAGGGATGTCTTAAGAGTCGTAATGTCGCATGATTGCATCTTGAGTTTTACACAAGTATATTTGTACACTAGTTGGTACTTGGATTGATTTACACTTGTGTGTGAGTAAGCATATGAAAGATCTAGGAACATTCGGGTTGAACTGTTGTTTTGAGCATACTTCGATTGTGGATTTTATTGTTATAGTCCCACGCAATGCACTATATTGATTTACTCGTATTCGTGGCATTATAGCCACCATTTTGGGCCAAAGAGCGTTTTATTCGTGCGATTAAAAGTTTGAAGTCGATCTGAACTATTTTATGTTTGACCAAATCACAAACACTTATCGTCTTGCAAAATTGTGAAATAATCTGAGGTATGCGGGTCTTATCGGGAGGATTTGTTTCCACGTCATTTTATGGTCAAAAGGATAAATTTTGTAGCTTGAAATTATGAAGTTCCTATTTTGAAGTTTATACAAATAATCTTTCATGTCATTTTACGGCATAGATTGATACATGCTAGGACTATGGTGGTCCCTTTGAAAAAGTTTTGTTGTGTACCCTTGTTTACTATCATTGTTAGCGTGAGTAACGATTAAATGCTTTTTGAAATGTTTTTTTTGTAATAAGTGTGGTGTTTATTGGCACTTCACGAAATTATCGGGTAAACAGTAGTGAGTTATACGCGTATGATAAATTGTTATAAAACTTTTGCGTTTAAAAGTTTTACAAAATTACAAATTGGCATATTAAACTGAAAACCTTGAACTCATTAGGGCTATAGGTTTAAAACCCTGTCGTGAAAAGAGTTGTAATTAGGGACGAGAGGAGTTCTCGGGAAGTGAAACGTCGGATGATTCGACTTGTGGTTAGCCTTGGATTTTGGGTTCCAGTTTATGAATCGATGTACGCATGAATAATTGTGGTATTAGAATTATGCATTCTCCCAGTCATGTAAGTTATGATCTTATCCTTTCGGTAAAATTTCGGGATAAAACCTTATGCGGTTGTTTAAGGAGGGTTGGATTTGAACTGATTGGTTAGCTATGCAGTAGCATGTTATGTGTCGATGGTGTATCATCTTTGTGGGCATTTAGGAATATTGAGGATGTATGGTGTGTTGTAAAACTTTATGTTTGGAGTTTTACTTCCACGTTAAGTGTCAACTTTAAATCTTTCGGGGATCGACTCAGTGCAAGCCGACTTGTTAATTTGAGGTCAGTAATCCTTGGAGGGTTTGGAAGTATTCCAGTTGGATTGTGGAATATGTTAGCCTCACAGTGGTGGGACTTAAAGGAGGTTAGGTGTTGGCAATTAAGTGTTGATATGTATGATTTTATTGACCGGTAAAGGGTATATCGACTAGATGATTGGTGTTATGTTCGGGTTGGAAGTCGTGAAAACATCGGACTGGAATTGACTGGCCCCCGGAAAGCGTATCGGTGCATTCTTGGAAGGAATGCTTTACCAATTATAAGGAATTTTGGAAATTCTTTGGGTTGGTATGATCATCGGAATACGAATCCAGAATCGTGCTGAACTAGTACAAGCTTGTCAGGGAGAGATTGAGGTCACAAACTACCCTTGAGGTGGTGTTCTTGTCACCCAAGGTTGGGAGACAACCGCATACTCATGGTAAAAAGCTACTTTAGTAAGTTAAGCATTCATTCGGATGTAGAGGTGGGATGTGCCCAGGGGGACAGTTATCGGGAGTATCAAAATAAGGATATGGTGGCAGTTCTAGCATGTGGAGTAGAGTCAATCGCTTGCGGGCAACGTTTCATTGGAATCTAAATTTCGAGGACGAAATCTCTTTCAAGGTTGGGAGGATTGTAACACACGTAATTTTCGGTAAGTAAGGATCACCCGGACCTCTTTGCATCTTGTAAGTGGTGGGATTCACGTTGGGAAAACATTATTCAAAACCCCCAAGAGTGTCGAAGGTCTTGGTGTCGAAAAAGGTTAAACTTCGGAGCTCGGGGGAGGCTGGGCGATAGTGCCTGCGACAGTGAAAAGTGTTACTGTCGCCGTGTCAAGGTCGTGGGGGTGGTACCACTCGCGATACACTCTCAGCGAGAGTGCCCCGGGCACAATCGCCGACGGTCCCTGGTCCCTTTAAAACTCGATTTTTGAGCAGCCCCTTCTCATTCTTTCAACCCCTTTCACCCTTTTCTCTCCAAAATCGACCCTTAAACCCTAACATCAGATTTTACGCATCCAAGACACCAAATCTAATGTGTTCCAAGTGTTTCTCCACCAACCAACAAAGATTGGAAGCTAGGGTCAAGAAGCTCCATCTTCATCTTCAACCTCAAGCTCTAATTTAGGGTTTTCTAGGTTTTCGTCAAAACCTAAGTGGTAAGTGTATCTTCCCTACTTCTAAACCTTGTTATAAGATATAAACGTTCTCTTGATGATTTTCTAGTGATTGGTTTATCAAATTTCGGATTTGATGATTTTGGAGAAAATAGTTCAAAATTAGGGTTTGGCCAAGTTGGGGATTTTGATGTAATATGTTTGGAGATCGATTCTAAATGGTTGAAGGAGTATATTTATGGTTGGAAACTTGTGAATATAGGTTTTTGGAAGATTTTTCTTGTGGATTCAAATTTTTTCAAGGAAGCTCAAGTTGGGGTAAAATCCAGATTTAGCCTAAATCTAGCTAGGTGAGTTCAAGTTGATTTGAGAAAACGTTGTACATGCCAAAATTCTTATTTTAAAGTACTTATATGTTTAATATGAAATTATCATTTGTAGAGTGTTTGATGGGTTTTGATTATTTAAGAGGTTTGGCTTTATGAGCCTTGTAAAACACCCATGTTTAGGATTTTTGAGCATCTTGACAAATAAGTCATTTTAATGTATTTTGATGGTTTAATGCATAAATGGAAATCGTTTGGTGATAATACACTTTTAGTGTTTGTCTGAGTAAAAGGTTTGATTTTCTTTGTGTTATGGGACGTTTTGAAAGATTAAAGAGTATAAACCCATTTGGAAACCAGTTGTCCCAATCTGAACTGCATTGGAGTCTACACATGTATTTTGGAGTGTGTTTGCATGACGTGAGTCGTTTACGTTATCATCTTCTTCATCAAGTTTCTAGGGTTTCAACCGACCACTTTCACCATTTTGAAGATGGGAAGTTTGTGGCTCATTTTGAAGACCTAGAGGTTTTTCGGTTAGTGGATTCAAGTTATGGTTAAGGTACTCCTCTATTTTCTTCATCTATGGAAATTAGGGTTTTGGTATAAGATGAGATCTTTATGTATAATGTTTGGGGAACGATTCTATAGGGTTGAAAATGAATATTTATGATTGGAAACTTGTGGATCTAGGTTTTTGGAGTTTTAACTTGAGGATCCAAGTTTCTTCAAAGGAGCTCAAGTTTGGGAAAAATCTAGATTTAACTTAAATCTAGGAAGGTGAGTTCAAGTTCTTTGTGAAAACTATGTACATGCCAAAACTATTTATTTCGATATATTGAAATGTTTTCCTTGACATTTATCAAATGTGGGTATTATTTGATGAGTCTTGCATCTTAGTACCATGAGTTTATAAATCTTGAGAAATGTCCGTATTTGGGTTTTTTTATACATTTTGATAACCAAATCATATTTATGGATTCTTTGCATGATTTATCTTATAAATGGAGATTATTTTGGTGTTAATGCATTTTGGTGTATTTGGGTTGAAAATGCATATTGTTATGATTGAGACATTTTGAAAATGTAAATGATATGATTTCTATTGGAAATTGGTTGGTCCCAACCAATGATGGATTTTTGAGTTGATCATGTTTTGGAGCATGTGTTTTGTATGAACATTGGTTAAATACAGTTTTATCGCTCATGATGCCTTTATTTGAATGGTCTTTGAGTTGTTGAGTTTTTGGCTCGGTATCAAACCTGTTGGGTCTTGCGGACATTTGTCCGGTTTTGATAGCTCGATGTGGAGCTTCGGGTATATTTTGCATTTATTGCTTTATATTTGAGAATTACATGTTTTGAGTGCGTTGGTAATTCAATTTGAAGTCATGTAATTTATATGATGTAATTTTAAATGAACAATCTTGTCTGGATGGTGAGATCCCTAGGTAAAGACCCGGATAAGGTTGAACTAGGTGATCATTTGAGTAAAAGACTCGGATAGAGTTGAGCTCATTATTGTATTGGACTAAAGACCTAGATATGGTTGATGTCCACAATGACTAAAGACCTAGATATGGTTGATGTCCACAATGACTAAAGACCTAGATATGGTTGATGTCCACAATGACTAAAGACCTAGATATGGTTGATTTCCACAATGACTAAAGACCTGGATATGGTTGATGTCCATAATGAGTTAATGACTACAGACTTGGGTAAGGTTGATGTCTATCATGACTAAAGACCTGGATATGGTTGACGTCTAACATAACTAAAGACTTATATATGGTTAACATTTAACATGACTAAAGACTCGGATAGGGTTAATGTCAATGGTTGCCCATCCTTGAAACATGCTTATAACATAAATACGTGGTATACTTTTGTGTTCCCGCCACGTTCAATGGAAACGATTCTCTCCCGTCACTGAAAGGTGTTATTTTGGGTATCGAGTATTACCCATGTATTCGGCAATGTTTTGAGTATGGATTGTTATCCATGATTTGTGGTTTTAATTATTAAACCTTGTCCATGTTTTTGGATATTTTGGATAATGAAGTTTTGTCCGCGATTGCAGTATTTGAATAGTAATTCTTACCCGATTTTTGAGTGTGTTTTGGGTTTGAATTTATATCTTAAGAAATGTTTTATTTTGGTGTTGCATCACCTAAAGCGTGTGTTATTGGAAAAATGGTCGTTTTCATATTTAAAGTAAATCATTTTGGGAATCATGATTCAAGTTGCATTCTTTCTATTTAACGATTTATATGATCATGAGGAAAACTCTTGAACTCACTAGGCGTTAAGCATAACCCTTGTCGGCATGTGCATCAGGTTCTGGTTGGGAATAGTTCTAGTAACACTATGAAAAGTGGAGTGCTAGTGGTGTGCTTGAGAAGCAAGTAGCTTTGGCGAAGTCTTTCGCTTTGGTTTTGTGAAGAGCAATTTGTATTGGGGTTAAGTAGCACCCGACTTCGGTTTAATCCTTGTTTAATACTGGAGTTTTTAATTGTTGAGGTTAATTATAGAATTTTATATTTGAGGTATGATGAATTTTGATTTGTATTTGATACTATATTGAGATTTTTAATTAGTTGCTCTTACCAAATTTGAGGGTGTTACAGGAATTGATTTGGTGCATCTCGGTGCATCTTATCTCTATGTATCTCATCCTAATGTTCGTCCATTTCTCATCCAACGATTGATAACCAGTTCTCACACATATATAGGCCAATGTTATTTACAAACCAGTGAAATCGAAAAAACTGTACAAATCATCGTTTTCATTGTTTAATTGAATGAAATTGTTTCATGAAAGTGTTTAATACGATGACTTTGTTTCATATAATTCTTTTCTTGGTGAAATTGTTTCATATATTTTTGTTTATATGTAATAATGAAATTATTTCATTTTTTTCTCATTCTGATGAAACTTTTTCATATATTCTTGATTAATAAACCCTCATATATTTTTGATGAAATTATTCCATATATTTTTGACTAATCAACCCCATAATTAAGAAAAGGTGAAAAAAAGACAAATTATGATTGATTGAATGCGGTTTGTAAGGTTTGTTAGATTTCATTGGTTTGTAAAATAACCGGATTATATATATATATATATATATATATATATATATATATATATATATATAGGGTCAGGTTCACGTGAGACCAAACTGTTTTCGTGAGACCGCGTGAGACCAAGCCTTAAAACATGAAACTTCACACCGAAACACTGTGAAGGTAAAAAACATTCGAACCTTCATAATGTAATCACACTATGAAGGTAAAAAAACCTAAACCAAGTTAAAAAAAATCAAACCTTCACAGATAAAAGACTGTGAAGGTATATCCGAACCTTCACAGTGAAGACGATGTGAAGGTAAAAAAAACGAACATTCACAGCGAAAAACACCGTGAACGTAACATTTACGGTGTTTTCCCTATGAAAAGTTCGATTTTTTTTACATTCACAGTTTTTTGGTGTGAAGTTTCATACTTTAAAGCTTGGTCTCACCGGTCTCACGGAAACTGTTTGGTCTCACGCGAACTTAAGTCTATATATATATAGGGTGCGTTTCTTTTGCAACTCAAACAATTTGTACAAACTATACAAACCACTATATTAGGAAACAATAAATATATTTATGGATGATAATTATGATTTATTAATTATGATTGTGATATATATGGAAAATGTTAAGTTTATTCATTATAATCATGATTTTAAATTAAGAAACATAATAAAATCATATATTCATAAGACTTGATGAACGGCTAAGATTGGTTTGCATAGTTTGTACAAATTGTTTGGGTTGCAAAAGAAACGCACCCTATATAATGAAATTGGTTCATAAAGTTGTTTAATATGATCAAGTTGTTTCATATAATTCTTTTGTTAATGAAATTGTTTCATATATTTGTGTTTTTATGTAGTTTCGTCTATTTTTCTCATTTTGATGAAATTGTTTTATGTATTTTCGCAGTCTGATGAAACTTTTTCATTTTTACATAAGAAACACAAATATATGCAACAATTTCATCAATAAAAGAATTATATGAAATAATTTCATCAAATTAAACAATTTCATGAATAAATTTCATTAACTTAACCAATGAAATCGAGGGTTTCCACGGTTTTTAAAATTAGAATGGTTTCCATTTGATCGCTCCCCTATATATATATATATATATATATATATATATATATATATAGGGGCCTAATCATATGAGATCCTAGTATTTTGTGGTAATTATGAGATCCAATTTATCCATCTTAATTTATTAATTTTTGTATTAATTAATAAGGGAGGTTATTTTAGTCATTTGATAAATTAAATAATATTAAAAAAAATTGTAACTGAAAATATTATCAATTAAATATTGAGTTTCCTTGAATATCTCAACAAATTGATTTTGAGATATTCTCCATGTTTGGGTTTGAAATTCAATCGTATGAAATCTTCATTCTTGATGTTGAAGCCTGCATCCTTGCTCCATCATTTTCTTTTGTACCGAAGCCTGCATCCTTTCACCATCCTTGCTTCATCTCGTTGATATCTCGTTGTGATCTGTGTTGTAAATAGGTGTCACACAGTGTCACACAATGTGATACAATGTGTTATCTTACAGCTAAAACAATATTGATGCATGTTATCTTATGTGATACACAGTGTCACACAATGAGATACATTGTGTTATCTTACGTGATACAATGTGTAACCGAAAGACTTCTCTCCTTCGTGATACAAGGTTGTCACACAATGTGATACATTGTGTTATCTTATGTGATACAATGTGTAACTAGGGTTAAAATCGTTTTAGATTGTTGTGATATATATTGTATTCAAAATAGTGTAATCGAATTTGATTGATATGTTTCAATATTGTGAGGTTATCACATCTGATTCATTGCCTAAATTATCGGTACATGCCTAAATTAGATAACACTGAATTTCAATGTGTTTTGACATTTTTACCCTTTTTACCTATTTTAGTGGCCTAAAATTATGTTTTTAATTAATATTTCTTTTAATTATTTTAAACCCTTGATTATTTAGAAGAATGGATGAGATTGGATTTCATAGTTACCACAAAATATTAGGATCTCCCTTGAAAAGTCCCCTATATATATATAGGGAGAGGTTAATTTGAGAAATGCTAAATATATGAGAAATAGAGAAGTAATCCTAGTCTTTCATTCGGTCAAAATTGGCTTTGAATGGTCAACAATTACGACTTTGACTAGTCAAAATTTGTTGTTATCCTAAAAATAGAATGACAGTTTCGTAATTTTTACAAATACACGGGACAAGTTCATATATGACCCAGTGTAATTCACATATGAACTCTTTTAACTTATTCATATATGAATCACAAAGGTTCATATATGTTAATCTATTAATTGATTCATATATGAATTATTCATATGTGAATTACACTGGTTCATATATGAACATATAATTTATATGTGAATCATACAAGTTTATATATGAACTCGTCTCGCGTATTTTACGAAACTATCCATCTATCTTCTACAGATCATACAAGGAATTATCCGGTGTTTTACGGTCAAATCTGCAAATATTGACCACATAAAGGGATATAATTATTTCTTTATTTCTCATATTTTTAACAATTCTCAAATAAACTTAATCCTATATATACACGTATACGTGTGTGTGTGTGTACCGAAAACAATAATACATTTTTTGAAAATGTAAATTCATCATCATAAAACGTAATCTTGACTATATCGACCTTAATTAAAAGACATCAATTCAAAATACAAATTGGTTTACTTATTGGTTGGAGTTAAAAATATATTAGTCGAACAGAACACTCCTAACTCCCAACTCCAAATGGGTTGATGAAGAAAGTGTCTATCACTTGAGCATTATCAATAACCTGTGTTAAACAAAATAACTGATATTAAAATATATATATATATATATATATATATATATATATATATATTTAATATCAAACTCTATTTTCACTGTAAACGTAATAACTGATCTCGGCCCTCCATTTCTATTGATCCAATAACTCACATTAAATAAACTTTTTAATTATTAATTAAGATAATTAAGGGTAAAAAAAGAAGTTAATTTCAATACTTATTTGACCTTTTATTTTCTTTTTTAATTAAAATTTTTTACCTACTTAGAGCATCTCCAACGGCTATGCTAAAATAGAAAAAAAAAATGGGATTTTAGCATTTTTATTGCTCCAACAGTTATGCTATCCTCTACGCTAAAATAGAGAAAAGATGAGAGAGAATGTAAAAATCTCTAAATTTAGAGAAATCTCTAAAAAGAAAGTTTCTCCCAGAACTAATTATTACACCCAAAAAGCAAACTTTTCCTCTCGCAACTTTCCACATATTAAATATTTTAATAATATATTTAAATAAATTGAATATTTTAATAATATAATTAATACTAGAATTGCTAAAATAGCATAGCTGTTGGAGTTGGAAGCAAATTTTTTTAGAGATTTTGATTTTTTTACTCTATTTTAGAAAAACTTTAGCATAACTCTTGGAGATGCTCTTAAAATTTAAAATAAATTATCTTAAAAATTATTAATATTTTAATCAAACAAATTACATTTAAAAAAACAATAATTTGATGCTCTTCGATATGACATCCATCTCGATATAGTTTTAACCGTTTTTTACGTGAAATATTATATATGTGTTATATTTATTCTGAATATTTATGTATGTTTAAGTGTGTATAATAGCCCAACACTGTAAGTCCGTAACTCGACATCACCTTTTTCTACACTTTCTTCGACGTCGTAAGGCACCACGTTCTTCATCACCATAAGCAAACACCCATCGAGACCAATCGAGAAACCACCAAGGTCGAGCGAGAACCTATCGAGAAAGGTCAAGAATCCATTCATTGACTTAGTGTGTGTTTATGTATGTTAAACCATAACCTACCACCTTCATTTTCCATCAAGAACCTATCGATTGATTTGTTATTTGTTTGTGTGTAAAATCATATTCTATCACTTTCAGTTTTTATCGAGACGGATCGGGAATCCATCGAGACCAATCAAGAACACATCGAGATCGATCGACACCAATTGGGACTAATCGAGAACAAATCGAAACTAATCAATAATCCATCCATTGACTTGGTGTGTGGTTGTGTGTTAAAATCATAACCTAACACCTTCATTTTTTGTCGAGGTCGATTGAGAACCTATTGATTAATTTATTGTGTGCTTGTTTGTGTAAAACCATACCCCCACCACTTTTAACTTTTATAGAGATGGATCGAGAAATCTATCGAGACGAATCGGAAACTCATTGAGATCAGTCGATAATCCAAGAAAAAGAAAGAAAAATAGAGTATGTAGAGTTGAAACTGTCGTATATTCATGATGAATATTATGATGCAAATTAATAGTTATGATAAATATCATACTAATATAAATACTAGAGACTTAGGTGTCGTTTGTTTTTTAAGAGGTCTAAAGTCTGAAGTCTTAATTTAGTTATAATTAATAAGAGGTGATGTGTAAAAAGGTCTGAATGATTCAGAGTTAAGAGCCATTAAGAGATTTTAAAGAAAAAACAAACAACCCCTTATTGTATACACATGATCATACATGTATATTCATGATGAATGTCATAGTGAAAATGTATATTAATGATGAATATCATACATCATACTGATGGATGTCATAGTGATGTATGAATGTTGAAATATTGTTGTATACACGTGAACACACACACACACACACACACACACACATATATATATATATATATATATTTATGATGGATGTCATAGTGATGTATGAATACTGAAGATTTGTTGAATACACGTGAAATACATAATTATTCATGATGAATGCTATATTAAGTTGTATATTCATGATAGATATCATACTAATAGATGAACATTAAATAGTTGTTGTAAATATATGAACGTGCATAAATATTCATGATGAATATTACACAGATATATCATTGAACGTAAAAAACGGTAAAAACATTATAAAAAATATATATATCAAGATGGATGTCAAATCGAAGAGAATGAAATGCTTGGTTTTTTGATGTAATTTGTGAAGATGTGGAGACGTGACACACTCTCTTTTGTTCCCCGATTCACAACAGAATTACTCGATAGGTTCTCGATTCGTCTTGATGGGTGTTAGGTTACGGTGCTGAAGAAACGTGATGTCTTACGACGTTGAAAAGGTGATGTTGAGTTACATACTTACGGTGTCGAGACGTTGTACAAACTTGAACGTACATAAATATTTATAATGAATATAACACATATATAACATTTCACGTAAAAAACGGTTAAAACGACAAAAAAAACTATATCGAGATGGATGTCATATCGAAGAGCACGAAATTCTCGTTTTTTTGATGTAATTTGTTTGATTAAAATATTAATAATTTTTAAGATAATTTATTTTAAACTTTAATTGGGTAAAAAGTTTTTAATTAAAAAATAAAATAAAAAGTCAAATATGGTAGACGTGTGTTTAAATTTTCTTCCATTTTTACCCCTAAGCATTTTAAAATTAAAAACTCTATTTAATATGAGTTGTTGGATTAAAAGAGATCGAATGACTAAGATTTGTCATCACGTGCACAATGAAAAATGAGTTTTCATTTGAACTTATATATATATAGGGTGCGTTTCTTTTGCAAACCAAACAATTTGTACAAACTATGCAAACCACTATATTAGGAAACAATAGATATATTTATGGATAATGATTATGATTTATTAATAATGATTGTGATATATATGGAAAATGTTAAGTTTATTCATTATAATCATGATTTTAAATTAGGAAATGTTAAGTTTATTCATTATAATCATGATTTTATATTAGAAAACATAATAAAATCATATATTTATTAGACTTGATGAATGGCTAAGATTGGTTTGCATAGTTTGTACAAATTGTTTGGTTTGCAAAAGAAACGCACCCTATATATATATATATATATATATATATATATGTATAATTAACAACATTATAAAAACAAAAACCCACATTTAATACACACACACACATATATAGTCCCCCTTTTTTTTAACAAACCCATTAGTTTTAACTGCGTTAACCAACCACAACCGTGGATGCATCAGATCAATAGCTAAAATTTAAAAAAGTGATCTTCATATCCTACCTTAATTAGTCTCACACGTCTAAGACTTTGTGCATGTGTGCAAAGGGGTAATTTGGTCAAAACACCGAAAACATAAACATGACAAGTGATTTTATCCACAGTAACTGGTCCGCATTTGAAACAACTCTATCCACGATAACTCCTTCCTGTTTTTAGTCAAACTTATAAAAAAAACTTGGACTCTCAATTAGTTCAAGTTTTTAATTAATAAAATCTTATTTTGTACATATCTACACATATGCACTTATACACAAATGCACGTACTTATGTACATAGGGGTAGGTTCAAACGATAAGGTAGTCAATTTGCGAGAAGGCGAGAAGGAATAAGAGTCACATAATTTATTAATTAAAAAATAACATTAATAAATTATTATTTTTTAAAATTAAGATAATTACAATTTGAATTGGATAAATCCTTAAAAATCTCATAATATCTTTTAAATTTATTTATTTTTTAATTTTAATAAATTCATAATTTTTTTTATCAAATTTATATTATTATTTTCTAGATAAAATCATAATTTTCATCAAATACATATGATATCCATAACTAATTCATTATTTATTTCACCATTTATTTCTTTATTTTTTAGATTTACGTTTTGAATCACATGTGATTAACTTCGTTTAACATGTGATATATTATTATGCATCACATATGATCCCACTAGGTAGATTTTTGTAAATATCACATATGATAATATATGTCTGAATATAAATGACGCATAATCACATGTGATAATATTTACATCACAAAAAGATCTATAAATATAAATATACATAATCGCATATGATTAACTAAAATATATACAATTATCACATGTGATAATATTTACATCACAAAAAGATCTATAAATATAAGTATACATAATCGCATATGATTAACTAATATATATATATATATATATATATAATTATCACATGTAATAATATGATATGTGATATGTATAAATATTCATATAATGATATCACATGTGATAATTGGTTAAATTGTGAATTTTTTTTATTAAAAGTATATTTAGAAAAAAAAATTAATAAATAATTGAAATTACAAAATAAATAAATCTAAAAGATATAATGAGAATTTTAAGGATTTTTCCAATTTAAAATGATAATTATTCTAATTTCTAAAACTATTTTTTATTTATGGTTTTTTTAATTAATAAATTATGTGGCCCACATTCCTTCTCGGCTTCTCGTAAATTAGTTTGTTTCTCGCATGATTCTCCCTCTATGTATATATATAATCTACACATATGTACTTATGCATATAATCTACGCGTATGCACATAATGTACATACTCTACACATATGTGCACTTATGCACCTAAACTGTTTAAACGCTATGCATATATTATGAATGTCATGTTATTTAAATATGCACTTATGCACTAAAAATGTGCATATGTTTAGATATGCACAAATCATATATGTAATGTGCATATAGGCACAAATCATATTATTCTTATACGTAACCATCAAGCAACTTTTCAAACAAATAATACGGTCAAGATTGTTTATATAATTACCATGATTAAATATTTAATTATAATCAAAAGATAAACACATATAATAAAAATAAAATAACTACCAAAATTAAAACGGAAAAATATATGGAAACAGTACATGGAAAGGAATCTTGAATTAAAATACCAAATATACTCCCATTTCATAAGTCAGACAAGGAAAACAACAAAAATGAAAAATGGTTTGTGATTGGTTGGAATTTGGTTAACATAGTTAGGACTAATGGGGTGGTTAACAAATGAATGAGACTCTCTCTCTCTCTCTCTCTATATATATATATATATATATATATATATATATATATATATATATATATATATATATGAAGGATCGTGTGAGAATATGAGTTAAAGTGAGAAGTGTAAGAAGACATTTGGACCATTGATCACTTTTAATTAGTGTTAATGATTCAAATTAAGTCCCAAAATAATTCATAAATTAACTTAGAATGGAAATTTTCAATTGTTCTTTAATTATAATTGATCCAAAGATGAATATCCCTTCTTACTATCAAAAACCAAACTTTATATATATATATATATATATATATTGTTGGATTAAACAAAAATACAAATGCCTAAAATAATTTGTGAAGGATGGGAAAATGGGATGGATGATGATTCTCCAAGTTGTAGGTTGGGGCCTTTTTAAGTGTGTGTGGTAGTAAGTAACATGCCTTTCAATCTCTTTGAGATGGCCCAATCCACATACCCAATTCCCTTTATATATATATATATATATCATATCCTTTTTTGGGTCACACTTAACTCCAAATATGTGGATGATAGGAGAATTCTCTAACTACTAATCCATCAAAACATATCTCATTGTTATCCCTTTAATTTTCCTTGGAATTTCAGTGGTTTAAATTCAAATACAATTTTTCAAAATCCATATTTTTTTTGGGTTGGTGGGTCAAAATTAAGACCACAATTATATTGTTATGAACATGTATCCCTCTGTTATAAAATAAATGTTCATAATAAAAAAAAAATTATACAAGTTAAAAAATGTGTAATTATTATACTTTTTAATTAACAAAATGACAATTTTATTCTTAATTATAGATAAAGAAATTTTCTACATCTCATAACTAAGCTAGAATGGGAAAATACACATTTATTATAATGTATTATAAAGTTGTTAAGTTATCGTTAAAAATGTATTATTATAACGCATCATAAAGTTGGGCAAAGATCAAACCTGGTCCAGTATGAAAACCTTTAGTTTAATCAAAGGTTTTGTCAATATGATCTGAGAAAAGTCTTATCTGATCCCAACTGAGCCTGGTAGGCTAAGAACTGAAACCAAACTGACAATGTCGCATGGTCCTAGACCTGTTAGGTCTTTATCTGGACTAATCTTGGTATGAGTTGAGATGGTCTATTTGGTCCGATTTTTTTATTTTTGTAAAAGATGATATAACATATATATTAAAAAAGCAAATTGCATTAAAATGGAAGTACTTTGTTTTGATTATAATTTTGAACATAATTTCGAGAACTCTACTCTAGAGCATAAATTATTTTTTTTAGCAATCAAATAAATAAATTATAACTTTGTGAACAGAAAGAAGATGTATCTACATTCTTGTTTTGATGTCTTGTCGTAGCAACCATGATAAAGCTTTTGAAAATATATTTATTACAATAGAAATCAGAAGAAAGTACGTTCCATTTTGATATAATTTCTCATAATAAAAATATTGATATTTCTTCGAAGACAAATCCTAAAAATATATTATTACAAATTAATACGGATTAAAATATTACATTATTTATACCGAGATTAAAATACTTAATGATACTTTTCCTTGGGATTTGGTCATAAATGCGGTAAATTGAAAACCAATGTAATTCACTCGTGAAAGTTAGGGATCAGGCTATGTTTGGCAAAAAAAAAAAACTAGCTTCAGCTAGCTTATAAGCTAGTGTACATGTTTGGATGACCATAAGTTAGCTTATAAGCTAGCTTATTGAAACGCTACTCAAAGTAGCGTTTTGAAAAGCTAGCTTATCAGATACAAGGTAGTTTGCCAAACAAAACAGTGTAGATACTTTTAAAGCCAATGTAATTCACTCATGATTTTATGACATTGGGCATGAAGGATACCATTTTGTCAAAAATATCAAAATGTTTTTAAACTAGTATCGATTTATTTACAATTTCTAAATTTATGTTAAAAATAAAAAAGAATCCGTCGACATCATCGTGGTGATATATAAACTTGAACGTTTTTTTAAAATAATAAAAATAAAAGAATGAGAATGAAAATCAGATCAATGAGAATGAGAATGACGAAAGTAAAATAACTAGAATTAATGAAATAAATAGGACTACACAAAACCAAGCTTTATTTGACCGGAAAAAAAATCTAGGGTTTATCGGGTCTAAAGAAAGGCCGATCAGAACATGTCCGTCTAAAAAAAGGTATGGTGTGTTATAGATAGAGGGTCCGGTCAAAAACATTTCAAGTTTTTTGGAGATCTTATTATACCCACAATTTTTGCTTATACTGCAAAAAATGAGGTAATATAGATACATATATGTTAAGAAAAAAAATGGCTAAATTCAAACAAATTAACAATTTGAATCTGAACCTAAACAATTTAAACTTAATTTACACAAAAAAGACAACGGTCTTTAAAGAAATTGCAAACAATTTGATGGCAATTAACCAAGGAAATTTGACGAGAGTAAGGGGTTGTTTGTTTACCTCTTAATAGTTCCATTAAGAGACAACATCTGAATCGTTAAGAGGTGAATCTTGTTTGGCAAAAAAAAGTCTACCTCTTAATAATTCTAAAACCCTCTCAATGATTTTTAATTTTGGGTCTCCCTTAACCATTCAACGCCCTAGTTTCATTCTGAACAATTACTAAACAACCATATTTTATTTTGCACTATATCATAAGAACCTTTTAATCATTCTGACCACTTAATCATCCTGCACCAAACCATTCAGCAACTACCAAACAACCCCTAACACAAAAGAAATTGAATTTAGGGTTGTACTTATGGAGCTCAAACACAATGATCAAAAGTATAAAAGAAGAGAGAAGAGATATATTCGAACAAAAATATTATATTGTTGGGTATCTAGAACCAAGGTCCAAGTACGTAATTTTGTTTTTTGAGCCTTTGATTGAAGAGGGAACAAAAAATTAGAGAGACGATGTTGAGACATATAATTTTTGTCTTTTGATAGAACTTAGAGAGGTACTTTGGTGGCTATAGTTTTATACAGGTTAATGAAGGCCCTAAACACATTAAATTGGGCCCCAAAATTTTAAAGCTTCTGTTCAAAATCTCACGTTTAATATGCTAAAGAACAATCTTTCCAGTCATTATCTGGTTCGATCCATCAGGCACTTTTGTCATTATTTTCGAATGATGGTTGTGCGTGTTAAGTATCTTGTGTCTAAACGTTATTTGATGTGTCTTAAATTACCGTAAACGTAAGGTGTTGTAACATACAAGTCGATCAAATAGAGATAATGGTACCACTACAAGTTATGATCTAGCTATGCAGATAATAATCCCGTTTTGGTGAATATCAAGACATATGTTAAATTACGGGCCAATGGCATGTAGCTCAGTTGGTTAAGGGGCGAGGAGATGTTTGCTCCAATAGGCTGTTGGTCTCGGGTTCGATCCCAGGCCCCCTCACAATCGCCTTGCCACTGAGTGAGCCAGGTATGCCCCTCACATTGGGAATTGGCAGCCTGTGTGGGCCGGTTTACGTGTCCGGGAAATACACGTTTTGCTCCAATATGTTAAATTACGGAAATCAAAATAGAAGGAAAAATAATAAGAAAGTTTAACTACTTTCAACAATTAACTAATTAGTACACTACATTAAACATACGCAAAAAAAATGTCCAATAGATCCATTGAGTTGGGGATTTATCTTTTCAAAACTACTTAAAACCCTCTTTCAGGTGAACTTCATAATTCAAATATTCATTTACCTCCTTAACAAACACTTAATAATAAGCATTAAGATGATACAAACATTTTCATCATGATTCTCACTTCTACCTACTTTCATGGTCAAATCTAGAATTGTCGAATAATTCACAATAAACAAAGCCACACTTTCGTTTAAAATTGATTAGTCGTATAAATGGTTACCAAACAACTGGTATATGGTCATATCCCAACTTTCGTTGGTGACAAACAGGGACGGACCTAGGAATTTTTTCATACAATGACACCATATAATTCATATAAATATAATATAGAACAAAAAAAATTCACCGGTTGATGAAGCTTTTCGTTTAAAAAAAAATTCCCTATCAATACTAAGTAATGAAATAATGAAGTAATGAAATGTAAATGAAAGTTCAAACAACATAATATAGAATCGATAATTATTCAAGTAATAGCTAAAGCTAAATATGAAAATGGGTAATGGCTAAATAAATATATAAATCAAGTAATGTAAAATGTAAACATAAATACCAAATTAACTATTTTGATTTTTGAGATTTAAGGGATCGAAATTTCAGATTCAACCTCCACCATCCATTGTCTAGACTCCAGAAATGAGAAAACACTAAGTTATGTCGAGTGGTTTGAGATTTGAAGTGAGTCAAGACTCAAATCACTGAGTACTGAGTTTAGTGACTTGATCGAGCCATCTACTTTGTCGGAGAGTCGAGTGGCTATGGGTAAGGTTTATAGATTTCTGAAATTGAATGAGTATATGTATCTGTAATTCGTTTCGTTCCGAACTTCCGATCAGAGTTTGGGAAATTGGGAGGGTTTCAAAATCAAGATTGTGGGCCAATGAAGTAAATTGGGATTTGGGTTTTAATTTAATAAGTTGTTAGGTTTGGGCATTTATTTTTAGTTTGGGTTTTATTAATTTATTGGGTCATCGGGTATGTTTTAATTTTTAAATAAATAATAAATGGGGAATAAGTCAATCAGATAATGACCGTGTGTTTCAATCGAATATCATATTTTTTCTTTTCTTTTTTTTTTTGTTGTAATTTTCGGTTGCACCCTTTCGACTTTCTAAAATAATACGGTTGCACCTTTCACGAACCTAAATTTTTGTACCTTACGACGGACGTACCACCGTTGGCACTTAATTGGGTTTGTCCCTAGTGACAAACCATTAGACCAATAACAAAAGGTAAATTAAAACCAATCAATCAAATTCTCAATAAGAACCATACAACATTGATACATTAATCTATACTACAATGGACTGAGAAGAACGTCGAAGTAATCAAATAAAACCTAACTACCAAGCTAACATATGCGTCAATAAGAATATGAAATTCAATAAAATTGTTTGTTTTTCCCAACCACGATACAAATGATGAAATACAAATTACGCCTAAATACATTCAACTAAGTCTGTAAACATATAAATACGGAGAAATGGTGAGGAAATGAGATTACAGTTACATCAAAGTGGACAAGGGGACTTTCACTTTGCGAATATGATCGTTAAACTAGCTCCTTCCTTCCATTTGTTGTACAAAATTGATAGATATTTGTTATTTTTCGATTAATACGATGAAATGTTTTTTTCGGGTCTATATATTGTAAAAAGCTTGATATGTATTAATATGTTCAACGACATTAAAGACTAGCCGATTTTCTCGAATGATGCGGATCTAAGATCTACCATGTGACTCATGCACCAAGCTTTCCTTTATTTAACCGATTTTATTGATCAACTAGTCAAAAGGACTATTAGCCGATCGTTCTAAAGATTCGCCTGCACTATCAGCTCTGGTCAAATCTCACCAACCTTGTACTTGATAAAAATATTCTCTATCTTTGAGCACCTGGAAAAACATGTTTGTCCTCTTATGCTTTTGTTGCAACCTTCTCAGAACTATCCCAAATATGTTCAACGACAAGTCCTTTTTGCTTGTACAATGAAAATGACTATCCATACTCCTCAAGTCAACGTTGAGCATCTTATCCCCAAATGACAAATGTCCCCATGCATTTAATGCATGTGGTGGCATTTAAAGCAGAGTGCTCTTCCCATGCAAGGCTACGATTTTGTAATAGCTCTCTACATGAATCAAGCAAAAATCGGCTACTCTTTCTCAAGCAGTTAAAAATCAAGTGTTCGTTGAGTGCTTTGTAATCTTTGTGAAAAGCTTGTTTAGGCTAGCTTAAGGGACTGTTTGTTTACCTTTTAATAGTTGGGTTGATGGATGTGGTGATGACCCTCTGATCTTCTATCTAATTTTGCCGACACATACTTAATAGTTTTATTAACAAGCAACCTCTGAATTGTTAATAGGTGAATCTTGTTTGGAAAAAAAAAAGTTGTCTCTTAATGGTTCTAAAACCCTTTGAATGATTTTGTATGTTAGGTCTCCCTTAAGCATTCAACTTCCTAATTTCATTTTGAACAAATACCAAACAACCATATTTCATTTTGCACTATATCATAAGAGTCTGTTAATCATTCTGATCACTTAATCATTCTATACCAAATCATTCAGTAACTGCCAAACAACCCCTTAACTCACTTCATCTTCTTTATTCCGCATAAAACTTTGGATTATAAGTGTAATCCTTGATATTATTATTAATAATAATTAAATTAAGTAAAAGTCCCCTTCCCCTCTCCAACAATTAGTTGTGGATTAATTTCATATCATATAGAACCAACAATCATATTAAACCACAAGGGTTGTGGCGTACTGGTTAAGGCTATGGGGATGTAGTGGAATATCCCATCTGTTCAGGGTTCGAATCTAGACGTACACAACAATTGTGACCACTGAGGTTTAATCAGAACTGATGTCTTACCGTCATAATTTGCCAAGGGATTAGTCTAGGTATAGTCTAGGATACCCTTTCCAAAAAAAAAATGATATTAACTGAAAACTTTTAATACAAACAAAAATTGTTTATTGACATGATATTGTAATAGTAAAAAATAAGTTATGATAAAACATTTAGCTTTGCAATGTTCTTTTATTAGATTAACATATAACTTGTAAAGCCAACACAAACTTTATTTCATGGCTAATTAAGAATATAAACCTAATAAAAATCATTATCGAATCATTTTGATTTGGTTTTGGTTAGTCGAACCAGCCTAGACTTTTCAAGTGACCAATTCAATTTAGTCTTATACTATTACAAGTAATCACTCACAGTGTACTGAGATCCAACTACGCATGTCCGAGTGGGTGTTGCGACGTCTTAGAAACAGGGATCCATTACGTGGGAACTGTGGCTCAATAATCCATCCTCACTTTCCCTCAATGGTTGTCGTCCGTCTAAGGCCCCTTATCCGTCATTAATCATTTTCAAGCTCCACCTCTGGGCGAGCTTTACGATCCACTTGATGTGATCTTCAACTATTCAACACAATGTAGATTACAAAGTAGTTCACACATATTGTGGATCAAAACACCGACTTTATAAATACAAAACATTTGATAAACAGTAATTTCTCACTCAACAATTGTTCGAATCAGACCTCATCCCCTAATCAGTACTTACCCACAAACTTTGGTAAAGAAAACATCACTTGGAGTAATAACATCTACTTTTCTCCATTTTCTTTCCTCCCATCTATTTCACATACAAGTTTCCTGTTTATATTTGCATGGTTTTATAATTAATTTTTTATATCGTTTTAGAGCTTACCCACATAGATCATTTTATACAACACCAATCACAGGATTCCTTTTTTCTTCTTCTAGTTTCAGGATCATCCACAAAACACATGAAGATACAACCCCCAAAAAGAAAGTTAATATACCCTTTTTGAAATGTCTGTTATATGTCAAAATTAACAAGGATGCACATATATCCATGGATGGAACTGGAACTGGAACTGGACTACTATCTCTTTCAGACACCTCCTCACTCTTCGGCATTGATTCCGAAAATTCGGACCTTATGCATGTGTGGGAACTTGGCGATCACCAGCACAAAAACCGCCACTGTGTTCAACAACAGCATTGGGTTCTGATAGTCGGTTGTATGGGATGCTATCAAGTACCTGTATGTACAAACATCATCCACAGATAACAATCAGTCACTTGACATTGAATAAAATCATCACATTCAATAAAACAAATGGGAGTTGTGAACATGACAGCTTTAGGCATTTCCAAGGACATGATAGGAGTTCTTGGAGGCATAGGACTAGAGTAGTCGATATTTGTAGGATCTGGTAGAGGGTGTCGACAAGGGTTTCGAGCAGAAGGTTGAGTTTGGCCTGATCGGACCTGACCTGACTTTCTTGCAGGTCATACCTACATGTTTAGGTTGATATATACATTAGTTCTACATGTATTACATGTTTCACCTTATTATATTGTCTGCTTGCACACCATTGAATTGTGTACACAAAATTGAATCTTTATTCTACCTGTTATATTACCTATCTTATTGCCTGCTTGCACACACCTTCCGTCGTGCACAAGCCGGGGGTCTTTACGGAAACAACCTCTAAATCCTAGGAGTTGAGGTAAGGTCTGCGTACGTCATTCCCTTCCCAGAGCCTACTTTCGAGTGGGATATACTGGTTTCGTTTGGTTTGGTTTGTAGATAGATGGATAGAAAAATTAATTCACCATCCAATTCTTTCTTTTCTTTTTTTTCCTTTTCTTTTTTTTTGTCAAAAGATGTGTGTATATATGTTGATTGTTGAACCACGCCAAACGAATTCGTTGTAGCAACATATTACAACTTTGAATGCAAGAGCTCCATGACCAATTGGCAGTTGCTGAATGGTTTGGTGCAGAATGATTAAGTGGTCAGAATGATTAAGAGGCTCTTATGATATAGTGCAAAAATGAAATATGATTGTTTGGTAATTGTTCAGAATGAAATCAGGGCGCTTAATAGTTAAGGGAGGCCCACGGTACAAAATCATTCAGAGGGTTTTGGAACCATTAAGAGGCAAACTTTTTTTTTGCCAAACATAATTCACCTCTTAGCGATTCAGAGGTTGACTCTTAATGGAACCATTAAGAGGTAAACAAACAACCCATAAGTGAGTAGGATGGAAAAGGAATATGTATTGTACTGAAACAAACACAAATGATTGGAAGATCGCGAATGGAATTTTCTTGGAGCTACCTAGTCCGATAGGTTCATTGATCTCCTATAATGCCGTGTTTAAAATTTAAGCAAAGTTTTGGGAGCTCCAAGAAACCAATTCAAATACTACAAAATGTTTCCTAAATGTGTTAGGGACCCTACACAGACTGACGACTAGTACAAAAGCTAACACTTTAGGCAGACCATTTGAAGATGGTTGATCACATGTGAAAGGTTTATAACGGTGAGTTTGGAACAGGACTGGATGGCGAAAGTGAGGTAGGCGAGTGAAAGAAATTGTGCAAGTTTTTATTGTATTAATCTGACATACGTAGTTTAGTAATTTACCCATCTTGTCCTATCTCCCTGATTTTTGTTCCACCTATTTTGATCCTACTCAATCCTCGTCGTGTCCCTGTCCCACTCGGTCCTTGACATGAGAAAATGCATTTTTGTCTTGTTCAGTACTTGTCCTGTCCCAGTCTAACGTCGGGTGGGACAAGTTTTATTCTTTTCTGTCCCGGTCTATCCTGCGTACCAAACGCACCTTGAGTGTTTGTATTTCAAAGACACAGGATCTACAGGTTCATTGTCAGTCTTCACTAAGCTTCACATGCTTTGAGCCAATCTCTGGATCCCTAAGGTGCGTTGATCAGATGTTGCAAGGTCTGAACCTGACGACCCCTTCCTATTACAAATAAAAACGCATAACTAGGGAAGTATTGTTGTGGTGGTGCTGCTGCCTTATGTGTACGTATCGATTCAAGATGATATAGTATATAACCTAAAAAAATGACCAAGGAGAGGTGACAGCAGCAAGGGAAATACATAGGGTAAATATGCTGATCTAGCATGGAGATGTGCTGAAAAGATACAAGCTTAAGACAGAATGCAAAGTCGAATGAGACCCACCTAATATGTTCCTGCAGAGTAGATCATGTATTCTCTTAAATAATGTATTGTAGACAACATCTAGATAGATCATCATAAACAAAAGAATACCAGATATGGGGGGGCATATGGCCTTAACAATCAACTTTATTTCTACCGAGTTTCACAAATAAATGTATCTTTTGTTGTCAATTTTAACAGATAAGCCTATTCAAGAGCTAAACCATGGGATTTTACTGAACTTAATGTTGCAACCCCCCCACACCTTGTGGGGGTTGATAGAGAAGGACAAACACCAAATTTTATGGATATAAAAATGATGCAGAACAATTTAATAGGGCACGGGACTTAGAAGCAAGCCACACAATCTTACATGCTTCAATACAACTAAGGGAATCATTAGTGGGACGATGGTTACTATGTTTAGGCTGGCAGATATGCAAAACCCAATTGGGTTATCAAATTCTTCCCTAAAAAAATACATGACCATCTATTCAAATGCAAATTTATCAAAATTCTTACATGACTCAAACAAGAGTTCTCCAATCACATGGACATGTAAAGTAAAAGTCCAAATTGCATATATATGCAGATCACAGACACACACTAAACCAGGAGTTGTACAACAAGAACGGATAGAGCATAGCACACCTAGAGTGACAGTTAAAGGAGGTGTTAAGTCTTAACCACTCAATATACCAAGATACAAAACAGATAGCCCATCTAATCAACCTCAAACTTCTTTTCTTTTAATGGGCTTGTACTATCAATAAGCAATCCTGTAATGATTAGATGATATTACTATATCCTAAAAAGATTCATCATATCAAGTGAGAAAACATTTTTTGCCATAATCACTAATTACCAAGGATTCAGTGATCATATATTAATCTTCATATAGCTAACAACCTAACCCTACTGTATACTTCTTTCACAAAAGATTGATCGAGATGACACGCTTGTGACCGATAGGGAAGTGTGTCTATTGGCCACTTTTTTTGTATCCAATGTGGGGTAAGTAAAAGTATAAAGGATTGAAAAGAATATAATTCTCCCTCAAAAACAAAAGAGACCCATGCTTTAGAGATTGGTAAATGTGTCCTGCTCTAAGCACACTCGATCCATAATAAATTAAAAACTTATTTTTGTCCAATTTGACCACCCAAAATAGATAATGTACATTAGCAAAAACTCATGGGTCAGTTAAATCTTCAATGTAGCGGACAACAATGACAGAAGTTGATAATTGAACGCATCATTGTACAATAGCACCAAATGACCTCCTAACCTCCATGATCAGGATGCAAGCAAGGAATCAAGTAATGTAATAAGAAATTGCTATTAGAAAATCAATACATATTTATTTCTTAATAAGATATATTTCTTATAATTTTATTTTTTTCTATAATATGTTTTCTTCACCTTTATTTGTAGTTATTAGAAAGTGGCTGAGTGTTTTAGTTCTACTAGATCTACAGTTTCCTGCTCTAAGCACACTCGATCCATAATAAATTAAAAACTTATTTTTGTCCAATTTGACCACCCAAAATAGATAATGTACATTAGCAAAAACTCATGGGTCAGTTAAATCTTCAATGTAGCGGACAACAATGACAGAAGTTGATAATTGAACGCATCATTGTACAATAGCACCAAATGACCTCCTAACCTCCATGATCAGGATGCAAGCAAGGAATCAAGTAATGTAATAAGAAATTGCTATTAGAAAATCAATACATATTTATTTCTTAATAAGATATATTTCTTATAATTTTATTTTTTTCTATAATATGTTTTCTTCACCTTTATTTGTAGTTATTAGAAAGTGGCTGAGTGTTTTAGTTCTACTAGATCTACAGTTTCATGTTCTTCTCTTAACAAGACTGATGTAATCACAGAATACCATTAGTTATGGTGTGAGCTAGGATCTTATGGCCGTCCCCATGAAAAGATAGTGGTTCCTTCTCCTACACCATTTGTTTATATTCTCCCACATCAATATGTTTCAATAAACAGTCCTGCATCAACTCCAAAGCAATATGCATTTGTTGGGCATTTCATTAATTGTCAAAAGTCTGGTCCAGATTCCTTTAAATCATTTATTTTGCAAGCCAGCCTTACAAGTTACAATTATGCATACAAAATTCAATATGAAGTTTTCCAAGGGGTTCCATCCTCTTTATTGGGAAAAAAAATCAATATGCAATAATACTAAAACATAACGGTGATGATATGAGCTTTAAGACCCTGCTTATAGGTTTAAGAAACTAAGAGAACTTACAGCACCACAGGTACAACAGTAAGAAACTTCCTGTTACGAGTTAGCTGTTTGCCACTGTCAATTTGCTCCCACCAAGTCAATCTGTTGTAGATGCCCTGGTCATCAGCAAAGGGTGTTCCCTTCTTCCAGTGAAAGAAGTGATACGTAACCTGATGGAAAAGAAAAAAATACAATTAAGTTTAGCCAAATACAAGCCAAGTGCACACATTTGCAACCAATCAAGCATGCAAGGAATAGATAATAAATAGAGCATGATGAACAGGTTAAACTTTCTGAAGATAGTTTGTGAACCTTATACAAATTCAGTCATTTGTTGAGAAGGTGTTGGTGTGTGTGAACATGACATAAATACTCGTCTGTTTCAGAGGCTTTGCAGATAAAATAACAGCACGAGATATCTCCTTCAGCTTGAAGAGTAAACAAGCACATGATACCTGATGAAAACCTAAGTGTTCAAGCATGTTTCATTACTAGCACTCAAATAGGTTGGTTTTACAAAATTAGCTTCTAGGTGACAAATACACCTAGCCAAAACCAAGTGAAGGAACACAAACCCTTATGGACAACAGCATGTAATTAAGCTTTAAAACATGTGAATTCGTTTTGAATTCTTTCGCTTGGCTTTCAATGTTAATTACCTTTGTTCGCCCATAATGCAAGCCCAACATTCCCAAGTCCCAACTAAACATCGGGCTGGACAAGGGAAGCCCCTTCCCATACAAATAAAATATACTCATTTCGTCGACAATCAATAAGATAAAAAGGTAGATGTTTAGAAGGAATCAACTTATTATATTGTGGCCTATAGTCGTCACTTGTGATTGCAGTGTCTCATCAACATGCACCAGGAGTAGAACCCAATTCTTCCAAAGGATAAGCCATTGATGGTTCTCATAGAAGCAAGAGTCACAACACATATCAATAATTCAACTTCAGGCCAGCTTAACATAGAGTTCAATTCAAAGCCTCAGTAGAGATCAGAGATCTATCTAGGCACCAATACTCGATCCAACCAACACAGTATATAATTGCAACAACTAGAAGCACAAATCAACTCTAGTCCCCTTCTTCTATCCTCCACTTTTTTGCAATTACCAGTATAGACCTAAACTCGTCTTAGCGTCGAGTTCAATTATTAAAATAAACCATCAAAAACACAGATCAAACAACTATACAAAATGTTCATGCTTCAAAACCCTAACACCAGATAACATAACATCAAAATTCATCAATACGGATAAAAATTAAAACCAATTGGCTTAAACGCGATCGCAACCAAGTGATCGCGGATGTCGGCATGTAAAATTAAAATCGAAACGAGATGAAATCAAAAAATACATATACATATACATATAAAAAAAGAAGCATACGAGAGCGTGACCGAGATTGACGGTGGTCCAGGCCATGCCAGGAGAACAACCGGAGACGGAGAGAACGACGAGCCAAGCGAAGAACAGGATGAGTATGTAGGTGGTCCAGACGCCTGGATACATGAACCACTCGGTATTCCGGTTGAGATCCGTGGGCGGAACCGCTTGAACATACAAGTTAGCCATTAATTCTAATGTAAAAGGAAAATCAAAATGGGTTGGAGTTGGATATGACGGTGGATATATGATTATGAAGCAGGTAGGAAGGTGGTTCGTGGTGGTTGTAGATGGTGGGTGTGTGGACTTGAAGAGAAGAGAAACAAAGAGATGTTTGTTGTTGCTATGCTATTGCTTGGTGAGTTGGTGGTGATGATGGCAATCGGTAACGATGGTGATGGTGGTCATTATTAGCACGCACATTTAGACATAAATGGAACACATAACCAACCAAATTTCTATTCAATACTTATCGGATAACCATAGGGGAGTTATTGGATAATCAAACATTTGTTTTTGGATAAATAAACATCAAATTATTATGAATTTTTTCTTTATATTCTTTTAACCCAAAAAAATTATATGTAATCGTCTATAAAAATTGTAAAGTAAAACCTAAATCCCATTTCATTTATACCCCTCATACCCAATGTCAATGTTTCCCTTGCTGCCTCATCCTCGTTTGTCTATATCACGGTCGTTGGTCCCGGTTATTGACTCCCTCATTTTGATCGGTTTCTTTTTCTTGTTTTTTCAATTTTCCCTTCATTAATTTTTTGTAAAAGAAGGATAATCGAAAGATTAAAAAAAAAACAGATCAAAAAAGAGGTGTAGATGGTAGATGCCAATACGGACAATGGACGATATAGAGAATGGACGACGATGGGGGTGATGGGAACATTGTCGTTGGGTGCAAGGGGTTTGAATGAGTTTGCGAATGGTAAGCCTGATTTAGGTTTTTTTTGCTGAATAGTGTAGAGTTTGCGAATTGCTTTTAATTCATATTTGTTCCTATAAATATCATTTTTAAATTTCATACGTAAATTTCCATAAGTAAATAATCGTACCAAATTGATTCAACATCTTACTTATTGATATCATTTATTATTGCTGAAAACAGACATTTTTAAGAATCCGTAGTAAAATTTGATATCTATTATAGGAAAAACAGGGCAGAACAACAATAATAAAGAGAATAAATTTGTATTTCTCATTAATCATAAACCTTTTAAATAGGGATGAGTTTACATTGAATAGGAATTCATTATGGTAAATTATAATATTTGGAAATTATTCTTTCAATCACTTCCTTTTGATGATGACACATAATCCTTCAACACTCCCCTTGTTCCAAGTAAAACGAGTGATGGTGCATAATTATTGTCTCATTAAAACCTTACGCCAAAGAAACAAAACCCAATGGGAAAAATAAACTTTAGACGAAGGAAAGAGTACAAGGTACCAGTAAACAATTCTTTTAGTTTATTATCTTTTTTGATTCGTTCATCAATCAAGTGGTTTAGAAAACAAGATGATTTATAAATTGTCGTCTCACTAAAACCTTACATCAAGGAACAAAACCCAATGGGAAAAATCACTCTTGTTGTATCTTTCTTTCATTTCTTTGATACATGATGCATTATTTCATATATGCAAGTAGGATACTGGTTGAACTCAAAATTACTGGCTCCTCTAATAGGTGTAATGACAGTCCTTAATCATATACATTCTTTACTTATCTCATGGAGAATAATATTTTTGGAATAGTTCAAGGAGGTAGCTACAGGGGTTTGCTTAGCTTACTTCCAAACAATCGACGTGTTCCCTGTGGTAATTCTTTATCCAGTTTGAGAACAACCTTGTATGGGTCAGATAGATACCTAATATCAGCAAAGACATTGTTTGGTGTTTTCCTATAAGAGTTAGTACTTTTGTTGTTTACATTATAAGTAGATATTGAAGTTCCATTATCAATCCCATTTTTCTTTCTATAGGGAAAGTATAAGCCAATGTCAATGGTTCCAAAAGATTAACTTGATATCATTCCAATGACGTTTCGTTGGCGCTGAGCTAAATCTAGCTAACAAGTTCACTGAGAATTACAATATGTGGCCAAGTGTATTGTGATAAGTACGATAATGTGCATATTGTACTTAGATAGGGAATTCCAACTCCCAACACTTTTTCCTCACCATCCTATAGACGAGATGAATCTTTCCTTATATCAAACACTTTGACCGATCAAGGAGTGCTAACCGGATGCACATTGTCCATATTAAATTGTTTGATTATTTTCTAGACATATGCGATCGGTGAATTAATAATTCACAAACTCGGTGTCTTAGCTCAAATAGCTACACAAACCAAGTTCTCCCAAGATTTTTCATCTCAAATTTAGATTTCAAGTAGCTTGTGGTTTCTCTTATTTCATCAAGAGTGCCTATTATGTTCATAACATCGACATATAAAGCTACTTTGAAAATCTGGAACTTGTTTTCCTAAATAAATACGCAAGGGAACAGTTCATCATTCTTATATATATCATTTCCCAATCAAATATTCACTTAGGTAGGTATACCACATCTGCATGGATTGCTTTAATCTATAAAGAGTGCGTTTCAGTTTTATTGAAAACGCATTTTGTGGTTTAGAGTTACTTAATTTTCGTAATGTAATGCCATCAAGCACTTTTATGTATCTCTGAATCTAGATCCCCATAGAGATATATAGTAACCACATCCATAAGTTGCATTTTCAGTCCTTCAAAAACTACTAGGCTAATTAATTAGAAGAACTTTATAACGTCCATCATGGGAGAGTAAGTCTTCTCGTGGTCAGTCCAGGGCGTTGTGAGAAACCTTGCGCCAAATAAGAGCCTCATACATTATGACTTAATTATTCTTAGTCATCTTGCGTTTACAGTTAGTCGTTCGCACCGGAGGTTGAACCCAACTTGTATGCTAAAGAAATGCAAGATTATGGACAATGCAGTGGCTTGCGCGGCTTGCCCCATGGCTTGGAAGTCGCGACCTAAGCCGCGTAACCTTCTGGATGTTTAAGCCTCAGTGACACGCGCGGGCTACGCTGCAGCTTGGAGGTCGCAGCCAAAGCCGCGGGCGTGCCTTGATGCTCTTAGTCGAATTTCTTCCCCTTTTCCCTCATTTACTTTCTCATCTAACCTCTCTACTCTTTCTCTCAACCCTCATTACTCCTCTATCCGAAATTTAGTGTTTCCCCAACTTGATCTAGCATAGTTATTGCTAGAGGTTGGGTGTATCAACCAAGGGTGCAAGATTTGAGCATTAAATCTCCATCGTCATCTTCTCCAAAGGGTTTTAAGCTAGGGTTTAGGTTTTTTTCAAAAACCCACTTCGTGATTTCATCTTCCTTTTCTTAAACTTTATACACATCAAAATGCATATTTTGACTTCTAAGTATCTCCTCGTTTACATTTTCATTATTGGTGAGATTTTGACCTAACTTGGTATTTTGGAGATTTTTAGGGTTTCTTACCATTTTGTTAAATAAAGAAATAACTCATGTTTGGAAACTACAAATATGGTTGTTCTCACATTTTGATGAGCAAATATTCAACTTATGGCTTTTAGCCAAGTTAATGTCTTAAGCATATTTTGGGTATTTTGGGTTGAAAGTGTTATTTATAAAAGGGATATAAATGGTTAAATCTTGAGGAAATCCATGTTACATTTAAATGATTTTTACACTTGAAGTGTTTACTTGGTAAGGGAACAAATTTGGAAAGGAGAAGAGAGCCTCATGTTTTATGTTTGGGCTTTGTATTTCTTATCAGCAGTTAACCATAAAAATGTGATTTGGGAATTAATGGTGCTATGAACTATATGTTTGATTATAGTTGGTCACAAATGAAATTGTGACAAGTCTAGACTATTACTAGTAGATCCATAGGTATTGAGTCGGCTTACTTTTGGGATGTTATTTCCCCTTGTAGCTAGTTGAGACATTTGATCCTCGGGGGCCATTTGGTACGGTTATGTGAGACCGGTTACTAGCCATGGATCATAGTGTAATTATAGTGAACGAGTATGACACGGATTCCTCGGGGGCCCTCCCTTACATCTTAGTACAGACCGATGTGGTTCGTGGCCATGGATTCCGAGTATTTAACTCATAACTTGGATTGTGGCCTACTTTTGTGTTCCGCTATAATCCTTGGTAAATCGGTTACCCCTTTTCATCGTAAGATGAGTTTTGGATCGAAAGGTCCTTTCGTGGCAATTATTTCAATTGTAAACTCTATTGTCTTGAAAAGATTTCCTTTTGCTACATTATCAGTACTTTTGTAAATTTTAAACTGTATGTTTTCACTAGGCTTTAAGGCTAACACTTTTTTCTCAAATGATGTGTATAACAGATTCCCTTAGCAGTGGGTTCCCAAGGGTTTGAGTGACGAGCATGGGCTTAAGGCATTTTTGGAGATGAATAGTATTTGGCGTTAGGCATTTAATTAAGTCCCTTCTTTTGGTGATTATTGGTTGACAACCGATGTAATCTAGATAGATTATATTTAGATTAGTTTGTTGTTGATTTTATATCCATTCTAAGGTTTTTTGTAAACGCTGTATACATTTACCCGTTTTGGGTGGTTTATTCCAAATACAAACGTCATATTGCCAAATTTTAAATTTTAAATTACTCTAAATTTTAGGGTGTTACAAGTTGGTATCAGAGCTCTAGTTTAAGTGACCTAGGCATGAATGTAAGATGTCTAGACTTAGACTGAGTATGTTACTCAGAGATACGACACTCTCATGGTGGACTGTCACTCAGGCCACCCTCTCTTCTACTGTGTTAGCTCAGCTATCTTGGGCTGAGTTCAAGAAGAAGCTTTTGGAAGAATACTGCAGTGAGAGAGCCATGGATAAAATCGAAGCGGAGTTTCGGTCGCTTGAGAAAGGGAACTTGACGGTGAGGGAGTACACCCGTCAATTCATGGAGAAGCTGGGGTTAGTGGGGCATGTGGCCTCAATAGAAAAGGAAAAGATTAAGGCCTATCTAAAGGGTCTGCCGACAGACATGATGTCTATGGTCCGCAACTCGAAGGCTTCTAACCTTCGTGAGACGATCGAGGAGGCGCAGTTCATGGAAGAGGTTTACGCGAAGGGTAAACCGAAGAAGGCTGTGGTGGTTGTTGACAAGATAAAGTGGGAGAGCAATTTCGTACCTCCCAAGAGAACTCGATCTTTTGTCGGGAACCGAAACTTCAACAATGATCAAGAAGCTAGGTGGTACCAGAAGTGTCGCACCAAGCACCGCAGTAATTGTAGCACCACTCCTCAAAATTGTTTCAAGTGTGGGAAGACTGATCACGCCACCAAAGATTTCCCGATTAGAGGGCTTATTTGCTTCGAGTGCAAGGCCCCGGGGCATATGAAGAGAGATTGTCCGAAGCTAAAGTAGGGAAGTGCGTCGGAGAAAAGGAGAACCCACCTAGGGTTCCGGGTCGAGTTTTTCAGATGACGGCCGATGAGGCCAAGGCATCCGCCGATGTGGTATCGGGTACGTTTCTTCTAAACTCCGTACTTGCTCGTGTACTATTCAATTCGGGTGCCAGTTTCTCTTTTATATCTGAGTTATTCCGTCAAAAGCTTGTTATACCTACTAATAGTCGAGAGAATGTGTTAGTGGTAGAGATAACAGGTGGTAGTCAAGTTCTAATCCGTGATGTTTTGAGGAAGTGTGCTCTCGGAATCGAAGGGAGAGAATTCTCGATCGATTTGATGCCGATGGAAATTGGAGGTTTTGATGTGGTGGTCGGCATGGATTGGCTAGCGAACAATCATGCCGAGATCGTATGTTCCAAGAAATTGATCCAACTCCCCAATCCCTGTGGTGACGTTATGATCTATGGCGAGAAGAGGAAAGGCGATGTAGCAATCATCACCATGGCTAAGGCACACAAATGCTTGGTGAAAGGATGCTCGTCCTTCCTAGCCTATGTGATTAACGCCAAGCTCGAGAAGTTAAAGTTGGAAGATGTGAAGATAGTGCGGGAGTTTCCCGATGTCTTTTCGGACGACTTGCCCGAGTTACCACCCGATCGTCAAGTGGAGTTTCGGATCGATATCGTGCCAGGAGTTGCTCCTATTGCTAGAGCCCCTTACCAGTTGGCGCCATCGGAGATGCAAGAGATGATGACTCAACTCCAAGAGCTTTTGGAGAAGGGTTTCATAAGACCGAATCCGTCGCCTTGGGGAGCTCCGGTCTTGTTTGTCAAGAAGAAGGATGACACAATGAGAATGTGCATCGATTACCTTGAGTTGAACAAGGCAACGGTGAAGAACAAATACCCGCTTCCGAGGATAGATGACTTGTTTGATCAACTCCAAGGAGGGGGGTGTTTTTCCAAGATCGACTTACGTTCGGGTTACCACCAAGTGAAGGTGAGGGGTGTAGACGTTTCGAAGACGACCTTTAGAACGCGTTACGGCCATTACGAGTTCCTTGTAATGTCGTTTGGCCTAACAAACGCACCGGCGGTGTTTATGGATTTGATTAATAGGGTGTGCCGACCATTCCTCGACAAGTCGGTCATCGTATTCATTGATGACATACTCGTGTATTCTAAGAGCGAGTTAAAGCACGAGCAACACCTTCGTGAAGTTCTGGAAGTGTTGAGAAAAGAAAGATTGTACGCCAAGTTTTTCAAGAGCGACTTTTTGCTCGAGGAGGTGCAATTCTTGGGGCACGTTATCACTCGCGACGGAGTGAAAGTGGACCCCTCCAAAATTGAAGCTATGATGAATTGGGAGCCTCCCAAGAGTCCGTCCAAAATCCGAAGTTTCTTGGGATTAGCGGGATATTACCGGAGATTTATTCAAGACTTTTCGAAAATCGCTTCTTCCTTGACGGCGTTAACTCGGAAGAATGTGAAGTTCGTTTGGACTGAAACGCAAGAGAAGGCGTTCTGGACTTTACAAAGGCATTTGTGTGAAACTCCAATATTGTCGCTACCCGAAGGGTCGGAAGATGTAATATCTGGGTCCGAAAATTTTACTAATTTTGTAAGTTGGGTGAAAAGTTAAGCGAAACCCAAAGTTCAAGGGGGTTAAATGTAATTTGGGTTATATATATATATATATATATATATATATATATATATATATATATATATATATAAACCCTAATAATTCATCATAACTCATTTCCTGATATTTGGTGAACTTGTGAAGGATAAAGAGAGTAGAGAACGAGAGCAAGAGAACGGAGAACTAGGTTTTGAAGAATCGTACGGTTTCCTTACAAATAAGGTATGATTCTAGCCTAATACTTCTATCTAAGAGTTATAGTTGGTAAATGATCTCGTTGTTGAGTTTTTATCCGTGTTTTTAATCGATTTCAAAGATCTGGGTTTTTTGTACTTCGTATAGCCGACTCTGTTTGAATACCGACCGGTGTGGACCGACCGGTATGGACCGGTGTGGCCGATCGAACCCAGGGTGACCGGTGTGTTGTGTTGATCGGTCTCGTAGACCGGTATAATGTCAACCGGCCTCGACCGGTATAATGTCGACCGGTCTCGACCAAGGTGCTCTCGACCGGGGTGTGTCGACCGGAGAGGTTTCAACCGGAGGGGTCTTGACCGGGTCGCACAGTGTGTTGAAATGCTTAGATAGGGAAAGAATGTTAATTGCAAGTTAGCTTACCCTTTTATTTTGGTACCGTCGTAGGTGGTGTTAATCGTTAGGAAGCAGATTTTAAGCGATAAGAATCTAAGGTGAGTCTTTCAAACTAAATCCTATACGATTATTGAAAGTTATTTAATAAATGTGAGTTTTATAAACTGCACGTTTATATTATTGAAAGTTACGAAGATTTATTGAAAAAGGTTGATTTAATTATGTTGGCATGTTTATGCTATGTTTTTATAAACTTGTTTTATATATTGTTGAAGATTAAGTGTATGCATACATTTGATTCAGAAGTCTGACCTAAGTCGGGAAGTGTGACCCGCTTGCTCGTACCGGGGAGTGTGGCCCATTTATGCCATTAGGGTGTGTCCCTAAAATAAGGCAGTATGAGACAGACATACCGTCTTTGACGGCAGTGTTGTTCAGTAGTGTGATTTACGCTTGTGAAGCGTAAAGTATGATAAATATTTGATCAGTAAAGTGAGTTACGCTCGTGAGGCGTAAGATTTCGTTTAAATGTTTAAATAATATTTGAACTGTTACAGTAGTGCTTGGAGGGGACTCACTAGACCATTGGTCTAACCCTCGCTCTTTCAAAATTATAATTATGTTTCAGGGTATCACAAGATAACAGGTACAGATAAGGGTAAAGAGAAGATATGAGCTATTTCTAGGAGCTAGAAGACTCCATGTAATAGTTTCCTTTTTGACTCAGTTGTGTAATAGGTAGTAGTAGTAAACCTTATACTTTGAATTATAAGCCTGGGGCTGTTTTGGACAGGAAATGTTATTTTGAAGTAATTATAATGTACAGGTTGTTACAGAAGACTTCGTGGTCTATAGCGACGTGTTGGATCATAAATTGTATTCAAGATTAAAGTTAAAGTTAAGGGTTTAAACTGTAATTGTGTTAAAGTAAATTAGAGGGTCTATTTAGTATTTAGTTAATAGTTTATTATTAGTTGGGCCCAAGCCCATTAGGCCTATTAGGCTTAGGTATTTAATGTTTTTATTATTAGGTTTTTAGGTTAACCTCTTAGAATTACTTTTCATAATTATTGTTTAGAGAGAGAGGTAGCCGTATCAGTATTGTAATCCTCATAGTCATAATTATAATCCTATAGTGAGGTAGTCGTATTCTTTGTATTCAAGGTATCAAGAACACACAAGGTTTAACTGTTTATTCAAGGGATTGGTATGTTATTCTGAATCTTTATATCTCTTGATCTATATTGTGTTTGTGTGTTTAATTATCAACTAGATTAAACTGGGTTAACAAGTGGTATCAGAGCCTAAAAGAATCAAGTGTTTAGGATTAAATCTGTGCGTATCGATTATACTGTGTTTTATATTGTTCATCGACCGTTCATCAAGTGAAAATCGATTTCATGAATTAACATGTTTTTATGCTTGAAATTAATACGATTAGATGAGTTTTATGCTATTAGACACTATCTGATTGGTTAATTGCATTGAAAATCATCAAGTGATTGAATTTTTGAATTTTTTTTTGGTTTTCTGGGTTCGACTTCATCAAGAACTTTCGACCACTGTGTTGTCAAAATTGAAGCACAAAAGTTGGTTTTTATTCATTGATTTTGATTGTGATTCGATCGATATATGTGTATAGACTCGAAAAGTTTGATATTTGCTTTCAATTTATGTGTTAGTTGAATTTCTGGGCTATTAATTGAGTTTCTGGGTCGAGACCATCAATAACATATCGGTCGATCGGTCCATATACTATATCGGTCCACATCCTATCGGTCCATACACTATATCGGTTCATATCCATTATCGGTCCATATCGATACCGGTCCTCACATTAGTCCGGTCACCCGGTACACACACAATCCACCTCGGTCGAATACAATTTACCGGTCATCCCACTTACAATTATTATCGGTCGAACGCTTTATCGGTCGAAGACCAATACCGGTCGAAGATCAAATACCGGTCGACTCTCTTGTCCGGTCGACAAGATACCGGTCGAAGCATCGGTCGTGCAACATACCGGTCGAACAACATCCTGGTCGAAGCAAGATACCGGTCAACAGTGTTTGCGCCAGTGCCTTCTCGCGAAAATCGCACTTTACGCCACCCAAGGTTCGCGCAAACATCACTTTGCGCGACCCACATATCATGCAAACCTCTGTTTGCGCCACCCGTAACTCATGCGAATTCCTACTTTGTGCCTTCCACTGCTCGCGAGAACCTCTACTTTGCGCCAACCGTGTCTAGCGCAAATCTCTACTTTGCGCGACCTGTCTTTCACGCGAACTGTTCTTAGCATATATCTGATTTTTGCAAATAGCTTTTCTGTGATTATTTTTTCTCTCTGTGCTTTATACTGTGTGAGAGGACTGAAATTTAATTATTTTTGGAAATTTATTTCTGAAATTTTTTTAGTGTAGTCGTTATCCTATTCTTGATTCTAACGATCTCTTCTAGTTGATTCTATTAGTACAGATTAGTTTGATATCTAACAATACAACTAAAGATGTCTAAAGGTTTTATCCTTGATTATGACAAGATGACTCTTCTGAAGCAAAAGCAAATGTTAAACATTTTGCTGGACAGTTGTCAAGATATACAAGCATGGCTTATGATTGTGAAAAGGAGAATAAAAAGCTCAAATCCGAGATGTTACCACTCAAAGCTGAGAACAAGGATTTAAAGATTCAGAACTCATCTCTTCTTACTCAGATCAATGTTTTAAAAAAAATTCAAAAGATTCTGATTCTAAAATTGACTTTGCAGGAATTATTGAGTCGAAAGAGAAAGAGATTTTAAATCTTCAAGCGAAAGTAAAAAGTCTTAATTCAAGCTCTACATGGTCAAAGAAGGAGCAAATGCAAAGAGAGATAGATGAGCTTAGAAGAAGAGCAAACATTGCTATTCAGACATCTGAAGGGCTTAGAGAGACAAACTCTCGAATTTTTGCTGAAAGGAATTCTTTGAAAGATAAAGTCTTCAGTCTTGAGGTTGAGATTGATATGCTGAAAGAAAAGGCAACCCAAGACAAAGACAATGCAATAGCTCAAGATGAAATGTTGAAGATTGAGAAAGAAATAAAAGAATTTGCTAAGAAATTCTATGATTTCTCCAGAAAATCCTTTGAAGAGAAGAAATCATTAGAGCTTAGATGTGTTAAGCTTTCTCAACAAGTTTCAGACTTTGAGAAGGTTATCATTATTGAAAGAGAAAAGGCTGAGAAAGAGAAGAAGACAGTTGAGCTGAAGGATATAGATAAAGACTTTTCTAAAGAAAAGAAAGATCTAGAGACTGAGATAGCCAAGCGGACAGGAAAGTTATTTGAGTTGTCAACAACCATTCTGAAGGAGAAGAATGCAAAATCTGAGTTGCATAAGAAGTTTGATCTGATAACAAAGGAAAGAAACAGTTTGTCTTCAAAGATAAAGGAACTTGAAGAGATCGTATTCAAGATGAAGCTGACTGAGCACAAGACGCCAGAGTCAATAGCTCAATCACCGAGAGATGATCAAACTGATTCATATTGCTCACTCAAAAAGGCTTCAAGTTCACATGTTTCAAATGTTTTCTATAATCCTTTCTATGATTCAGATGATAGTCTTACTTCTAAATCTACTGATCAGATTCGTCCTTCTAACTTTTTCTTTGATAAAAATGTTGATGGTTCAGGTAGCTTCAAGAAGACTAAGTCTCAGAAGAAAAGCTTCTGGAGAAGGGATGATGAGAGAGATAGAGGAAATTGGATCTGGAGAGTTAAAGGATCTTCAGAGGAAAAGAAGAAAGAAGAATCATTTGTGCATACATCAAATGCAAAATGGAACTATGCTTCAAAAAGTAAAACTTTTAGCAAACCTGATCTGGTTTACACTATTAATCAATTGATCAGGTTAGCACAACAGAAAATTAGTTGTTCCTACTGTGGCTCAAATGATTTTGTAAGAAAAGATTATGTGAATAACCGGTATGGTTCTTATTTCATATCTCCCATTAGAACTGCAACTAACCCATTAGGACCCAAATACCAGTGGGTACCAAAAGTTAAATCTGTTTTGCAGGCACCCAAGGTTTAAGGGGGAGAAAGAACAAAGGCTTCTAAGTAAATCAGCTTAGAACCCGTACCTCAAAGAACAACGACTTCTGATTACTACAGATCAGGACTCTTGTCTCATTGTCAAAACGATGACTTCCAAAGTATAACAACTTAGGACTCAGACATCAATGACAAAGCGTTTGATATGTGAATGCAAATATTAAGGGGGATTTTATATGCTTAATATTTATACTGATATATTTTTCTGATTTAACTGACTTTTTACAGGTATCAAGGGGGAGGATATCTGAGTTTTGTCAAAGATACTTCATTGAAAATATTAATTTCAGGGGGAGTTAAGGATTCTGATTTACAGGTATATATTTCTAAACCTTACACTCTATCACTTGTTGAAAGATGAACAACTTTCACTTGTGAAAAATGGTTTCTTAAATGTTCAAACCACTTCCTATTCTTCAATGATTTTCATGAATTGTGAAGTGTGATTTTAAATGATTTTTGAGCTTAATTGTAAACCTCTTTTAGTTTGAGGGGGGAGAATTGCATTGTCAAACATCTTATGTTTTGACTTCTCCATATGTTATTCTTTATGTAATTGTATTTCTTTGTGCTTACATGTACAAAAGGTTGTTGAACAATACATTCTTTTAGGAAAATACAAGGGATTTAGTGTGTGAGCTTAACAAAACTTCCATGGATTCACGATAACCAGTGTTTCCTACCTAGGAAGTATTCCCTGAGTGATTGAGGGGAGAGGGGTCAAAAGAATTAAGTGATGGTGTGTGAAGAGGTAAAATGGAAAAGAGAGATTGGTTAGAAGTGAGAATTAAAAGAAAGAGGGTGAGAGAACAGAGTAAAAGAATATCAAACTCTGCACCAAACTTCTTTCTGAGCCGGGCAGCCACATAATCTGATTGGTTCACATTCTTTGGTGACCATCATTGAAAAAGGCACCTAGCCCATGCCATCTCTTGCATACAACCTCACCAGCTACTCATTCTTTTCTCAAAAGGAGAATGTTTCACATTTTCTGGGGAAGCAGCACATATGCTATTGGTTCTTCATTTGGAAGATACTGATATTGAAAAAGAAGGAAAGTTGCCCCACCTTCGAACCCTTTCTCATGCACATTGAGTCTTTGTATAATTTGTTGTTGTCTCAACAAATTTACATAATTTGAGCCTATATTGAAAAGCAATCATCGGTGCTTAATTTTTTCATACACATGCACAAGCATACAGAAATTTGTTTTCTGTCAGAACGTTTATAGATAACCATGTGTTATTCGATGATTAAATGGAAGACCTGGGGAGCCAACATCAAAACCAGCTCCTTGTATAGTAACTTTGTGTTACTCAGTGACTTTGTGTCACTGACAGTCATTTTAACTGAGTCATTTGTTGATTTCGGGTTACCAATTTTAATTATTTGAATCTGAAAATATTGAAATAATCACTCTTTCCATCTGGGAATACTGCTCTTATTTCACACAGGGCTCGTTACATGAAGACAGTGCTAAATTGATGACCATATTCAAAGGGGGAGATTGTTTTGCAAAGTTTTGATGATGATGATTCTCACCACTCATCAAAAAGGGGGAGAATATACAAAGGGGGAGAATAATCAACAAGGGAGAATACAAGAACTTTTGAAGTCTTGAAGTAAAGATTGTTGAAGTTATTCAAAGATGTCAAAGTGTCGGAATTTATTTGATCTATTAAAAGCCTCACTGAAGATGATCGTCCAAAGGACACTTCAAGTAAGAGAAAGTTGAAGATTGTGTAAAGCTACAAGATTTGAAGCTGTCAAAGTCATATCTACTACAGTTTTCAAGAAAAGTGAAGACCCGAAGACTATTGCCAAATTTTTTTAATCTTGAATCCAAAGGGGGAGATTGTTGGATCATAAATTGTATTCAAGATTAAAGTTAAAGTTAAGGGTTTAAACTGTAATTGTGTTAAAGTAAATTAGAGGGTCTATTTCGTATTTAGTTAATAGTTTATTATTAGTTGGGCCCAAGCACATTAGGCCTATTAGGCTTAGGTATTTAATGTTTTTATTATTAGGTTTTTAGGTTAACCTCTTAGAATTACTTTTCATAATTATTGTTTAGAGAGAGAGAGGTAGCCGTATCAGTATTGTAATCCTCATAGTCATAATTATAATCCTATAGTGAGGTAGTCGTATTCTTTGTATTCAAGGTATCAAGAACACACAAGGTTTAACTGTTTATTCAAGGGATTGGTATGTTATTCTGAATCTTTATATCTCTTGATCTATATTGTGTTTGTGTGTTTAATTATCAACTAGATTAAACTGGGTTAACACGACGCATCAAAAATGGGGTTAGGATGCGTGTTGATGCAAAGAGGCAAGGTGATCGCGTACGCCTCGAGGGAACTCAAAATCCACAAAAAGAATTATCCTACCCACGATTTGGAGTTAGCGACGGTGGTGTTCGCCTTTAAGCTTTGGCGGCATTACCTCTATGGCACGAAATGTACACTCTACACGGATCAAAAGAGCCTAAAATATGTCTTTGATCAAAAGAAATTAAACATGAGGCAAAGGCGGTGGCTCGAGTTGCTCAAGGATTACGATTGTAAGTTGCTTTACCATCCCGATAAGGCGAACGTAGTGGCCGATGCGTTAAGTCGGAAGGACTATAGCGGAAGTATTCGGGCTACCCTTTCGAGAATCAAGTTAGTGTCAAGTCTTGTTGAGAATATCAAGGCATCTCAAGTAGAAGCTTTGTTGGAAGAGAACCTCAAGGATGAAGTTATGACTAAACAACGTTTACTCTTAACAGAAGATAGCCGTGGAGTAAAATTATTCAACGGTCGTGTATGGATGCCCAAAGTCGGGGGCAACCGGGAATTACTCCTTGAGGATGCCCACAAGTCCAAGTATTCCATTCATCCGAGAAGTATAAAGATGTACAGGGACTTGAAGTTACATTATTGGTAACCGGTAATGAAACTTGATGTGGCGCGTTATGTAGAACATTGTGTGACGTGCTTGCAAATGAAAGTCGAACATCAACAACCGTATGGGAGTCTTCAGTCTTTAGAGATTCCCGAGTGGAAGTGGGAACGTATTACCATGGATTTCGTGACGAAGTTGCCTAAAACTCTTCGAGGTCACGATACCATTTGGGTGATAGTCGATCGATTGACTAAGAGTTCGAGACCTTACCGATGGACAAGTTAGCTAAACTCTACATCGATGAAGTGGTCTCGAGGCATGGAGTACCTTTGTCGATCGTGTCGGATCACGACAGTCGGTTCACTTCGAACTTTTGGGATGGCTTTCAGAAGGAGCTTGGAACGCGAGTGAAGTTGAGTACGTCTTACCATCCGCAAACCGATGGTCAAAGCGAGAGAACGATCCAAACGCTTGAAGACATGCTAAGGTCTTGTGTTATCGACTTTGGGGGTAGTTGGGACTCTCACCTACCTTTGGTGGAGTTTGCTTACAACAGTAGCCACCACTCGAGTATCGGAATGGCACCTTTTGAGGCATTGTACGGGCGGAAGTGCCGAACTCCTGTGTGTTGGCTGGAAGCGGGAGAGAAGCAATTTGCCGGACCCAAAATTGTGCAAGAGACAACCGATAAAGTTAACGGTATTCGGGAACGGTTGAAAGCGGCTCAAGATCGGCAAAAGAGCTATTCCGATAAGAAGAGACGTCCGATGGAGTTTCAAGTGGGCGACCGTGTGATGCTAAAAGTGTCGTCGTGGAAAGGCATTATCCGGTTCGGAAAACGTGGGAAGTTGAGTCCTCGTTTCCTCGGAACGTTCAAGGTGCTCAAGCGTGTGGGCTTGCAGGCCAACCAGTTGGAACTCCCACCAGAAATGAATGGGATCCACAACACGTTCCACATCTGTTATCTCCGAAAGTGTTTGGCGGAAGATGAGAGTGTTATTCCCCTCTCGGAGATAAGAGTGGACGAAGGTAATCGTTGTGCCGAGGAACCCGAAGCTATCTTGGAGCGAAAGTCAAATAAGCTTCGTCACAAGGGGGTCACGATGGTCAAAGTGCAGTGGAAACATCATCGGGGAGCCAATGTGACGTGGGAATCCGAGGAGGATATGAAGCGTAGATATCCTAATCTTTTCGAGTAGTTGGGATTTCAGGGACGAAATCATTCCCAAGTTGGGGAGGATTGTAACACCCCGAATTTTCGTTGTAATAATTCCTTCGTTAGATTTCTAACCTTATTTATTGTTAATCTTAGTCATCTTGCGTTTACCGTTAGTCGTTAGCACCGGAGGTTGAACCCAACTTGTATGCTAAAGAAATGCAAGTTTTTGGGCAAGGCAGTGGCTTACACGGCTTCCCCCGCGGCTTGGAAGTCGCGGCCTAAGCCGCGTAACCTTCTGGATGTTTAAGCCTTAGTGACACGTACGGGCTACGTCACGGCTTGAAGGTCGCGGCTAAAGCCGCGGGTGTGCCTTGATGCTCTTAGTCGAATTTCTTCCCCTTTTCCCTCATTTACTTTCTCATCTAACCTCTCTATTCTTTCTCTCAACCCTCATTACTCCTCTATCCGAAATTTAGTGTTTCCCCAACTTGATCTATCATAGTTATTGCTAGAGGTTGGGTGTATCAACCAAGGGTGCAAGATTTGAGCATTAAATCTCCATTGTCATCTTCTCCAAAGGGTTTTAAGCTAGGGTTTGGGTTTTCTTCAAAAACCCACTTGGTGATTTCATCTTCCTTTTCTTAAACTTTATACACATCAAAATGCATATTTTGACTTCTAAGTATCTCCTTGTTTACATTTTCATTATTGGTGAGATTTTGACCTAACTTGGTATTTTGGAGATTTTTAGGGTTTCTTACCATTTTGTGAAATAAAGAAATAACTCATGTTTGGAAACTACAAATATGGTTGTTCTCACATTTTGATGAGCAAATATTCAACTTATGGCTTTTAGCCAAGTTCACGTCTTAAGCATATTTTTGGTATTTTGGGTTGAAAGTGTTATTTATAAAAGGGATATAAATAGTTAAATCTTGAGGAAATCCATGTTACATTTAAATGATTTTTACACTTGAAGTGTTTACTTGGTAAGGGAACAAATTTGGAAAGGAGAAGAGAGCCTCGTGTTTTATGTTTGGGCTTTGTATTTCTTATCAGCAGTTAACCATAAAAATGTGATTTGGGAATTAACGGTGCTATGAACTATATGTTTGATTATAGTTGGTCACAAATGAAATTGTGACAAGTCTAGACTATTACTAGTAGATCCATAGGTATTGAGTCGGCTTACTTTTGGGATGTTATTTCCCCTTGTAGCTAGTTGAGACATTTGATCCTCTGGGGTCATTTGGTACGGTTATGTGAGACCGGTTACTATCCATGGATCATAGTGTAATTCTAGTGAACGAATATGACACGGATTCCTCGGGGGCCCTCCCTCACATCTTAGGGGTTGTTTACTAACTCTTACTGGGTAAGTGCTGTCCGGGTAAGAGTGCTGACCCGGGTAAGTGTTGTCCGGGGTAAGGGGCTGGTAAGTGCTGTCCTAGTAAGTGCGTTTACCAAGTGTTTTGTGGTAAGCGCTTACCAACACCAAAATTACCATTTTAACCTTTTTTATAGTTATATGCTAAATAAACAATTCTGAATCATCAGTCTGAAATCAAACAATTTTCCCCAAATGCACTTTTGAAACAGTAGAGATCGAGAGAAATTAGGGGTTTTGAATGCTCAATCTGCAAAAACAAACATGGAAGCATACACTCATATGAAGATAGAAGAAAACCCACATGCGGAAACATATAAGGGGGAACAAAACAAAACCCAGACATATAATTCAGAAATCATTCAACCCAGATACAACAACAAGATACATAAAGTAGATTTCAGATTATTGAGAAATCCTCAGAACATATATTTCAAAAATCGATTTCAGATTATTGGATACAACAACAAGATACATAATGTTGAGAAATCCTCAGAACATATATTTCAAAAATCGATTTCTGAAAAAAAAAATAGAGAAAGAAATCGATGAGGAAGAAATCGATAACAAAAAAAAGACAAAGAAAACCTGTTGGGCGTCGTGAAGATGGGCTGAGAGCGACGAGGGAGAAGGCGGAGGAGGGAGGAGGAGAGAGGCGGCGATAGGTGGAGGAGTTGCGTCGTTATCTGGCTCATGATAAACCCTAATCGCACACACAGGGAGGGAGGAGAACGATGGAAATTAGAAATCTGACCCGGGTAAGCGACATTTTTGATCTGGCTCGGTAAGAGCTCGGTCAGATTCGCGGTCAGATCTCGGTCAGATCTCGGTCAGATTCGATACTTGGTAAACAATCTGACTGCTGACCGAGTCAGATATGCTGACCGAGTCAGCCCGGTCAGCAGTTAGTAAACAGCCCCTTAGTACGGACCGGTGTGGTTCGTGGCCATGGATTCCAAGTGTTTAACTCATAACTTGGATTGTGGCCTACTTTTGTGTTCCACTACAATCCTTGGTAAATCGGTTACCCCTTGTCATCGTAAGATGAGTTTTGGATTGAAAGGCCCTTTTGTGGCAATTATTTCAATTGTAAACTCTATTGTCTTGAAAAGATTTCCTTTTGCTACATTATCAGTACTTTTGTAAATTATAAATTGTATGTTCTCACTAGGCTTTAAGCCTAACACTTTTTCTCAAGTGATGTGTATAACAGGTTCCCTTAGCAGTGGGTTGCCAAGGGTTTGAGTGACGAGCATGGGCTTGAGGCATTTTTGGAGATGAATAGTATTTGGCGTTGGGCATTTAATTAAGTCCCTTCTTTTGGTGATTATGGGTTGACAACCGATGTAATCTAGATAGATTATGTTTAGACTAGTTTGTTGTTGATTTCATATCCATTCTCAGGTTTTTTGTAAATGTTGTATACATTTACCCATTTTGGGTGGTTTATTCCAAATACAAACGTCATATTGCCAAATTTCAAATTTTAAATTAATCTAAATTTTAGGGTGTTACAATGTATGATCTGTCCATCGACTCATATGCATTCTCATAATTCATTTGAGATTTCTTTGATCTCTCGAATCAATATTAGTTTCGGAGCGTCCTCTAGTGATTATTCATAGACATAGTTATAATCAGAGACTATCTCATGAGAGGTTTATGTATTGATGATAAATAGTTGTGCATTACTCTTCTCTTCCTTTAGATGAGTATCTATCAAACCAAATAGCTTCCCCCATTTCCTTTTGGAATCTACGACCTCAACCACACCTCCACCATGTATGATTACAACACACTTTCCAATAACGTTGTGCCCTTGTTTGGGAAATTTTGACCTTGTGAGTATATTTGCAGCTCGTACATGTGATCTTGTCGCTTTTGGAATAACATTAAAAGTATCAGGTATCGAGTCAGATTCGTTTGACTTCATATATACATTATTATATTTGTTTCGCACACACACGAATCTTTGTGATTCCCCTTGCATATCTTAGTGATATTGTCGGAACAGTTTGAGAAGTAGATTCTTAAATTTTTACTTCAGTGATAACTGGAAGTCCTATTAGAGATACATCGATGTGAACTCTGAAAATAGGCCACACAATTACTTCAATTGTTGTGATAATAGTGACTGATGTGTTTCTGTGTTAGTTGATTACCCCATCTTGGTTCTTAACAGTTTTATCTTATCTTTTGCTACTCATTTGGTTAGTCTTTGAAGATACATGATGCTCAAGATGCTCCTAATCATCATGAGGGTGAGAAACGATATAAAGATTCAAAGACACATATTATCATGTTGAGGAGAGTTAGCAAAAACTGAGGGGGAGTAATAGATTTTTATTATTTTCTTAAATCTGAGGTTGAAAAGCCATTAGATTCAAAGACTGCAGTTCTCCTATCCCTTATCATATGGTGTTTGCTACAAGTTGATTCCTCCTACGAGCTGATTGAAACAAGTTCTTATTCTTAAGCTGAAAGCATATTCAACTCGCAGTTCAAAGACAGATTCTTTGTTTTTAAACTGAAGATGCATTGTGAAATGTCACGTAAGTCACACATTATCTTTCTTGTGTGTTGATCTGATGTGTTGAGTTTCTACAGTTGAAAGTTGCTCAATAGTGCATTCAGTTGAGGCTATTGTACATCGAATTTGGTTACAAAGTTGAAACTATGAAGACCAAGAGCTTTATTCAAGGGGGAGCTTGGATAGACATGAAGACAAGTAACACCAAAATTTTTAAAAGATTAAAGAGGGAGAGAAGATCAAGACCTGAAATTTCCAGATGATAAATTCTTTATACAACTTTAAGGGGAGATTGTTAGGACTACAAGTCCTAGTGTGTTGAAAGTTGTATAACGTATTTATTGAGTTTAAATGTTAATTATTTAATCCGTTGTAAAAGCCTTTAATTGTTAATGAGCTTGTTTGGTTGTAATGGGCCTTGGGCTTTTAGACCGAAGACTTAGTATTTAAAGTTTGAGTTTAGGGTTTAGAGAGGTAGAATGGTCATATCTAGAGTTTGCATTACACGACATCAAAGCTTATGTCAGGATCGAATTCTTAACAAGAATTAATTCTCAGAAACAATATCAAAGAAGTTTGCGGAATAACACTTTGATATTCAATGAAGCAGTAAATCAATACAGAAAATATGAAGAACAAACTGTAAACTTGTATTGAATGCTTTGAAGTTACAAGATTGCACACTCAACCTCAATATTGATGAACAGGCTCACCAATACGAATTCTACTTCTCTAGAATTAGGATCTATGCCTTGAGGTTGTTTTTCTAAAAAAAACTTCATTTATAAACTATCCTATAACTTCTATACATATACTAAAGAAAAAGATAATTACAATAAATAAACAAATCTTCAGTATATCTTCCATGTATATCTCTAAGCTTCCAAGAATATCTTCATTCTTTCCAGTTGTCTTCCTTTCCATACAGATCATATAAGCAGCACTAACTATGCTTAGCAGCATTAACTTCTTCTAGCAGCATTAACTACCAAGCAGTACTAACTACTAGCAGTACTAACTAGCTAAGCAGTACTAACTTTGTTTAAGCAGCACTAACTTTGACTAGCAGTATTAATTACTAGCAGTAGTAATACTCAGCAGTATTAACCTTGAATTCTTCTAGCAGCATTAACTCTGAACCAGCAACATTAACCATACTTGTTAAATTCTTCAGTTCCCAACAATCTCCCCCTAACTTGACTTTTAGGAAAAGAAGTCAAGTTCTTCAGAATTACTTTTCAAGATGCTTTCAACACCTCTGGTTTAATTTCCCAAATTTGGATCTAGGCCCAAGCTTTGATTCACAGTTCTTCTCACCACAATCTTGGCCATCTCTGAATCCTTTGTACATACCAGTGTAGCTTTAAGCATCCCTTCCAACTTCTCCTTGCTATGCTCATATATTTTGTCCACCAGGTAGTATTCATGATAACAGTTGTCAATAGTAATCATGTATACTCCACAGTTTTCAAATAATATCCATTTGTCAATCTTCTTGAATATGAACTCATGCTTATGATCTTTAATCCTATGGTGTACTCTTTCTGGATCAAACATCATGCACAAGTATTCCAATGTCACTTTGAGAAGATTCTCTTCAGTACCTTTCAACACAGGTTCATAAAGTTTCATCCCCACTTTGTATAATTCTTCCATATCAGCTCTGGAGCAACTTCTAATAACTCTCCCCCATGTTGAATAAGTTTCAAATGAACCATTAGCTCTCTTGATTCTGAAGAAGTTCTTTCCATTGTCTCTTAGAATATCCCAGAAGATGATCTCTGGAGCTTGCATAGAGATTGGATCAGCCTTCAAAGGTTCCACTATGGTCATGTACGTATCCATATTCTCATCTGTTGGCTCACTAGACTGTTCTGGAAGTTGAACTGATTCTGTTTGAGATATGACTGAAGGTTCTGCTTCCTTTTCAGTTTCTTCCACCCTTGGCTTTTTCAACTGCCTTTTTGAAGCAATTGATTTCACTCTTTTTCCAGACTTGGCTTCTATACCAACACTTCCAGGTTCTTCCTTTTTCTCTTCTGCTTCTTCTTTGGAGGGTGTAGTTTCCTCAGGGAATGGTTGTTGGATGTTGAGATCATGTCTCTCTTTCATCCTTCTCTCAGCCTCCTCCCTTTGTGCTGAGTCCCCTTGGAGCTTGGCCATTTCCTTGTTATATAACTCTTCAACCTGAGAGTATGCCATATGAGTAAACATCTCCCCCTTAACACCAATTGCACCTTTCAGGAAGTTTATCATCTTTCTTCTTTCCTGATTAAAGGGTTGTCTTTTCTGCTTTTGCTTCTGAATAGGCATCCTCTTAACTTGAAGTTTCTTGACCTGAGCTGCTGTCTGAGCTGCTTCTTTCAAACTCTTTTGGTATTCTGCATTTAACTTCTTGGCCATTATCCTTGCAAGCTCTCTATCAGTTTCTGTTTGAATTTGCTCCTCTTTTTCCATTTGCTCTTGAAGCTGCTTTGCCATCTCCTCATCCATTTCAATCTGACTCCTCTTCTTTGAAGGTTGTTCAGGTTCAACCATCTTTCCTTTTCCTTTTATATCCTGCTTCATTCTCTTCTTTTGAAGTCCTCCTTCATTGATGACCACTCCTTTGGCCTTTTGAGTAGCCTTAGGAGTGTCATTCTTTGCTTTAACTAGAGTTTCTGCTATTTCCAGTTCTTCTACAGAAAGCCCTGTTACTGCTGCTTCTTTAACCTCAGCAGCATTAACAGTTTCTGCTGCTTGGGCAAATTCTGTTTCTTCAGTTTCTATCTCCCCCTCAACATCAACTCCCATCTCAGGTTTGCTTTCCTTCTTTGTTTCATTCTCTTGATTCTCCCCCTTGGTGGAAGCATCTTGAGCACTTGCCCTCCTCTTTAACACAAACTGCTTCTTTCTCCTTTTCTGTAACAATCTTGTCACCAATTTCTTCAGTTTGGTGATCTGAACTTGTTGATATAGAATAACCAGTTTCAGCTCCTCAATGTCTTTCCCTTGCTTGATGACATCCTGGTTGATGTTTCCCATGGTTTCCATCAATTCATCATAGTTATATCTGTCCTCACCTTCTCCAGGAGTGTTACCCCCTATTGAAGGATCATTGGATCTTTTATAAGTGAAAGTCTTCTGCCTAGCAGAAGCACTATCCACCCCCGTGGTTTCTTGGCACCAGGGACCTTCAAATGATTGCTCATTCAAAGTTGCCATGGGGGAGGTCTTATTGATGTTACCACTTTCCTCCTCTGTGCTAGCAGGAGTAGTGGCAGCCTCATCACCCATATGCTCTTCCTCCTCCTCAGAGAGCACCTCCTTGGGGTTGGGAGACACCCCTTTGGTTTCCTTATGGATATTCTCTAAAGGAGAATTCTCCTTTAGAGGGCTTAAAGGCTTGGGGGATGTTGGTACAAGAAGGGAAGGAGCCTTCTTTACCTGTTTCCTCTTGTAAGTTTGGGTAATAGGAGAGGTTGGTTTTGCAATAAGGGACTGGCGAATTGATTTAGAGTGGGAAGGTTGGGATTGGCTAGCAGTGGGTTGGTCTAATGGGGGCCTTGCCCCTGCTGCCATACCTTCATTGGTTTGGGACACCACCATCATTGTAGAAAACAATGGGGTGTCAACTCCTTCCGAGTCCCCAGCAGATCTTCTCATATTTGAGAAAACCTTGCCTTTGGGGGGTTTAGGTACATATACCCCAACAGGTTGAGGTATATCCGTCAATTCATGATTAATAACTTCTTGAACAAACCTGGGGTACATAAAGAAACTCTTTTTGTTTCCCATGTTTGATACAAGATCACTGAAAATCATTTGTGAAAAATTATACTTTTTGGCAGTGGCTAAGCACACCAAAGCATAAACAATGGTGCTGCTAAACTCACTCCATCCAGTAGTCTTTTTGGAGATGCAATGCATCAAGGTATGAACAAAAAAACGCCATTGGGGTGAGAATTTAGCTTTTGAAAACTTAAACACACCCAACGGGCCTCCATACCCCATTCTTGCAAGGGAAGAGAACAGTTCATCACTAGGGATGGAAGTTATACCAGAGGCATCATCTAGACGTAGACTGATGCGAATAACTTCTTCAGTAACTGTTAAGGGTCGGTCACACACCCTTGTCTTGATCATCTGCACACCATTCTCAGCAACAATGGTGGCATTAGCCCAGAACTGCCTTTGATGCTCGATATAGATTGTAGGAGCAACAGTAAGAGCATGAGCAATATGGCTCGACTTGAGGAAATCCACAATTTGATGAAATCCTGCAGCTTGCTTTGGCTTTTGTAGCATTGCAATCTCATTGTGCTCGTCGATGAATGCCATGGATGCCATTGAACAGGGATGTTCTTGCCTGAAAGACTTGGTTCTTGAGAGAAAAAGGTTTAGAGCGCAAGTGAACAGTATGCAAAGAGTCGTTATGAACGTTTGGGCGGGCAAAGGGTATTTATAGTATTTGGGACATAAGCAGTATTAACCGCGAGTAGTATTAACCGCGAGCAGTATTAACTAACTAGCAGTATTAACTGCGAGCAGTATTAACCGCGAGCAGTATTAACTAACTAGCAGTATTAACTGCGAGCAGTATTAACCGCGAGCAGTATTAACTAACTAGCAGTATTAACTGCGAGCAGTATTAACTGTGAGCAGTATTAACCACTAGCAGTATTAACCAACTAGCAGTATTAACCACTAGCAGTATTAACCACTAGCAGTATTAACTGACTAGCAGTATTAACCATACTTACTCTTTGAAGCTTAGGCTGAATTGAGTACTGCTATGTGTGCCCTGAAAAGGAGGATTAGTGACACCAAGAAACTATAATATGCAGATATTTAACCACTTTTTGAGAGAATGTTTATTCAGAATTGATCATTCCCACACTTATTACCAAGAAAGTGAATCTACCCACATCAATAGCTTTGGTGAATAGATCAGCAAACTGGTTGTCAGTATGAACTTTTACAACTTGAACAAGTTTCTTTTCATTACAGTCTCTTATGAAGTGATACCTGATCTCAATGTGCTTTGTCTTAGAGTGCTTGACAGGATTATTTACAATGCTGATATCACTGCTATTATCAATAAAGATGGGAGTGTGTAGAAAGGTTACCCCATAGTCCAACATTTGATTCTGAATCCATAAGACCTGAGCACAGCAACTTGCAGTTGCTATGTACTCTGCTTCTGTTGTGGATGTGGACACTGTGGTTTGTTTCTTGCACTGCCATGAAACTAGTCTAGCACCCAAAAACTGACATCCTCCAGAAGTAGATTTTCTGTCCAAGTTTGCCCCACCTAGATCACTGTCTGAGTATGCTATTAGGTCAAAGGGTGAGTCATGAGGATACCAAAGTCCCAATCTGGGTTGCCCTTTGAGATATCTGAATATCCTCTTAACAGCTTGAAAGTGAGATTGCTTTGGCCTAACTTGGAATCTTGCACATACACAGACTAGAAACATTATATCTGGCCTAGATGCTGTGAGATACATGAGAGAGCCAATCATGGATCTATAATGATGCACATCCATATCCTCCCCCTCAAGATCTGCTGTTATCTGCTTGTGTGTCTCCATAGGTGTGCTGGCAGGTTTTGACTATGAGAAACCAAACTTGGTTAGAATGTCTTGCACATACTTGGATTGACAGATGAAGATACCATCTGTCTTTTGTTGAACTTGGAGTCCAAGGAAGAAAGTAAGTTCCCCCATGGAACTCATTTTAAACCTTTGATGCATTAGGTCCTTAAACTCCTTGCACATGCTGTCTCTTGTGGATCCAAAGATAATGTCATCAACATAGATTTGGACCAGCAAGATCTCCTTCTTCTTTCTCTTGATAAATAGAGTCTTATCAATGACTCCTCTTTCAAAGCCATTTTCCAAGAGATAGGATGACAGAGTGTCATACCATGCTCTTGGAGCTTGATGCAGTCCATAAAGAGCTTTCTTCAATTTGTATACCCTGTCTGGATAACTTGGGTTTTCAAATCCAGGTGGTTGACAAACATATACCTCTTCTTCAATTGAGCCATAGAGAAAAGCACTCTTTACATCCATTTGATAGACTTTGAAGTTCATGTAAGAAGCATAGGCTAGGAATAATCTGATTGCTTCTATCCTAGCCACAGGTGCAAAAAATTCTTCATAATCTATACCCTCTTCTTGAGTATACCCTTGAGCCACTAGCCTTGCTTTGTTCCTTATGACAATTCCTCTTTCATCTCTCTTGTTCCTGAAGATCCACTTTGTGCCAATTGCTCTATGACCTTTAGGAAGGTCTACTAGATCCCATACATCTTGTAGTTTGAACTGTAACAGTTCTTCTTGCATTGCTTCTATCCAGCTAGATTCTTTCATAGCATCATGTGCTCGCAGTTAATACTGCTAGTTAGTCAATACTGCTCGCAGTTAATACTGCTCGCAGTTAATACTGCTAGTTAGTTAATACTGCTCTAGGTTAATACTGCTTATAATCCGAATACTATAAATACCCTTTGCCCGCCTAAACGTTCATAACGACTCTTTGCATACTGTTCACTTGCTCTTCTAATCTTTTTCTCTCAAGTACCTAGTCTTCCAGGCAAGAACATCCCAGTTCAATGGCATCCATGGCGTTTATCGACGAGCACAATGAGATCGCAATGCTACAGAAGCCCAAACAAGCCGAAGGGTTCCACCAGATTGTGGATTTCCTCAAGTCGAGCCATATTGCTCATGCTCTGACAGTTGCCCCTACTATCTACATTGAGCATCAAAGGCAGTTCTGGGCCAATGCCACCATTGTTACTGAGAATGGTGTGCAGATGATCAACACCAGGGTGTGTGACCAACCCCTAACTGTATCTGAAGAAGTTATTCGCATCAGTCTACGTCTAGACGATGCTTCTGGTATAACTTCTATTCCCAATGATGAACTGTTTTCTTCCCTTACAAGAATGGGGTATGGAGGCCCATTGGGTATTTTCAAATTCTCAAAAGCAAAATTTTCACCCCAATGGCGTTTTCTTGTTCATACCTTGATGCACTGCATCTCCAAAAAGACTACTGGATGGAGTGAGTTCAGCAGTCCAATTGCCTATGCTTTGGTCTACTTGGCTACAGCCAGAAAGTATAATTTCTCAAAAATGATATTCAGTGATCTTGTATCAAACATGGGAAACAAAAAGAGTTTCTTTATGTATCCCAGGTTTGTCCAAGTAGTTATTACCAATGAATTGACGGACATACCACAACCTGTTGGGGTATATGTACCTAAACCCCCCAAAGGCAAGGTTTTCTCAAATATGAGAAGGTCTGCTGGGGACTCGGAAGGAGTTGACACCCCATTGTTCTCTACAATGATGGTGGTGTCCCAAACCACTGAAGGTATGGCAGCAGGGTCAAGGCCCACATTAGACCAACCCACTGCTAGCCAAACCCAACCTTCCCACTCAAAAACAATTCCCCAGTCTCTTCTTGAAAAACCAACCTCTCCTATTACCCAAACCTACAAGAGGAAACAGGTAAAGAAGGCTCCTTCCCTTCTTGTACCATCACCCCCAAGCCTTTAAGCCCTCTAAAGGAGAATTCTCCTTTAGAGAATATCCATAGGGGAACTACAGGGGTGTCTCCCAACCCCAAGGAGGTGCTCTCTGAGGAGGAGGAGGAAGAGCATATGGGTGATGAGGCTGCCACTACTCCTGCTAGCACAGAGGAGGAAAGTGGTAACATCAATAAGACCTCCCCCATGGCAACTTCAAATGAGCAATCATTTGAAGGTCCCTGGTGCCAAGAAACCACGGGGGTGGATAGTGCTTCTGCTAGGCAGAAGACTTCCACTTCAAAAAGATCCAATGATCCTTCAATAGGGGGTAACACTCCTGGAGAAGGTGAGGACAGATATAACTATGAGGAATTGATGGAAACCATGGGAAACATCAACCAGGATGTTATTAAGCAAGGAAAAGAAATAGAGGAGCTGAAGCTGGTCATCCTATCTCAACAAGTGCATATTACCAAGCTCAAGAAGTTGGTAATGAAACTAGTACAGAAACAGAAGAAGAAACAGTTTGTGCTAAGGAGAAGGAAATTTGGGAAGGATGCTCCCAAAAAGGGGGAGATCAACATGGAAGAAGCAACAAGAGAGGGGGAGCTTGAAAAAGAGAAAGTTGATGTTGAGGGGGAGAGGGAAGCAGAAACAGAAAGAGTCTCAGTTCAAATAGAAGCAGAAACTGTTAATGCTGCTGAAACCTCACAAGCAGCAGTAACAGAGTTATCACCAACAGAAATTGAAGTAGCTGAGATGCTGATCAAAGCAAAGAATGACACTCCCAAAGCAAAGGGAGTGATCATAAATGAAGGGGGAGCAAAGAAAAGAGAAAAGAAAGAAATGGATGCAGAAGCAAAGAATAAGGGAAAAGAAAAAATGGTGGAATCTGATCAACCAGTCAAGAAGCAAAGGTTGGTTGAATCAGATGAAGCCTTAGCAAGGAAAATGCAGGAGGAGATGGAAAAAGAAGAAAGAGTTCAGGTGGAGAAGGACAGGGAGATGGCAAAGGCTTTAGCTGCTGAGTTAAATAAAGCCTATCAAAAAGGGCTTGAAACTGAAAAAGCTAAACAAAGGTCCATAAGTCTGAGAAAGGCTATGATAGCAAAATCAAGTGCAAAGAAAAGAAGACCTTCACAAACTTACCTTGCCACTCAGGAAAGAAACAAAATGATAACTTTCTTGAGGAGTGCAATTGGGGTAAAGAAAGAAATGTTTGTGAAGATGAATTTTGATCAAATCAGGGACCTCTATGAGAAAGAAATGGGGAAGCTGAAGAGCAATGAAAAGGATAGAGTGGAATTTGAAAAGAAGGCCAAGGAGAGTAATGATATTGATATGAATCAACCATTTCCTGAAAGTGAAGAGGGAACTCCTATCAAAGAAATGGCAGAGAAAAAGGAAGAAAAGAAGAAGGAAGAGACTCTAGTGCAGGTTCAAAAGACTTTGAAAAGAACCAAAATGATGGCTAAAAGAAAGAAAAACAAGAAGCCTAGAGTAGTAGAAGAACAAAAGGTTGCTGAAGAAGAAGTGGCACCTGAGTCATCTAACCAGCAAGAGTCATCAACCAAAGATGATGTAAGTTTGTATATGGTAGTGATGGACAAAGTGCCTGAACCAATTTCTGCAGAACCTGTAGGAGTTAAGCCTCCTGAGGTCATTCACTGGGATACATTGACAGTGGATGGAAAGGAATATATCAGACTGAAGAGAAAAGATGAGAAATATGAAGTGTACAGCACTTGGAGTAAGATTGTCAGAACATGCTCAAGGTCTGATATTGAAGAAATGTTTGCAATAGGGATGAAGTCATATGCAGATGAACTGAAAGCTCCAGAGATTTCAATCAAAAAGCTGGTAATGGAGTATCTGTGTATGATGTTCAAACCTGATGAAGTAGAGGAGGTAATCAGAAATGTGTTTCAAACAGTGAATAATTGGACTCTATATGAAACTAGTGGAGTATATGCAGTGACTTTGGATTTAAATCACACTGAGTACTTCCTAGTGGATAGAGTGTACAATCATAGCAGATTGAAGCTTCATGCCATGCTGAAGAAAAAGCTAGGGTGTATTCTAGATTCACAGATGGCTAAATACTTGATCCAAAGAACCATCAATCAGAGTTTGGGATTGGATGCAAATACTGGAATGTAGGCCACTATGAAGTTTTGGGAGCATCTTGGAGAGCTTATGAAGAAGTATCTGAAGAACTTGACTTCTCTTCTAAAAGTCAAGTTAGGGGGAGATTGTTGGGAACTGAAGATTCTACTAAGTATGGTTACTACTGCTAGTACAAGAGTGGTTACTACTGCCAGAGCACTTTGAAGATTAATACTGCTGAGTATTACTACTGCTAGTAGAATTACTACTGCTAGTCAAAGTTAGTACTGCTTGAACAAAGTTAGTACTGCTTAGCTAGTTAGTACTGCTAGTAGTTAGTACTGCTTAGTAGTTAATGCTGCTAGAAGAAGTTAATGCTGCTAAGCATAGTTAGTGCTGCTAAAGAGATCCGGATGGAAAGTATGACAGCTGGATATTCTGAAGATATACATGGAAGATATACTGCAGATTTGTTTATTCTTTGTAATTATCTTTTGATCAGTATATGTATAGAATGTATAGAATAGATAGAAATAACTTTTGAAAGAACTTTTGATAATTTTTGATAGAGAGAAAATCAACCTCAAGGCATAGATCCTAATTCTAGAGAAGTAGAATTCGTATTGGTGAGTCTGTTCATCAATATTGAGGTTGAGTGTGTAATCTTGTAGCTTCAAACATTCAATACAAGTTTACAGTTTGTTAATCATATACTGTTTTGTTTACTGTTTTATTAAATATCAAAGTGTTATTCCGCAACTTCTTTGATATTAGTTTCTGATAACTAATTCTTGTTAAGAATTCGATCCTGACAAGTGGTATCAGAGCCAATTCTATCAGAAACATCTATCTATCATGGAAAATCTTACAGAATCAAGCAGTACTTTGGTCTCCAAGGTTCCAATGCTCAAACCCAGTGAGTTTGACATGTGGAAGATAAGGATTAGACAATATATTCTTCTCACTGACTACTCAATGTGGGATATCATTGAGAATGGTCCTTCTGAAGCTGGAAGGATAGGACCAGATGGAAAAAGACCTCCACCAAAGACAGATGGTGAAAGAAAGATCAGACAAACAGAGATGAAGGCCTTGAGCACTCTGCTCTTGGCAATCCCCAATGAATATTAGCATCAATTCTGCAATTGTACTGATGCTCAAATTCTCTGGAATTCTCTAGAGAAAAGATTTGCTGGAACTAAGAGTATCAAAAGAAATCAAAGAGATGTTCTTAAGCAGCAGTATGAGAATTTTATTTCCTCAAAGAATGAGTCTATGACTCAAACTTTTGATAGGTTCAATAAACTCATTGGTGAACTGGCCACTGTTGGAGTAAAGATGGATCAAGATGACATCAACAGGAAGTTCCTCAGATCTCTAGGGGATGAATGGACTATGTACACTGTCTCTTATAGGCAGAGTGACAATCTGGAGGAAAAAGAACTTGATGATCTATACAATGATCTAAGAGTTTTTGAAACTGAGGTAGAGATCAAGAAGAAGCCTACTGGTTATGTCCACAATTCTGCACTTCTTTCAGCAGCAACTGATACTACTGCCGTCCCTGAAGCAGTTAGCACTGCTGGTGGAGCAAGTTCAGAAAAAGGATCTGAAACAATCTTTGAAGCCTTCTTGTCCAGTCATAGCAACAACTCATTAATCAATGATGATCTGGATCAACTTCACCCTGATGACCTGGAGGAGATGGATATCAAATGGCAGATGGCCATGCTATCCATGAGGGTGAAGAAGTTCATTAAAAGAACAGGAAGAAATAATTTCTCTCAAAGAAGAGAGGATGGAGCTGGTTTCGACAAGACCAAAGTGGAATGTTATAAGTGTCACATGAAAGGACACTTTGCTAGAGAATGCAGGAGTGCTGTTTCTAACAACATCCACCAACAAGCTCAGAATGGTAGCTACACTCAGAACAAGAATCCTGCTCAAGCCCTTGTTTCTCAACAAGGAATGGGATTTGATTGGAGTGATCAAGTTGAGGAAGCCATTCAGAATCAAGCTCTAATGGCAGAAGTGTTTGATCTTCCATCTGAGGTAATTTCTAACCTTTGCACTAAAACTTGCATTGACACTGTCAAAAGATACAGGGATCACAATCAAAGTATGTGTGATGACCTCAAAAGGTTAGAAAAGGATAGAAGAGATTATGTGCAAATAGTTGAGAGATTTGAAGAACAAATCAAAGGCTTTCAAGCCAATGAACTTCAACACTCTTATGATACTAACTACTGGAAGTGGGAAAAGAGTGAGTTAGAGACTAAATTGTCCAAATCCTTGGAAGAGAGGGATAAGCTAAAAGAGGAATTGTCCAAAGTTAAACTGGACATAGAGAAGTTTTCATATGCTTCAAAAGCAATGGATTCTCTTCTAAAGGCTCAGATACATGATAAGATGAAGCCTGGTATTGGATACAACAGTACACCTCCTCCTTATAACAACAATTATATCTCTCCTACTTCAGACTTGTTAGAAACCAAGGAGAAAAAGGACTTATCAGAAAAGACCTTTAAGATAGACCCTTTGGATGAAGTAGTGATTAAGGATCTAACTGAGAAAGAAGCCAGTAAGAAGAGAGATAATGATATAGATAAAGAAATCCATGAAGAAAACAATATAATCACTAATGAGGGATGTGGGAAAGACTGGATAAAGTTCAAGGAGATAGAAAAGACCAAAGGAAAAGACAACAAGGTTCATTACAAACAGACCACAGTTGTGAATCCTGCATCTTGTAAACAGTGTGAATGCAGTAAAGTCAAGAGCCTAAATTCTGGTTTAAAAAGAGGAAATCAAAGAAACTGGAACAATCAATGGGCTCAGAAGCAAGGAGTTGATCTGAGTAAAATCAATAGACCAAAACCTTGCTTCATATGTGGCAAGTTAAATCATCTGGCTAAATATTGCTTCTTCAATCCTATTAATCAACAGATGACCTTTCAAAGATGTAAGCAAAAATCTGTTGATTATAGGAAGGCTGGAAAGAAACATGGTGAAAAGAAAGGCCCTATGAAGAAAAGGATTTTAAAAGAAAGCATTAAAATGTGGGTGCCCAAAAGCACTAAAACTGTTAGTACTACTGACAGGGTTAGTGCTGCTGGAAGTTTTACTGCTGCTACCTGTGTTAGTACTGCCAAAAATATTAATGTTGCTAATACAGTTAGTACCTCTTCAAAGGATAATACTGCTAACATAGTTACTGCTGCTAACCCAGTTACTACTGCTAACAAGGTTAGTACTGCTAGGCATGCAAGTGCTGCTAAGGCAGTTAACACCTCAAAAACCAGTACTGTTTCCAGCACACATGTTTCCAAGCCTATTATTGTGACAAAGTACTCCAAACATGAGGAGCTAAAATTCAAAAATCTTGTCAAGAAGGAATGCAAGTATTTTGATGAGAAGGGGATACCCAAGACCACTTTGGCTTGGGTTCCTATTTCATACTAACTGATCTATCTTATGTGCAGGGCAACCAACAGCTCAAAGGAAGGAGCATATGGCATGTGGATACTGGTTGCTCAAGGCACATGACAGGCAACATGTCATGTCTTCAGGATTTCAAGCATATCAATGGAGGACATGTTGCTTTTGGAGATAATCTTACTGGTGGTAAGATAAGTGGAAAAGGTAATGTCACCAAAGGTAAGATGACATTTGAGGATGTCTACTATGTTGATCAATTAAAATACAACCTGTTAAGTGTATCACATGTTTGTGACAAACAACATAGTATATTATTTACAAATACTGAATGTATGATCCTTGCTCCAGGGTTCAAAGTAGTTGATGAAAGCATGATACTACTAAGAACTCCAAGAAAGGACAATGTTTACTGTCTAGATTTGGAAAATGTTTCAAGTGATTCATCTCTAAATTGTCTTGTTTCAAAAGCTTCTGTAGATGAATCATCTTTATGGCATAGAAGGATGTGTCACATGAATTTTAAGACTATGAACAAACTTGTTAAAAACAACCTTGTAAGAGGTTTACCTTCTAAAGTCTTTTCATGTGATGATCATTGTGTTGCTTGCCTCAAAGGCAAACAGCATAAAACTTCTCATAAGACCAAAGAGATAAATTCTATTTCTTCTTGTCTCCAGTTACTGCACATGGATCTGTTTGGTCCTACAAATGTTATGAGTATAGGCAAGAAATCTTACTGCTTAGTTATTGTTGATGATTACTCTAGATTCACCTGGGTATATTTTCTAAGGACTAAGGATGAGACAAGTGGACTGATCAAGTCCTTTATCCTGAGAATTGAAAACCAAACTAATCAAAAAGTAAAAGTCATTAGATCAGATAATGGGACTGAATTCAAAAATTTTGATCTAAACACCTTTTGTGAAGAGAAAGGGATTGAGAGACAGTATAGTGCTCCTAGAACTCCTCAACAGAATGGTGTTGCTGAAAGGAGAAATATGACATTAATAGAGGCTGCTAGATCTCTGTTGGCTGATTCAAAACTGCCAATTACCTTCTGGGCTGAAGCAGTTAATACTGCCTGTTATGTCCAAAACAGAGTTCTAGTAGTTAAGCCAAAGAACAAGACACCATATGAGCTTTTAAATAAAAGAAAACCCTTTATTGGATTTTTCAAACCTTTTGGGTGTCCTTGTACAATTCTCAATACCAAAACTCACTTAGGTAAGTTTGATAGCAAAGCAGATGATGGATTTCTTGTTGGTTATTCATCTCAAAGTAAGGCCTACAGAGTGTTCAATTCATCTTCTAGAATAATTGAAGAAAGTGACAATGTCAAATGCAATGAGAACAGACCAAATCCTATTGGAACTGGTCCTCAATGGTTATTTGACATTGATTCACTAACTAACTCCTTTGGTTTCAGTAGTAATGATCATGCAGGTTCAGGATGTGAAGGATCAGGGACTACACAAGTTCAAGAAAGTGTATCTAAATCAGTGATCTTTCCCACACCCACAGTGAATTCTTTTGAAGACTGTGAAAGGGATCAAACTACTGGACCAAGTCAGAGTAGAGATGAAGAGAATCAAGAAGATAAAGAATCAAAAGTAGCTGCTGAAAACACTTCAGGTGAGTTGAATGACTCCAATCTAGAAGCTGATGTTAATGAAGAACCTAGTCATAACACTAGAGTTCAAAAGAATCATCCTCCACAGCTGGTAATAGGAGATATATTATCTCCTATGATGACTAGACATCAGAGCAGACTTCAAGAAATGCAAGATCAACAGCATACAGTGCTGTCTTGCTTTCTATCCCAGCTTGAGCCTAAAAAGGCACATGATGCAATGAAAGAATCCAGCTGGATAGAAGCAATGCAAGAAGAATTGCTACAGTTCAAACTACAAGACGTATGGGATCTGGTAGACCTTCCTAAAGGTCACAGAGCAATTGGCACAAAGTGGATCTTTAGAAACAAGAGAGATGAAAGAGGAATTGTCATAAGGAACAAAGCAAGGCTAGTGGCTCAAGGGTATACTCAAGAAGAGGGTATAGATTATGAAGAAGTCTTTGCACCTGTGGCTAGGATAGAAGCTATCAGATTATTCCTAGCCTATGCTTCTTACATGAACTTCAAAGTCTATCAAATGGATGTAAAGAGTGCTTTTCTCTATGGATCAATTGAAGAAGAGGTATATGTCTGTCAACCACCAGGGTTTGAAAACCCAAGCTATCCAGACAGGGTATACAAATTGAAGAAAGCTCTTTATGGACTGCATCAAGCTCCAAGAGCATGGTATGACACTCTGTCATCCTATCTCTTGGACAATGGCTTTGAAAGAGGAGTCATTGATAAGACTCTATTTATCAAGAGAAAGAAGAAGGATATCTTGTTAGTCCAAATTTATGTTGATGACATTATCTTTGGATCTACAAGAGATAACATGTGCAAGGAGTTTGAGGATCTAATGCATCAAAGGTTTAAAATGAGTTCCATGGGGGAACTTACTTTCTTCCTTGGACTCCAAGTTCAACAGAAGTCAGATGGCATCTTCATATGTCAATCCAAGTATGTGCAGGACATTCTAACCAAGTTTGGATTCTCAGATTCAAAACCTGCTAGTACACCTATGGAAACACACAAACAGATAACAGCAGATCTTGAGGGGGAGGATATGGATGTGCATCATTACAGATCCATGATTGGCTCTCTCATGTATCTCACAGCATCAAGGCCAGATATAATGTTTCCAGTCTGTGTGTGTGCAAGATTCCAAGTTAGGCCAAAGCAATCTCACTTTCAAGCTGTTAAGAGGATATTCAGATATCTCAAAGGACAACCTAGATTGGGACTTTGGTATCCTCATGACTCACCCTTTGACCTAATTGCATACTCAGACAGTGATCTAGGTGGGGTAAACTTGGACAGAAAGTCTACTTCTGGAGGATGTCAGTTCTTGGGTGCTAGACTAGTTTCATGGCAGTGCAAGAAACAAACCACAGTGTCCACATCTACAACAGAGGCAGAGTATATAGCAGCTGCAAGTTGCTGTTCTCAAGTCTTATGGATTCAGAATCAAATGATGGACTATGGGGTAACCTTTCTACACACTCCCATCTTTATTGATAATAGCAGTGCTATTAGCATTGTAAATAATCCAGTCAAGCACTCTAAGACAAAGCACATTGAGATCAGGTATCACTTTATAAGAGACTCTAATGAAAAGAAACTTGTTCAAGTTGTAAAAGTTCATACTGACAACCAGTTTGCTGATCTATTCACCAAAGCCTTTGATGTGGGTAGATTCACTTTCTTGGTAACAAGTGTGGGAATGATCAACTCTGAATAAGCTTTATCCCAAAAAGTGAATAAATATATGAATATTATAGATTCTTGGTGCTTCTAATCAATCTTTGCAGGGCATGCATAGCAGTACTCAATTCAGCCTAAACCTCAAGGAGTAAGTACAGTTAATACTGCTAGTTGGTTAATACTGCTAGTTTGTTAATACTGCTAGTTGGTTAATACTGCTAGTTGGTTAATACTGCTAGTTGGTTAATACTGCTAGTTGGTTAATACTGCTAGTTAGTTAATACTGCTAGTTGGTTAATACTGCTAGTTGGTTAATACTGCTAGCTAGTTAATACTGCTCGCAGTTAATACTGCTAGTTAGTTAATACTGCTCGCAGTTAATACTGCTCGCAGTTAATACTGCTAGTTAGTTAATACTGCTCTAGGTTAATACTGCTTATAATCCGAATACTATAAATACCCTTTGCCCGCCTAAACGTTCATAACGACTCTTTGCATACTGTTCACTTGCTCTTCTAATCTTTTTCTCTCAAGTACCTAGTCTTCCAGGCAAGAACATCCCAGTTCAATGGCATCCATGGCGTTTATCGACGAGCACAATGAGATCGCAATGCTACAGAAGCCCAAACAAGCCGAAGGGTTCCACCAGATTGTGGATTTCCTCAAGTCGAGCCATATTGCTCATGCTCTGACAGTTGCCCTTACTATCTACATTGAGCATCAAAGGCAGTTCTGGGCCAATGCCACCATTGTTACTGAGAATGGTGTGCAGATGATCAACACCAGGGTGTGTGACCAACCCCTAACTGTATCTGAAGAAGTTATTCGCATCAGTCTACGTCTAGACGATGCTTCTGGTATAACTTCTATTCCCAATGATGAACTGTTTTCTTCCCTTACAAGAATGGGGTATGGAGGCCCATTGGGTATTTTCAAATTCTCAAAAGCAAAATTTTCACCCCAATGGCGTTTTCTTGTTCATACCTTGATGCACTGCATCTCCAAAAAGACTACTGGATGGAGTGAGTTCAGCAGTCCAATTGCCTATGCTTTGGTCTGCTTGGCTACAGCCAGAAAGTATAATTTCTCAAAAATGATATTCAGTGATCTTGTATCAAACATGGGAAACAAAAAGAGTTTCTTTATGTATCCCAGGTTTGTCCAAGTAGTTATTACCAATGAATTGACGGACATACCACAACCTGTTGGGGTATATGTACCTAAACCCCCCAAAGGCAAGGTTTTCTCAAATATGAGAAGGTCTGCTGGGGACTCGGAAGGAGTTGACACCCCATTGTTCTCTACAATGATGGTGGTGTCCCAAACCACTGAAGGTATGGCAGCAGGGTCAAGGCCCACATTAGACCAACCCACTGCTAGCCAAACCCAACCTTCCCACTCAAAAACAATTCCCCAGTCTCTTCTTGAAAAACCAACCTCTCCTATTACCCAAACCTACAAGAGGAAACAGGTAAAGAAGGCTCCTTCCCTTCTTGTACCATCACCCCCCAAGCCTTTAAGCCCTCTAAAGGAGAATTCTCCTTTAGAGAATATCCATAGGGGAACTACAGGGGTGTCTCCCAACCCCAAGGAGGTGCTCTCTGAGGAGGAGGAGGAAGAGCATATGGGTGATGAGGCTGCCACTACTCCTGCTAGCACAGAGGAGGAAAGTGGTAACATCAATAAGACCTCCCCCATGGCAACTTCAAATGAGCAATCATTTGAAGGTCCCTGGTGCCAAGAAACCACGGGGGTGGATAGTGCTTCTGCTAGGCAGAAGACTTCCACTTCAAAAAGATCCAATGATCCTTCAATAGGGGGTAACACTCCTGGAGAAGGTGAGGACAGATATAACTATGAGGAATTGATGGAAACCATGGGAAACATCAACCAGGATGTTATTAAGCAAGGAAAAGAAATAGAGGAGCTGAAGCTGGTCATCCTATCTCAACAAGTGCATATTACCAAGCTCAAGAAGTTGGTAATGAAACTAGTACAGAAACAGAAGAAGAAACAGTTTGTGCTAAGGAGAAGGAAATTTGGGAAGGATGCTCCCAAAAAGGGGGAGATCAACATGGAAGAAGCAACAAGAGAGGGGGAGCTTGAAAAAGAGAAAGTTGATGTTGAGGGGGAGAGGGAAGCAGAAACAGAAAGAGTCTCAGTTCAAATAGAAGCAGAAACTGTTAATGCTGCTGAAACCTCACAAGCAGCAGTAACAGAGTTATCACCAACAGAAATTGAAGTAGCTGAGATGCTGATCAAAGCAAAGAATGACACTCCCAAAGCAAAGGGAGTGATCATAAATGAAGGGGGAGCAAAGAAAAGAGAAAAGAAAGAAATGGATGCAGAAGCAAAGAATAAGGGAAAAGAAAAAATGGTGGAATCTGATCAACCAGTCAAGAAGCAAAGGTTGGTTGAATCAGATGAAGCCTTAGCAAGGAAAATGCAGGAGGAGATGGAAAAAGAAGAAAGAGTTCAGGTGGAGAAGGACAGGGAGATGGCAAAGGCTTTAGCTGCTGAGTTAAATAAAGCCTATCAAAAAGGGCTTGAAACTGAAAAAGCTAAACAAAGGTCCATAAGTCTGAGAAAGGCTATGATAGCAAAATCAAGTGCAAAGAAAAGAAGACCTTCACAAACTTACCTTGCCACTCAGGAAAGAAACAAAATGATAACTTTCTTGAGGAGTGCAATTGGGGTAAAGAAAGAAATGTTTGTGAAGATGAATTTTGATCAAATCAGGGACCTCTATGAGAAAGAAATGGGGAAGCTGAAGAGCAATGAAAAGGATAGAGTGGAATTTGAAAAGAAGGCCAAGGAGAGTAATGATATTGATATGAATCAACCATTCCCTGAAAGTGAAGAGAGAACTCCTATCAAAGAAATGGCAGAGAAAAAGGAAGAAAAGAAGAAGGAAGAGGCTCTAGTGCAGGTTCAAAAGACTTTGAAAAGAGCCAAAATGATGGCTAAAAGAAAGAAAAACAAGAAGCCTAGAGTAGTAGAAGAACAAAAGGTTGCTGAAGAAGAAGTGGCACCTGAGTCATCTAACCAGCAAGAGTCATCAACCAAAGATGATGTAAGTTTGTATATGGTAGTGATGGACAAAGTGCCTGAACCAATTTCTGCAGAACCTGTAGGAGTTAAGCCTCCTGAGGTCATTCACTGGGATACATTGACAGTGGATGGAAAGGAATATATCAGACTGAAGAGAAAAGATGAGAAATATGAAGTGTACAGCACTTGGAGTAAGATTGTCAGAACATGCTCAAGGTCTGATATTGAAGAAATGTTTGCAATAGGGATGAAGTCATATGCAGATGAACTGAAAGCTCCAGAGATTTCAATCAAAAAGCTGGTAATGGAGTATCTGTGTATGATGTTCAAACCTGATGAAGTAGAGGAGGTAATCAGAAATGTGTTTCAAACAGTGAATAATTGGACTCTATATGAAACTAGTGGAGTATATGCAGTGACTTTGGATTTAAATCACACTGAGTACTTCCTAGTGGATAGAGTGTACAATCATAGCAGATTGAAGCTTCATGCCATGCTGAAGAAAAAGCTAGGGTGTATTCCAGATTCACAGATGGCTAAATACTTGATCCAAAGAACCATCAATCAGAGTTTGGGATTGGATGCAAATACTGGAATGTAGGCCACTATGAAGTTTTGGGAGCATCTTGGAGAGCTTATGAAGAAGTATCTGAAGAACTTGACTTCTCTTCTAAAAGTCAAGTTAGGGGGAGATTGTTGGGAACTGAAGATTCTACTAAGTATGGTTACTACTGCTAGTACAAGAGTGGTTACTACTGCCAGAGCACTTTGAAGATTAATACTGCTGAGTATTACTACTGCTAGTAGAATTACTACTGCTAGTCAAAGTTAGTACTGCTTGAACAAAGTTAGTACTGCTTAGCTAGTTAGTACTGCTAGTAGTTAGTACTGCTTAGTAGTTAATGCTGCTAGAAGAAGTTAATGCTGCTAAGCATAATTAGTGCTGCTAAAGAGATCCGGATGGAAAGTATGACAGCTGGATATTCTGAAGATATACTGAAGATATACATAGAAGATATACATGGAAGATATACTGCAGATTTGTTTATTCTTTGTAATTATCTTTTGATCAGTATATGTATAGAATGTATAGAATAGATAGAAATAACTTTTGAAATAACTTTTGATAATTTTTGATAGAGAGAAAATCAACCTCAAGGCATAGATCCTAATTCTAGAGAAGTAGAATTCGTATTGGTGAGTCTGTTCATCAATATTGAGGTTGAGTGTGTAATCTTGTAGCTTCAAGCATTCAATACAAGTTTACAGTTTGTTAATCATATACTGTTTTGTTTACTGTTTTATTAAATATCAAAGTGTTATTCCGCAACTTCTTTGATATTAGTTTCTGATAACTAATTCTTGTTAAGAATTCGATCCTGACAGAAACCAAAAGAGTTAGTTAGTGAATCAATGTCAAATAGCCACTGAGGACCAGACCCAATAGGATTTGGTGTGTTCTCATTGCATTTGACATTGTCACTTTCTTCAATTATTCTAGAAGATGAGTTAAAAACTCTGTAGGCCTTACTTTGAGATGAATACCCAACAAGAAATCCATCATCTGCTTTGTTATCAAACTTACCTAAGTGAGATTTGGTATTGAGAATTGTACAAGGACACCCAAAAGGTTTGAAAAAAACCAATGAAAGGTTTTCTTTTATTTAACAGCTCATATGGTGTCTTGTTCTTTGGCTTAACTACTAGAACTCTGTTTTGGACATAACAGGCAGTATTAACTGCTTCAGCCCAGAAGGTAATTGGCAGTTTTGAATCAGCCAACAGAGATCTAGCAGCCTCTATTAGTGTCCTATTTCTCCTTTCAGCAACACCATTCTGTTGAGGAGTCCTAGGAGCACTATACTGTCTCTCAATGCCTTTTTCTTCACAGAAGGTGTTTAGATCCAGATTTTTGAATTCAGTCCCATTATCTGATCTAATGACTTTTACTTTTTGATTAGTTTGGTTTTCAATTCTTTGGATAAAGGATTTGATCAGTCCACTTGTCTCATCCTTAGTCCTTAGAAAATAAACCCAGGTAAATCTAGAGTAATCATCAACAATGACCAAGCAATAAGATTTCTTGCCTATACTCATAACATTTGTAGGACCAAACAAATCCATATGCAATAACTGGAGACAAGAAGAAATTGAATTTATCTCTTTGGTCTTATGAGAAGTTTTATGCTGTTTGCCTTTAAGACAAGCAACACAATGATCATCACATGAAAAGACTTTAGATGGTAAACCTCTTACAAGGTTGTTTTTAACAAGTTTGTTCATATTCTTAAAATTCATGTGACACATCCTTCTGTGCCAAAGAGAGGATTCATCTACAGAGGCTTTTGAAACAAGACAATTTAGAGATGAATCACTATCAACATTGTCCATATCTAGACAGTAAACATTGTCCTTTCTTGGAGTTCTAAGTAGTATCATGCTTTCATCAACTACCTTGAACCCTGGAGCAAGGATCATACACTCAGTATTTGTAAATAATATACTATGTTGTTTGTCACATACCTGTGATACACTTAACAGGTTGTACTTCAATTGATCAACATAGTAGACATCCTCAAATGTCATCTTACCTTTGGTGACATTACCTTTTCCACTTATCTTACCACCAGTAAGATTATCTCCAAATGCAACATGTCCTCCATTGATATGCTTGAAATCCTGTAGGCATGACATGTTACCTGTCATGTGCCTAGAGCAACCACTATCAACATGCCATATGCTCTTTTTCTTGAGCTGTTGGTTGCCCTGCACATAAGATAGATCAGTTAGTATGAATTAGGAACCCAAGCCAAAGTGGTCTTGGGCACCCCTTTCTCATCAAAATACTTGCATTCTTTCTTGACAAGATTTTTGAATTTTAGCTCCTCATTCTTGGAGTACTTTGTCACAATAATAGGTTTGGAAACATTTGTGCTAGAAACAGTACTGGTTTTAGAGTTACTAACTGCTTTAGCAGTACTTGCATGCTTAGCAGTACTAACCTTGATAGTAGTAGTAACTGTGTTAGCAGCAGTAACTGTGTTGGCAGTATTAACCTTTGAAGAGGTACTAACTGTATTAGCAGCATTAATATTTTCAGCAGTACTAACACAGGTAGCAGCAGTAATACTTCCAGCAGCACTAACCTTGTCAGCAGCACTAACAGTTTTAGTGCTTTTGGGCACCCACATTTTAATACTTTCTTTTAAAATCTTTTTCTTCATAGGGCCTTTCTTTTCACCATGTTTCTTTACAGCCTTCCTATTTCCAACAGGTTTTTGCACAAATTTTTGAAAAGTCATCTGTTGATTGATAGGGTTAAAGAAGCAGTATTTAGCCAAATGATTTAACTTGCCACATATGAAGCAAGGTTTTGGTCTATTGATTTTACTCAGATCAACTCCTTGCTTCTGAGCCCATTGATTGTTCCAGTTTCTTTGATTTCCTCTTTTTAAACCTGAATTTAGGCTCTTGGCTTTACTGCAATCACATTGTTTACAAGATCCAGGATTCACAACTGTGGTTTGTTTGTAATGAACCTTGTTATATTTTCCTTTGGTCTTCTCTATCTCCTTGGACTTGATCCAGATTTTCCCACATCCCTCATTGGTGATAATGTTGTTTTCTAATGGGATCTTTTTACTTATATCATTATCTCTATCCTCACTGGCTTCTTTCTCAGTTAAATCCTTAATTACTACTTCATCCAAAGGATCTATCTTAAAGGCTTTCTCAGATAAGTCCTTTTTCTCCTTGGTTTCTAACAAGTCTGAAGTAGGAGAGATATAATTGTTGTTGTAAGGAGGTGGTGTACTGTTGTATCCAATACCAGGCTTTATCTTATCATGAATCTGAGCCTTTAGAAGAGAATCCATTGCTTTTGAAGCATATGAAAACTTTTCTATGTCAAGTTTAACTTTAGACAGTTCCTCCTTCAGCCTATCACTCTCTTCTAAGGATTTAGACAGTTTGGTTTCTAACTCATTCTTTTCCCACTTCCAATAGTTAGTGTCATAGGAGTGTTGAAGTTCATTAGCTTGAAAGCCTTTGATTTGTTCTTCAAATCTTTCTACTATTAACACATAATCTCTTCTATCCTTTTCTAATCTTTTGAGGTCATCACACATACTTTGATTGTGATCCCTGTATCTTTTGACAGTGTCAATGCAAGATTTAGTGCAAAGATTAGAAATTACCTCAGATGGGAGATCTGACACTTCTGCCATAAGAGCTTGATTCTGAATGGCTTCCTCAGCTTGATCACTCCAGTCAAATCCCATTCCTTGTTGAGACACAAGGGCTTGAGCAGGATTCTTGTTCTGAGTGTAGCCTCCATTCTGAGCTTGTTGGTGGTTGTTGTTTGGAACAGCACTCCTGCATTCTCTAGCAAAGTGTCCTTTTATGTGACACTTATAACATTCCACCTTGGTCTTGTCAAAACCAGCTCCATCTTCTCTTCTTTGAGAGAAGTTATTCCTTCCTGTTCTTTTAATGAACTTCTTTACCCTCATGGATAGCATGGCCATCTGCCATTTGATATCCATCTCCTCCAGGTCATCAGGGTGAAGTTGATCCAGATCATCATTGATCAATGAATTGTTACTATGACTGGACAAGAAGGCTTCAAAGATTGTTTCAGTTCCTTTTTCTAAACTTGCTCCACTAGCAATACTAACTGCTTCAGGGATGGCAGTAGTATCAGTGGCTGCTGAAAGAAGTGCAGAATTGTGGACATAACCAGTAGGCTTCTTCTTGATCTCTACCTCAGTTTCAAAAACTCTTAGATCATTGTATAGATCATCAAGTTCTTTCTCTTCCAGATTGTCACTCTGCCTATAAGAGACAGTGTACATAGTCCACTCATCCCCAAGAGATCTGAGGAACTTTCTGTTGATGTCATCTTGATCCATCTTCACTCCTACAGTAGCCAGTTCACCAATGAGCTTGTTGAACCTATCAAAAGTTTGAGTCATAGACTCATTCTTTGAGGAAGTAAAGTTCTCATATTGCTGTTTTAGAACATCTCTTTGATTTCTTTTGATGCTCTTAGTTCCAGCAAATCTTTTCTCTAGAGCATTCCAGAGAATTTGAGCATCAGTGCAGTTGCAAAATTGATGTTGATATTCATTGGGGATGGCCAAGAGCAGAGTGCTCAAGGCCTTCATCTCTGTCTGTCTGGTCTTCCTTTCACCATCTGTCTTTGGTGGAGGTCTTTTCCCATCTGGTCCTATCCTTCCAGCTTCAGAAGGACCATTCTCAATGATATCCCACATTGAGTAGTCAGTGAGAAGAATATATTGTCTGATTCTGATCTTCCACATGTCAAACTCACTAGGTTTGAGCATTGGAACCTTGGAGACCAAAGTACTGCTTGATTCTGTAAGATTTTCCATGATAAATAGATGTTTCTGAGAGAGTTTTGCTCTGATACCACTTGTCAGGATCGAATTCTTAACAAGAATTAATTCTCAGAAACAATATCAAAGAAGTTTGCGGAATAACACTTTGATATTCAATGAAACAGTAAATCAATACAGAAAATATGAAGAACAAACTGTAAACTTGTATTGAATGCTTTGAAGTTACAAGATTGCACACTCAACCTCAATATTGATGAACAGGCTCACCAATACGAATTCTACTTCTCTAGAATTAGGATCTATGCCTTGAGGTTGTTTTTCTAAAAAAAACTTCATTTATAAACTATCCTATAACTTCTATACATATACTAAAGAAAAAGATAATTACAATAAATAAACAAATCTTCAGTATATCTTCCATGTATATCTCTAAGCTTCCAAGAATATCTTCATTCTTTCCAGCTGTCTTCCTTTCCATACGGATCATATAAGCAGCACTAACTATGCTTAGCAGCATTAACTTCTTCTAGCAGCATTAACTACCAAGCAGTACTAACTACTAGCAGTACTAACTTTGTTTAAGCAACACTAACTTTGACTAGCAGTATTAATTACTAGCAGTAGTAATACTCAGCAGTATTAACCTTGAATTCTTCTAGCAGCATTAACTCTGAACCAGCAGCATTAACCATACTTGTTAAATTCTTCAGTTCCCAACAGCTTATTCTCTCTATAATTGCATTCTAAACCTTTACTGATCAATCCAATCATATGACCAGGTTTTGTGGTTCAATCTCTATTCTTTATTGATTATTATTGTTATTGCACTGTACTGGGATCCACAAACTTTACATTGTGAAGTTTGAGGATCAACATGAGACAGAGTGGGAATATTCTATGACATTTCCAGTCGTTCCCTTGGAAAATCCTTTTTCCTATCTCCCCCTAACGACAGGAAAACTGTCTCATAAAAGTGACAATCCGTAAATCTAGCGGTAAAAAGATCACCCGTCAAGGATTCTAATTAGTGGATAATTGTTGGAGATTCATATCCGACAAATATACTTAATCATTTTAAAGACCCATTTTGGTGCACTGTGGGGGCTCAATTGGCATATATACTGCACAACCAAACATGCGTAAATGTAAAATATCAGGCTTATATCCAGTTTACAATTGGTACACATGAGACTGGTTAACTAGTAATAGGTCTCAAAATGAAAAAGTAAAGCTACGTATAGTATTGCATAACCCCAGACACATGTAGGTAAATTGATGCGCATAACTAATGTCTTGGCTACCATCTATATTCTTTTGATGACAAATTCTATGAGACCATTTTAGATATACATATGGGGTATATGAAACTCTGCATTGATCCCAATACATATGCAATAATCATCGAATACTTATGATGTAAATTCTCTAGCATTCCAAGTCATGTAGACTTATCAGGGTGGTGAGCCCTTAAACGTATAGCTAGTGCTAGGAGTGCAGCATTTCATGTGGATAGTAATACGACATGTTTTCATCGTGTCGAAACCAGAACCATAAAGTACTTATGTTCATAAACATCACCTTTTATTCGTTTTAAGAATGAAATATTTTTGTATTATGTCCTTAGCTTTAGGATGGTCTCATTCCTGTCTTGGCTAAGGATCAGGGTATATAAAAGTTTTAGGTATTCGATAGTGCATATTATGATAATGGTGTTGCTTCTTATGTTGCAGAAGTCAAAGTTGCAATTTGCCTCATTTTGCCTTTCATTTGAAAGAGAGTGTGTTTACGTGTATTTTGCAATACACGGATCACTATGTCATGACCATGGTGTCCCATGTGGTCATGTCGAAACATATATGTGTCATTGTCCAAAAATTCTTTATTGGTGACAAATTATGATTTAGTGACCTAGATAATCCATTAATTTGACATGTTAATTTCTCTAATATATGTTCCTTTAGAGTTGATGTACATATACTCAATTCCATTTTTATAATATGATTTCCAGTTGATACGAATATCTTAACAAGGTTTTCATTAATATAGTGTTTAAATAACTATTAATCTTGTACCAACAAGAAAATGACAGTACATCGTCTAAGTATTTTGGTTGGATGAATTATAAAATAAATATTAGTCAATCTCTTTAGATTGTGTGAAATGTCCTACAAAACCTCAAGTTCTCCTTGATACATTCATACACGGAACAGAGAATATTGAGAGTTTTGTATTTGTTTTTAATGTATTTCTTTACATCTATAATGGTTATCGATTTGAGTGTATATATTAATTTTATGCTTAACATAAATTTCAAGGAAACATGTGCTTAATCAATCTTAAATTAATATGATATAGTTTATTTTCAATTTGTTCTTTTTTCGAAAGAACTAGTTATTAATGTATTTCTTCTTTAACTATCCAATATCAACTAGGCAGTAGTTGCATCTTTGCTCCAAGGAATGGAAAATCCTTCCAACTATTGTCATGACCCTGACCCTTTCCACGGTTTTGTCCACGTGGTACATAGATGCCACTTGTGAGAAATTGTCTTTCACTCACTATTCTTTGGAGTTGTTTCCACCTCTAACACTTTCATTATTGATCTCGGGAATTTTCTATAACACCCCAATAATTGGGATAAACAAAATTTCCATGAAAGGGAAATATGGTAACAAAATATGCCATAGCATGAGCTCCTCCCAAAAAAGGGCAGACAAAAAACGCCAGTTAAGGTTACAAGTTCGTAATATATAACAATGAGGGGGAAAACAACCCTTTCATCTAAATTCTATCTAGGAATAAGATTAACAAAAGTTGTGATCCAGTCCAAAAATAAGCTTCTATAATGGGTGTCCCAAAAATGTCCCCAAGCTTGCATCTAAGTCATCTATGCCTTCTTAGCGGTCGTGCCGCTAGAACCTGAGATACATATCAAACCAAACAAGTGTTAGGCCAAACGGGCCTAGTGAGTTGTACAAAAGCATGGCATGATAACAAGAGACATGTTAAAGCATTAATAACGACTCAGTCCACTTGGCCATACTGGAATCAATGAGGGAGATCCATCACACCAATGAGTTTTACCTCAAGTCATTGTACCTTGATGTTTGTCCGCATAACAACATCCCAAAGGCCCGGCACACCATCCCTGTGGCGGAGGCCTTAGGTGCATACCGTCCCGGTGGCACCTAAGACTACATCCTTCTGGCACATACTCACGGTTCATCCAACATACACACACACACACACACACACACACACATATATATATATATATATATATATTCATCTTTTCTACATATCTCGCATCAACAAGATACATATACATATCCCGTATCAACAAGATACATATACATACTGTTTGGGTAAAAAAGTCCAACAGACTATGGTCGTACGACATAAGGTAAGGGACGATCTTTCTTAAGGCGACCTCGACTAAAACGGTTAACTATCTGTCCAATGAATACCATCGTACGACATGATTTCAGTTACTAACTTACAATATACATTATGCCATGTTTTAATGCAGGATTCAAAGATATTTATGATTGAAGATTGTAACGATAGACATCATCAATAACAAGAAGCATAACGGACGCTATCATCAATATCAGAAACGGTCATATGCATTCAAAGACTTGGAAAATAGAAAGATGGAGTATAAATATGGGATTGAAACTACACATTGGGGGACCTGATACTGATATCTGAGAAACTCACAAATTATACTCTGAAGCTTGCTCAATCTTTCTCAAAGTTCATAAAGCATTCTATTGTTTGACGTACGACGCACGACTGAAGTCTTAATACATCCGACGCACGTCCGAATTTACTTTGTTATATTACTTTTTCATTGTATTACACTTGTAACACCTGTTCTAAAGGACGACGTCCCTGATTGACGTCCATAGTGCACGACGACTCACACTCGTCCGCGGTTTTTACCCATTTTAGGGGTTTTCCGCGTCACCAATTCTCTCGTCTTATTTACTTTATTTTTATTATAGTCGTAAGATTATTGTTGTTACTTTCTTTGGTTGGATCAAGCTCCACATTTACCTTAAATTTTCCTTGTGAGATTTTTGGCATAAACAGTTTGGCGCCCACCGTGGGGCCACATCCAAAGGAAATCTTCAATAATCTAACGACAGACTAACGTTTTCTCTTAGTGTTTTCTTGTCCAGTTGTTCAGGATAATGGAATTCCAAGGAACTCAAGATCATGTCGTAGCTCAAATGAACATGGAGCTAACAGCTGCTCGTGCTCGTATTGACGCCTTAACAACTCAAGCTCGACAAGCAGCTGAAACCATCGAGAATTTGAGAAACCAAAATGGGAACAATATGATGGGTACTACAAATGCTTCTGTTGGTACTTGGAATATGCCTCCTCCATTACCAAACTATCCTCGTCCACCATCAATTAACCCTGCAACTTTTATGATTCCAACTATGCCTATGGCTTCTATTCCATTCAATGGATATGCATCTGACACCTCACAGCAGAATAGCCTCAATGGGACTGGTTATGTTCCATTGGGCACTTCAAATGGTGTTCCCTTAGATCCTGTTGCACAAAGATTAAAACTTCTGGAAGAACAAAATGAACGTGTCCTATCAATGTTGGCCAAATTACCGGGGGCAGCAGTTCCAGTCGATATCGAGCCTCGTACAGGGTTTCAGGCGTCGCCGTTCGTTGACGAGATCGCGTTGGTGGACGTCCCAAAGAAGTATAGCATTCCAACCTTCAGTCCAAAGTACTCAGGCGTCACTGATCCAACGGAACACGTCGCTCAATACAAGCAACTTATGTGGACTGTCTCAATACCGCACCAATTCCAAGAAGTTTGCATGTGCAAAAGTTTTGGGGCGACCTTGACCGGGGCAGCTTTACAATGGTTAATAAATCTTAAACCTAAAACTATTGGGTCTTTTGCAGAACTGGTGAATCAATTCACTCAACAATTCGCTAGCAGCCGAAAAATGGAGAAGCAAACAAGCGACCTCTATTACGTCGTGCAGAAGAGTGGAGAATCCATCCGGAGCTACTTTAATCGGTTCAATGCGGAGATGATTAGTATCCGTAACTGTGATGTAAAAACAGCAATCGAAGCATACAAACGAGGTCTGGACGATAGTTCCGGGTTATATCTCGATCTTACAAAATATCCTCCGGAAACCTTTGAAGACGTACGAGCACGGACACTTGCCCATATGAGGGTCGAGGATGACCTTGCATTCAGAAATAAACATTCGGGCGACCGAAAAAACCTAAGTGTTAAAAAGCCAAACTTCAAACCAAAGTCAACCAATCGATCTGAGCCTACTCGTCAGATTTCAAACGTCAGATTTGAAAAGAAAGGACTGACGACTTCTAAATCTGTCCAGTATCCTAAGGTATCATCTTATGGTTTCCCTGGATCAGCTAAAGACGTCGTCATATCCTTGAAGCAACTTCAGCAAAACATACGATGGCCAAAGAAAAGTGACAAGGACAGTGATAAGAAGGATAAAAATAAATGGTGCGACTTCCATGATGACTTCGGTCATATAACGGAAGATTGTATCGCCTTAAAGAAAGAGTTGTCCTGGCTTAATTCGAAAGGTTATTTGCAGGAATTAAAGGAAAAGAAAGACGCACGTCCCACATCTCCAGAGCATGCCAAGGTGATTAATTGTATCACTGGAGGTTCTGATATCTGTGGGACCACCTATTCAGCTGCTAAGAGACATGCCAGTCGCGGTCCCGATAACCGACCAATTCCAAAGGATGTACGACTCAAAGAGGACGCAGAATTGGAGGCTATGCCCTTAACGTTCGACCAGGCGGATCTCGATGACGTACATCAGAAGCATCATGACGGACTAATTATTCAATTAAGCATTGGGAATTGTCTGACCAAAAGGATACTCGTCGATGGAGGTAGTTCAGCTAACATTATCTTTTTTGATGCAGTGAAAGCAATGGGCATCGACAAATCTGAGATTATACGACGTTCGACCACACTCGTTGGATTTAATGGTGGAGCGACAAACACCATGGGTGAAATCATACTTCCAGTATATGCTAAGGGAATCAACAGACAGACGAAATTCAATGTCGTCGATTGTTCATCAGCTTATAATGTCATTCTTGGGCGACCTTGGATTCATGACATGAAGGCTGTGCCTTCGACATATCATCAAACTCTGAAATTTCCCACGCAATGGGGAGTACAGGAAATCAAAGGCGAAAGAAAGGTTGCTAGGGAATGTTACAAAGTTTCCTTGAAGCCCCCGAAGCAGACAGTATAGCAATTACAGAACCAGGACGTTCCTGGGACTAACGACGATTATCGCTTGGAAGCTGTCGTCTTAAACCAGGATAAACCTGACCAGATGGTTTACATAGGTTCTACGCTCGACCCTTCTTTTAAAAAGCAACTAATTTCTTTTTTGCAGGACCACTATGATTGTTTTGCTTGGACGCACGAAGACATGGTGGGTATTGATCCGAGTATTATTTCTCATAAACTCAACATTGATCCATCATTTAAACCTGTTCAACAGAAAAGGCGAAAATTTGCTCCTGAGAGGAATAAGGTTATCAACGACGAAGTTGATAATTTACTTAAAACAGGAAAAATACGGGAAGTCAAATATCCAGATTGGCTCGCTAATGTTGTAGTCGTTCAAAAGAAAAATGGCAAATGGCGAGTTTGCATCGATTTCACAGACCTTAACAAAGCATGTCCGAAAGATCCATTTCCATTACCACATATCGACTCCATGGTCGATGCTACAGCAGGACATGAGATACTCACATTCATGGATGCATATTCTGGGTATAACCAGATATTGATGCATACAGACGACCAGGAAAAAACAGCCTTCATGACGGATAAAGGTATTTATTGTTACAAAGTAATGCCTTTTGGTCTTAAAAATGCAGGTTCGACATATCAACGATTGGTGAATATGATGTTCAAAGAACATTTGGGTGATACTATGGAAGTATACATTGATGACATGCTTGTCAAATCAAAACATGCGGACGATCATATCGGACATTTGAAGCAGTCATTCGACATCTTGCGTGAATACAAGATGAAGTTGAATCCTACGAAATGTTCCTTCGGGGTTCGAGCTGGAAAATTTCTCGGTTATATGGTCACACGACGAGGAATCGAAGCTAATCCAGAATAGATTAAAGCAATTGTTGAGCTAAAATCGCCTAGAAATTTTAAAGAAGTCCAACGTCTTACAGGACGTATAGCAGCACTGAACCGGTTCATTTCTCGATCGTCCGACAGGTGTCATTTATTCTACAATGTCCTACGAAAGAATAAAGGCTTCGAATGGACAGATAAGCATGAAGAAGCATTGCAACAACTCAAAAAATACATGATGTCGCCTCCTTTTCTCTCTAAACCTGAGCAAGGTGAAATCCTTCAACTTTACCTAGCAGTCAGCAATAATTCGGTAAGTGCAGTCCTTATCCGAGAAACCGACGAACGACAACTGCCGATTTACTATGTAAGTAAAACTCTATTAGATGCTGAAACCAGGTATTCGTCTATAGAAAAACTTTTACTTTCATTAGTCATGGCTGCTAAAAAGTTACGACATTATTTTGAGTCACATCCTATAATTGTGGTAACTAATTTTCCTTTAAAATCTGTGTTAAGAAAGCCCGAATTAACAGGACGACTAGCTAAGTGGAGTATTTACCTCAGCAATTTTGATCTGGATTTCAAGCCCAAAACAGCGATCAAGTCGCAGGTCTTAGCCGATTTCATCTCAGATTTTAGTTCAGAACTAGAAAGCACGATGGCGTCCGATAAAATTGTGGCGACTTTGCACGACACTACATGGACGCTCGACGTTGACGGTTCGGCAAATATACGTGGCACAGGCTTGGGTGTCGTCCTACAGTCCCCACAAGGGGGCAAAATGGTATATTCCATACGATGCGATTTCAAAGCAACAAATAATGAAGCAGAGTATGAAGCATTGATTGTAGGAATCAAAATTGCTCGTGAATTGGGGGCAACACGTTTGCACGTCCGAAGTGACTCATCCTTAGTTGTTAACCAAATCAATGGAGAATTCGCAGCAAAAGATTCAAGGATGATTGCCTATTATAAAATAGTAAAAGAAGAAGCAAAGAAGTTCGGTCACTTTGTAATCGAGCAAATACCAAGAGATCAGAACACTCAAGCTGATGCACTAGCTAATTTGGGGTCAGCACTTAGTCGAACGACATTCGACAATATCCCAATAGTTCATCTTGCTATTCCTTCCATTAAAGAGGATGATAATATTTCAGTCGCACCAATTGAAGAAGAAAATTCTTGGTCGGACGACATTCGGAATTACTTAGAACACGATCAATTACCCGATGATAAAATGGAAGCAAGAAAAATTAGATTCAAAGCGTCGAGATACGTTATGATCAGAGGACAATTGTATCGACGATCTTCAACTGGTTTGAATTTGCGATGTATCACCAGCAAGGCACAAGTACACAAAATTTTACAGGATATGCACGATGGTGAATGTGGAAATCATTCCGGAAGCCGCAGTTTAGCCAATCGGATATCAAGACAAGGTTACTATTGGCCGACGATAAGACAAGATGCGACTAGGTATGTACAGTTATGCGACGCATGTCAAAGACACGCAGGTATGTCTCATAAACCTTCTGAACCTTTGCACTCGATTTTGATCCCATGGCCCTTTATGAAATGGGGAATGGATATTGTTGGGAAACTACCACCTGCTCCCGGGCAAAAGGTGTTCCTTCTAGTTCTAACTGATTATTTCTCTAAATGGGTCGAAGCAGCGGCTTTTTCCCAAGTCCGGGATAAAAAAGTCGTTTCTTTTATCCAAACTAACATCATTTGCAGGTTTGGAGTTCCATCTGAAATAACGTGCGACAACGGAACACAATTCATCAGTGACCGAACGCGAAGATTTTGTGAAGAAAGAAATATCAAGTTAGTAACATCGACGCCTCGATATCCACAATCGAATGGTTTAGCTGAGTCGAGCAATAAAACTATCGTTAATTCACTTAAGAAACGACTTAAAGCTGCCAAAGAAAAATGGGTGGAAGAATTGCCTTCTGTTCTATGGGCTAATCGTACGACACCTCGTACATCCACAGGACAAACTCCCTTTTCTTTAGTCTATGGATGTGAAGCTGTGTTACCTATCGAAGTACGACTACCAACTTCAAGACATACGTCTGTTGAACATAACTTAGTCGATCTAAGTTATGATCTTGACGCCCTAGAGGAACTTCGGGAAGCTGCTTACATTCGCATGGCATCGCAGAAGCAAGCTGTTGAACGACATTTCAACAAAAATATCCAAATCAAAGTTTTCCAAGAAGGCGACTATGTCTTACGTCGAGTGTTCCAAAACACTCAAGAACTCAACGCAGGTAAACTTTCCACTAAGTGGGAAGGCCCTTATCAAATCTCTGGCGTCGTGGGTAAAGGAGCTTATAAGATCCAAACCCTTGATGGTCGAGATATCCCACGAAGTTGGAATGCAGTTCATTTAAAGAGGTATTTCTTTTAAATTATGAATTCTTTTCCTTGAATTATTTCTTAAAAAGATTACTAACTTAAGCATCGGAGGGTCGTTGGTCAAACCAACGACCGCCATGCTAACAATGATCTTCGCAGGGACGCACGACTTAACTAAAATTTCCATACTCATGTGATCACGTGAAGATGGTTGGATGTGATTATTGTCAAAGGTTAATCTTTTACATTTGACTCCCAGTATGTATATATATACGAAAACCATTATTACGATTGCATTCGTTCGATTTTAAAGTTCAGTTGATTCCATTATAGCACGTTGATGAGTAATGGTTTGGTCGAATGTATATAATGATTTTGGTATCTCCTTAAATTTACTTGACGTACTTTTGAAAAAATAAGGCAAAGTAACGAGCATTGATAAACAAAAGAAACTTTTTCATTATAAAAAAAAAAAAAAATTTACAAGTATAAGAGACGACTGCAGACGACCGACTCTTATTTGTAAATCTAAAGAAAAATAAACTAAGTAGGAGGAGCGTCAGACTGTTCCTGCGTGACGTCCGTCTTCGCTACTAGCTCCTCTTCTCCTCCTTCGCTCCCTTCCAGATCATCGTCCTCGTCGAGATCCCTCTCAGTCCCCACATTCTCAAGGTAAGTCTTAAGCTCTTCAGCGGCCGACGCCGTGGGATTCTTCCCATTCAGATGACGTCTCATCAAAGCAGCCCTGGCTGTGAGCCGAGAAAAAGCTTCAAGCTGTTGATTCTCTTCTTCTAAATCTTTGACATCACCCTCTAAGCTTTCAACTTTCTTGAGAAGGGACCTGACTTCATCAGCAGAGGCAGCAGCAGCAGTATCGGCCTTTATCTTCTCCACCTCCAGCTTGGACGTTGAGGCCTCAAGTTCAAGGACGTGATCCCTGAACTTGATCGCCTCACCTTGAGTTTCGACAAGTTTGGTCTTAAGACTCTCGACCTTCTTCTTCTCGACCTCAACCGCCTCTAAGGATACCTTCTCCCTTTCAAGAGCCTCGTCGGCCCTTTTCTTGACGTCGGGAAAGGATGCCCTAAGACCTTCCGTCTGAGCAAAGAAGCTCAAGCAAGCTTGGAAAGCCTGTACGACAGAAAGAAAGAGTTAGTAGTAAGAAAAATGAACGAAGTAAGAAATAAGTAAAGACATACCATGAAGGAAAGACCAGCAGCATGTGCTCCCGTATCCTCTACCCGAGACTCCTTGTATCAGTCGTAGAAGGTTGGAAGAAGGAATTTTCCCAAATGAGGAAAAATGACGTCCCTCTCGAGGACGTCATTTGCCATGAAGTCAGATGGGAGAGTAACTTTGAATGTCGTCTCTCCCACCTTCTCCTTGTTCTTTTCTTCCTTTGAAGAAGAAGAAGTGGGCTTATTAACGCCCGACACCCCCGACGGGGGAATATCCTTCGTCACCTGAGTCGAGCCTTCGAGCTCGACACCAGAAACGGTTCCCTTTGTCGGTGACGCCCCTGAAAGGGACGACATAGTGGCATCGCCCGTCTTCTTTGGTGAAGTCCGGGGTTTGCCTCGAAAACGCTTTGGATCCACCCCTGCGGAAGGAGCAGACCGCTTCTTCGATTTCTCTCTGCCCTGACGGGCAAGCTCCAGTTGTTCGGCCCGTCTCTGAGCAGCCGACTTCGTAGATGAATCTTCTGGACGAAAAGAAAGAGTTAGAAAAGACAATAAAGTGAAAATCGCGAAAAAGACATCAAACGACGTACCAGTCATCTCTTCTTCCCTCTTTTCTTCTCTTCTTTCTTCTCTCTCCTCTCCTTGATGAGAACCTTCAACGGATGGAACCTCCGTAACAAAGACGACTTCGTCTTCTTCGTCGTTCGACCGAACAGAAAAAGAACGGTCAGCGATACTCTTTTCCAAGATCCTTTGAACCTTGTTTAAAGAATCTCTGTTTGGCTTCACTTTAGTGAAGTCAATCACTGCAAAACAAAGAAAAACATTAAGCTAAAACGCACGAATAAAAACGCACGACAAAAACGCCCGACGAAATAAGAGAACCTACCCGACTCATTCCATCCGGATGAAAACCATTGGCTATCCTCATCGTTTAAGGATGCCACTTGGAGAAAAACATAGTGACGTTTCCAACCACGGTCGTTCACCGCAGTATTTTGCACCAGTACAGTATCTCCCTTCGTTCGAGGGAATAAACTATATCTATGATAGTTATCTGCTTTAACGCTGTAAGCTGCTAAAAGGTCATTCAAATTGAATGGAGCCCCCCAGTCGGCCGTAAGACGATCGACCACCTGGACAATTCGCCAGAATTGAGGCATTAACTGTCCAGGCGATAAGTCGAATGCATCTAAAAATTCCCTGACTAAGGGAACAAATGGCCACGAAAAACCTATTTTGAAGGGATATTCGTATAAAACGCCATATCCCCTCGGCACTTCATCTGGTCGTAAATCCTCTGGCGTTACTAGATTAACACCCTCAGGAATCTTAGCTAAATTCTTAAAATACTCTAAGTTTTCTTCTTCTTTGAAGACACTAACAGGTTCACTCGACATTTTGAAATCAGAAACACTCACAGTGGCTTTCCAATAACTAAGACAATCCCAAGCTTTTCTAGGTTTCTTAGCTAAGGATTTCTTATACATAAATCGACACAGAAAGGACTCAGAAATCGTACCTTAAATAGTGTTCTAAACCTCAAAGTTAGAATGGAAAAGATTCTGATCGCTCGGAAATCTCGCCGGAAGTGTATATTTTCCAAAGAATTGTAAGCGTAAAGAAGGAAAGGGTTAGCAACAATCCTTATTTGTATTGTAAATTTGGAAACCGAATCGACCGAGAAAATAGATCGCTAGTCGTCGTTTGACACGTGTCACTTGTATCAGAAGAAATACTCAAGTATGTCCTTCCAAAATTCGACACCTGTCTAAAAATTAGCTGTCATCGTTTTCTTATGCAGGTGATGGCGTCATTATCTAGTTAGAAAGGAACCGATTTGATTCTAATCAGAAGACCCGCGTTTTCTTTTGCAACACGTGTTTTAATCTTAAATTTAAATTTCAAAAGTTGCCGCTTGAATTTTAAATTTGGGGGCAAACTGTTTGGGTAAAAAAGTCCAACAGACTATGGTCGTACGACATAAGGTAAGGGACGATCTTTCTTAAGGCGACCTCGACTAAAACGGTTAACTATCTGTCCAATGAATACCATCGTACGACATGATTTCAGTTACTAACTTACAATATACATTATGCCATGTTTTAATGCAGGATTCAAAGATATTTATGATTGAAGATTGTAACGATAGACATCATCAATAACAAGAAGCATAACGGACGCTATCATCAATATCAAAAACGGTCATATGCATTCAAAGACTTGGAAAATAGAAAGATGGAGTATAAATATGGGATTGAAACTACACATTGGGGGACCTGATACTGATATCTGAGAAACTCACAAATTATACTCTGAAGCTTGCTCAATCTTTCTCAAAGTTCATAAAGCATTCTATTGTTTGACGTACGACGCACGACTGAAGTCTTAATACATCCGACGCACGTCCGAATTTACTTTGTTATATTACTTTTTCATTGTATTACACTTGTAACACCTGTTCTAAAGGACGACGTCCCTGATTGACGTCCATAGTGCACGACGACTCACACTCGTCTGCGGTTTTTACCCATTTTAGGGGTTTTCCGCGTCACCAATTCTCTCGTCTTATTTACTTTATTTTTATTATAGTCGTAAGATTATTGTTGTTACTTTCTTTGGTTGGATCAAGCTCCACATTTACCTTAATTTTTTCTTGTGAGATTTTTGGCATAAACACATACTATTCATGATTTCAATCCCATGTTAAGTCTAAAACACCCAAACATGTATGTTCAACAATAATCTTCACATATTCCATGAAATATCGTCATCATACCCAATAATAACAATATAAATAAACTCGACAATCCCACATGTGAATCAATGGCTAAAACCCCCAAATATCATATAAGTAGCAGTTAGGTCAAACTTCACAGGTGATCAGATTTCTACATGTATATGAAATAATACAAGTAAGCATTCAAGATATGTATCTCATTTAAAGATTTTAGCAAAGAAAACTCACTAACTAGGTTTTATAGCAAAACCCTAGAAATTTGGGAGAAACCCTAGAAATGGATGGAGGAAGGAGATGATCTTGAAGCTTGAGATCCTTGGTTGAAATCTTGGTTGAGGAAGCTTGATTCTTGCAATAAATGTGGTAGATGGTGATTGGGATGGAGTTTGGTTCGGATTTGGGGAGTATTGAATGAAGAGAGAGTTTGAGAGAAAGAGGGGTTTGAGAGTAAATGAGAAATAGGGCCGGAAACTCATTTAAATTCGTCAGGAGACCCGCGCGGCTTGTGGCACGGGTTGACCCGCGCAGTCACTCGCGCCACCCACTGGTCCTTCACGCGGACAGTGCTCCGCGCGGCTTGTGCCGCGGACTAACCCACGCGGCAACCCGCACGGGGCACTGTTTCTTGTAGATTTTCCTTAAACCAAATTTTAGAGTGTTACATTTTCTTTGTCCCGACATATCTGGTGTTGTTATTTGAAAGAACCTTGTTGTGTCATTCAACCACTTACAGTAGGTTGATGAGTTTATCTAAATGTTACGTTTCAACTTATATTTGTTCATTAATATTTACTGATATATGAAAGGTGGACATAATGTTATAAATCATGTCATCTTCTGTGAGTTCCTTTTTACAGAAATTGAGACGCATTTTGGATATAACATTTCTTTGTTGAGATAAGTTATCTTTTTGTAATCGAATAAGTGAATTTCATTCCGCTGTACGATTAGTTCTAGAAGTACATATTCATGAGTACTTCGATTCTCCCTTTCGGAGCATCCCACATTTCTTTGGGGGTTTCTAATAAAGATATTCCTATGAAAGTTATGATTTATATGTCGTCTCAAAATATGATGGTATTTGTTTGTACCTTTTTTAGGAGGTTAGTTTTAGGGTCAATAGGGAGTTGATGGACTTTAGGTAACGTTTGGTACGCAGACAAGATTGGACGGGACTGAACAGGACAGAACTGGACAGGACTGGACTGGACAGAACAAGAGGCTAGGACAGGACTGGACAGGACAGGATTGGACAAGACAAATGGTTGTCTTGTGTTTGGTACGACTAGGACTGGATAGGACAGGACTGAACAAGTTTCCCTAAAAGTTGTTTGATAATTTTATATGTCATATAATAGTTATAAATAACACAAATAAAATTAATCTTTAAATAATTTAATTAAAAAACATTATTAATTTTTTTACACAATTTTCATACATATAAATACATACAAAAACAATAGTAGGAAATTTGAATGAAGAATCTGAAATAATTGATGGTAGTTCGAAAAAATCCAATTCATATAAAAAACATAATAGTTGATTCAATTTGGAAGATCTTAATGAATTGGTGGATGCATAGTTGCAGCGATGTAACACCCCAAAAATTGGGATTAACAAAAATTTCCGCTGACATGGAAATGTGGTAAGTAAATTGCCAAGACAATGAGCTCATATACCAAAAGATCATAAATGCCAGTTGATTACAAGTTTGTAATAAGAAGCAATAATAGATGACAACACTCTAATCTAGGCCTCACTAGACATAAGATTACAAAAGGTTGTCAACTACGTTCAAAGGTATAGTCTTCAATATTGGCATCCCAAAAATGCTCCCAAGCTCACCACTAAAGACGTCTAGGCCTCCTTGGCGCTCGCGCCGCTAGAACCTGAGATGCATACCAACAATCAAGTGTTAGACCAAACGGGTCTAGTGAGTTACATAAAACATAACATAATTATATAAAGCATGTTATGAACAATTAAGACACTTCCAACACCAAAGTCCATACGGGGTCAATCATGGGGGAGACCCATCACACCAGTGAGTTTTACCTCGAGTCAATGTACCTTGATGTTCACTCGCTTGAGCAACACCCCGAAGGCCCGGCACACTTGAAGACTACCTCCCAGGCATTACTCCAAATGGCGGAGGTCTAGGCGCATACCATCATGGTGGCACCTAAGACTACATCCTCCTAGCACTTACTCCTGGTTCGTTCTGTGTACTTACAATGTCCGTCTCTATACATCACTTCATACCCATAAGATATATGTACAAGACCACAACCATTCCAAACATACTTAGGTACAAAACTCTACGGTATGTAAATACCCAATATAATCCATGGCTCACCAAGACATATATATATATATAAACATGCTCAAAACATCAAGAGTAATAACCTCATCCATGTCCATAGTCATATCCAAGTCTAAATACCAATAACACCAAAATTAATAGTTAGGTCCAACTTATCAGGTGATCAGATCTTATCATAACAATGACACATTAGACATGAAAGCATATAAAGTATGTATCTCATTTGAAAATAAGGTAAGAAACTCACTATCTAGGGTTTCACACAAAACCCTAGAAACTTGGAAGAGAGGATGAGAACTTGAATGTGCCTTAAATACTTCACTTGATGACTCTTGAAGCTTCCTCAACCACCAACAAATGTCCCCAACTAATCTAAGGTTTCAATAAATGTTTGGTAGGTTTAGAAGTAGAAGAAAATCGCCTAAACCAGCTCCAAGTCGGCCCCAAAACGATTTAAGATGAGAAGTGAAGTCAAAATGGTCAGAGTGGGATTTTTATACTCTCAGACCCCGCCGACGATAGTGCCTGGCTATTGTGCCAATGGCACTATCGCGGGGTCACTATCGCGCCACTCCACGACTCTCGGTACAACCCATGCGATAGTGCCTGGCGATTGTGCTAAGGGCACTATCGCGGTGGCACAATCGCGACCACCACCGAACCTACGGTACCACTCCAGCGATAGTGACCAGCGATTGTGCCCAGGGCACTATCGCGTGGCACTATCGCGCCATACCCTTACAGCACCAAAACTTGACTTTTCTAAGATTCATGAAGTGGAACTAAATCTGCAGATGAACATGCTATTAACAGATTGGTATATCTCATATTAGGCACACAAAGGGATTCTCAAGTTAACCAAAAGTCAAGGAACGAAGGAAATACTCACCTTAGATTTTCGGGTGTTACAATCCTCCCCACCTAATGGGGATTTCGCCCCCGAAATCTTATCTACGAAAATAGATGCGGATATCTTTTCTTCATGTCCTCCTCCGATTCCCAGGTCACGTTAGTGCCCCGATGGTGTTTCCATTGAACCTTCACCATCGTTACTTCTTTACGCCGCAGTTGTTTCGTCTTTGACTCTAGAATAGCTTCCGACTCTTCTACACATCGGTTTCCGTTGTCCACCCGGATTTCCGTCAACGGAATAACACTTTCCTCTTCGGCCAAACACTTGCGAAGATAGCAAACATGGAAGGTGGGATGGATTCCGCCCATCTCCGGCGGTAGATCCAACCGATAAGCTTGGAGTCCGATCTTCTCTAAAATCGTGAAGGGTCCAAGGAAACGGGGGCTAAGCTTCCCGCGCTTCCCGAAACGGATGATCCCCTTCCACGGTGATACCTTCAACATAACCCGGTCTCCAACTTGGAAGTCCACCGGTCTTCGCTTTTTGTCCGCGTAACTCTTTTGTCGGTCTTGAGCCGCCTTTAATCGCTCTCGAATACCTTTTACTTTATCCGACGTTGCTTGCACAATCTCCGGTCCCGCAAATTGTTTTTCTCCCGCCTCGAGCCAACATACCGGGGTCCTACATTTCCGTCCGTAAAGCGCCTCGAACGGAGCCATTCCGATACTCGAATGGTAACTGTTATTGTAAGCGAACTCTACTAACGGTAGGTGTGAGTCCTAAGTTCCCCCAAAATCTATGACACACGATCGAAGCATGTCCTCGAGCGTTTGGATTGTCCTCTCACTTTGCCCGTCCGTTTGAGGGTGATACGTCGTGCTCAACTTAACCTTCGTGCCCAACTCCCTTTGAAATCCTTCCCAAAACTTGGAAGTAAACCTACTATCTCTATCCGAGACTATAGATAACGGAACGCCGTGCCGAGACACCACTTCGTCAATGTATAGCTTTGCGAGTCTGTTCATTGGTAGCATTTCCCTCATTGCCAAGAAATGAGCACTCTTGGTAAGTCTATCCACTACCACCCAAATGGTATCATGTCCTCTTAGGGTCTTCGGCAATTTCGTGACGAAATCCGTCGTGATGTGCTCCCACTTCCACTCCGGAATGGTTAACGGTTGCAAACTCCCGTAAGGTCTTTGATGCTCCGCTTTAACTTGAAGGCATGTGACGCACCTTTCCACATAATTCGCCACGTCGAGCTTCATTACCGGCCACCAATAATGAAGTCTCAAATCTCTATACATCTTGGTGCTACCAGGATGTATGGAGTACTTTGACTTGTGTGCTTCCGTCAAGAGCAACTCGCGGTTTCCCCCGATTTTCGGCACCCAAATCCTCCCTTGGAATAACTTGAGACCGCGGCTATCCTCCGATAATAAATCCTTGTGTTTCACCATGATTTCGTCCTTGAGATTTTCCTCGTAAAGTGCTTCGGCTTGACTCTTCTTGATGTCTTCCATAAGACTTGATATTACCTCAATTTTAGCAAACGTCACTTTACTTTCCCCTCCGTAGCTCTTTCGGCTCAAGGCATCCGCTACCACATTGGCTTTACCGGGGTGGTAAAGCAATTCACAATCGTAGTCCTTCAAAAGTTCCAACCATCTCCTTTGCCGCATGTTGAGCTCCTTTTGGTCAAAGATGTACTTCAAACTTTTATGGTCGGTGAACAAAGTACACTTCGTCCCATAAAGGTAGTGCCGCCATAACTTTAAGGCAAAAACCACCGCCGCTAACTCTAGGTCATGCGTGGGGTAATTCTTCTCGGAATCCTTGAGTTGTCGCGATGCATAAGCGATCACTTTTCCCCTTTGCATCAAAACACATCCGAGCCCAAGCTTGGAGGCGTCGCTATAAACCACAAAATCTTCGGATCCTTCGGGCAAGGATAGAACCGGTGCTTCGCATAATCTCTTCTGGAGGGTTCGGAACGCTTGCTCTTGTGCCTCGGTCCATGAGAACTCCACATTCTTCCTTGTTAGAGACGTGAGTGGAGACGCAATCCTTGAAAAATCTTGGATGAACCGCCGGTAGTAACCGGCTAGACCCAAGAAGCTCCTTATCTCCGTTGGGCTCGTCGGTGGTTTCCAATTCATTATTGCCTCGATCTTAGCCGGGTCCACCTTTACTCCATCCTTTGACACCACGTGGCCCAAGAATTGCACTTCTTGTAACCAGAATTCGCACTTTGAGAATTTGGCGAATAACTTTTCTCGTCTAAGGATCTCTAAAACTTCCCGCAAATGTTGTCGATGCTTTTCCTCATCTCGCGAGTAGATCAAGATGTCGTCGATAAAGACTATGACCGACTTATCTAGGAAGGGTCGGCATACTCGATTCATTAGGTCCATGAACACGGCCGGAGCATTAGTCAACCCGAATGGCATGACTAAAAACTCGTAGTGACCGTACCTTGTCCGAAACGCCGTCTTCGGTATATCGCTCCCTTTCACGCGCACTTGATGGTAACCGGATCGCAAGTCTATCTTGGAGAAACACCCCGCGCCTTGAAGTTGATCGAAGAGATCGTCGATCCGGGGTAGCGGATATTTATTCTTTATGGTGACTTTGTTGAGTTCACGATAGTCTATACACATACGCATAGACCCATCCTTCTTCTTCACGAACAACACCGGCGCTCCCCAAGGCGACGAGCTCGGTCGTATGAATCCTTTCTCCAATAACTCTTGGAGTTGCGTCATCATTTCTCGCATTTCTGTCGGGGCTAAGCGGTAAGGAGCACGAGCGATTGGGGCAGCCCCCGGGGTAAGGTCGATGTGGAACTCTACTTGCCGTTCCGGTGGAAGTCCGGGTAGGTCGTCCGGGAAAACATCCGGGTAGTCGCACACCACTTCCACTTCTTCCAACATCTTCTTTTCCAGTTTCGCATCGACCACGTAGGCTAAGTATGACTCACATCCTTTGGCTAGTTTCTTACGTGCTTTGAGTGACGATATAATTGTATTGGTTCTTCGGCTCTTTTCTCCGTACACCAACACTTCACCCCCTTTAGGCAAGGGTACCCGAATCAACTTTTTAGAACAAAATATGTCGGCATCGTGCTTACCTAACCAATCCATTCCCACTATTACATCAAATCCTCCAATATCGGTCGATAACAAATCTATAGCAAAGAGCTCCCCACCTAACTCTAGGGTACACCCTACATAACAACTCCGAACAACCAAATGGTCCCCATTTGCTACTTCTACCACTAGAGCATCATTCAACAAACTACAAGGAGTAGGGAGGTTCTTGCAAAAAGAGGTAGACACAAAAGATCGGTTCGCACCAGAATCGAATAAAACACGGGTAGGTAGAGAGTTCACTAGAAACGTACCCGACACTACGTCCGCCGCTTCTCTTGCCTCTCTAGCCGACATTTGAAAGGCCCGACTTGGCGCCTTCAGAGGAACTTCTTTCCTTGACGGAATCCCGCTTGATGCCCCTTGGTTACCCCTTTCTAGCTTAGGGCAATCGCGTTTGATGTGCCCCGACTCCCGACACTCATAACAAACTCCCCGCGAGGGGCAATCCCGACTCATGTGGTCCTTTTGTCCACACTTAAAGCATCCCGAGGCTCCCGAAAACGGCCTCGGATTACATGGCCCGTAGTGCTTACTTCTACACTTGGGGCACCACCTCGCCTCTCGTCGCTGGTCAGTGTTCCTCCCTCCGTTAAAGGGTTTGGAAGGTCGTGCGGGCCCGGTTGGCCCCTCCCATTTACGCTTCTCGCCTTGAACTTTCTGCTCCTCTTTCTCTTGAATTAGGTCATCTTCCACCAGTTGAGACTCCTCTATCACTTCTTGTAACGTAGCCTTATGAGCGTTCCGCACGCCCGTCTTCATATCTGCCGGTAGTCCCCTCACAAAGGCTTTTATTTTGGACTTCTCATCTGTTGCCAAGTGTTCGACGATGCTGAGCTTGTCCAAGAATTGTTTAGCATAATCCGCGACCGACAGATTCCCCTTCTTCAGATTCTTGAACTCTTCCTCTATTTTGTCGAGGGCTCTCTCGTTGCAGTATTTCTCCATGATCTTCTTCTTGAATGCCGGCCAAGGAAGCTTGGCCAAGATCTCCGGTGTGAGCGCCCGTCGGGTGATGTTCCACCAGCTCAGAGCATCCCCTCTAAGCAGTTGAGAGGCAAATTTGACTCGTTGAGCGTCTGCGCACTCACTTGACTCGAAATCCATCTCTACATCTTGGATCCATTTGATGCAAGCCAGCGGATCAGTTGTTCCCGAGAATTCTGGAGCTCGACTACACAGAAAAGTCTTGAAAGAACAGCTCATTTCCTTTCCTCTATCAGCCCTGACTGCATGCTCTTCGGTACCCGCGGCATTATCCGCACCACCCGATCCCAAAACCGCATTGTCCTCCACCGTCTCGTGCCTACGGTTACTTGCATCTCGGTCTTCTAAAACCTTCAGGAGTTTCTCGTCCCGCTTGTCCATTGCGGAGTTCATCATTTGCATTATGCTGGCTAGTAGGACCGACTGGGGGTCCGCTTCTTGAATCACTGGGTCCTCGGTTTCCAAGTTCACTTGGGGGTCTGCGTCTATGATACCCTCTAGCATTGGGGGTATCGGTGGAATGACTTGGTCTATCGGCGCGTTCACCGGTCGGGTAATCCCTGGAGCGGTTACACTTGCTTCATTAGCTTCGTCGGTCGCCCTGACCCGACTTCTCGTGTTCACCATAACGAACTGTCACACCTGACCAGAGCGGTACCGGTTAATTCTTTAAAAGATAACCGATTAAATACGTACTACTACAAGGATTAATCATCATAATAATAACTTCAAACATGCTCACGTAATCATAGATTCAGAACAACACTGGCCAAGTGAGATTGTGAACATATTTTACACAAGAATCCTCGTTATCATCATCATAATTCTCAATCAATGTAATTCCGAATTTCCAGTACTCTCCCCTCCTAATATTGCTCTACCCAAGTGGACAGTGATTTTATAAGCTTTGCCAGTCTAAGTCTAGGTATGCTAAGGTCAACACCTAGTTCACTTAAACTAGAGCTCTGATACCAACTTGTAACACCCCAAAAATTGGGATTAACAAAAATTTCCGCTGACATGGAAATGTGGTAAGTAAATTGCCAAGACAATGAGCTCATATACCAAAAGATCATAAATGCCAGTTGATTACAAGTTTGTAATAAGAAGCAATAATAGATGACAACACTCTAATCTAGGCCTCACTAGACATAAGATTACAAAAGGTTGTCAACTACGTTCAAAGGTATAGTCTTCAATATTGGCATCCCAAAAATGCTCCCAAGCTCACCACTAAAGACGTCTAGGCCTCCTTGGCGCTCGCGCCGCTAGAACCTGAGATGCATACCAACAATCAAGTGTTAGACCAAACGGGTCTAGTGAGTTACATAAAACATAACATAATTATATAAAGCATGTTATGAACAATTAAGACACTTCCAACACCAAAGTCCATACGGGGTCAATCATGGGGGAGACCCATCACACCAGTGAGTTTTACCTCGAGTCAATGTACCTTGATGTTCACTCGCTTGAGCAACACCCCGAAGGCCCGGCACACTTGAAGACTACCTCCCAGGCATTACTCCAAATGGCGGAGGTCTAGGCGCATACCATCATGGTGGCACCTAAGACTACATCCTCCTAGCACTTACTCCTGGTTCGTTCTGTGTACTTACAATGTCCGTCTCTATACATCACTTCATACCCATAAGATATATGTACAAGACCACAACCATTCCAAACATACTTAGGTACAAAACTCTACGGTATGTAAATACCCAATATAATCCATGGCTCACCAAGACATATATATATATATAAACATGCTCAAAACATCAAGAGTAATAACCTCATCCATGTCCATAGTCATATCCAAGTCTAAATACCAATAACACCAAAATTAATAGTTAGGTCCAACTTATCAGGTGATCAGATCTTATCATAACAATGACACATTAGACATGAAAGCATATAAAGTATGTATCTCATTTGAAAATAAGGTAAGAAACTCACTATCTAGGGTTTCACACAAAACCCTAGAAACTTGGAAGAGAGGATGAGAACTTGAATGTGCCTTAAATACTTCACTTGATGACTCTTGAAGCTTCCTCAACCACCAACAAATGTCCCCAACTAATCTAAGGTTTCAATAAATGTTTGGTAGGTTTAGAAGTAGAAGAAAATCGCCTAAACCAGCTCCAAGTCGGCCCCAAAACGATTTAAGATGAGAAGTGAAGTCAAAATGGTCAGAGTGGGATTTTTATACTCTCAGACCCCGCCGGCGATAGTGCCTGGCGATTGTGCCAATGGCACTATCGCGGGGTCACTATCGCGCCACTCCACGACTCTCGATACAACCCAGGCGATAGTGCCTGGCGATTGTGCCAAGGGCACTATCGCGGTGGCACAATCGCGACCACCACCGAACCTACGGTACCACTCCAGCGATAGTGACCAGCGATTGTACCCAGGGCACTATCGCGTGGCACTATCGCGCCATACCCTTACAGCACCAAAACTTGACTTTTCTAAGATTCATGAAGTGGAACTAAATCTGCAGATGAACATGCTATTAACAGATTGGTATATCTCATATTAGGCACACAAAGGGATTCTCAAGTTAACCAAAAGTCAAGGAACGAAGGAAATACTCACCTTAGATTTTCGGGTGTTACAAGCGACGAGTAAAGATAAAAGACGATACGTGGCCGGTGAAATACAATAGTTGTGAAGAAGGTGAAAGATAGTAATAGAGGTAGTGGTGGTGGCGGTGCACAGTGGTAATAGAGGTTATTGTAGTGGAGGAAGAGATGGAGGTTACCAACGATGGTTGGCGGTGAGCGTCGATGACGGCGGCGACAATGGGTGGTGGTGATTGGTGGAGGTGGCGATGGGCGGTGGTTGTAGAGGTGGTGGAGGAAGTTGTTGTAGTAGTGAAGGAAGAGGTGGAAGTGGTCGACGATGGTTGGTGGTAGCTACCGGTGGTCGTCGATGGTGGTGGCGACAATAGGTGGCGGTGATCGGTGTTAGTGGAGGTGGTCGACGATGGTAGTGGTGGTGGCGATGACCGATGGTTGTGGAGGTGGTGGAGGAGGTTATTATGGTGGAGAAAAAGGTAGAGGTGGTTAGCGGTGGCTACTAGTGGCCGCCGATGGTGGTAGTAGCGACGATGGGTAGTGGTAACCCTTAAGACTAATACCATATTAGGATTATATACCAAATGGCGGTAAATTAGTGATTTTCAGTTTATATCTCATTTCTGTCCCATGTTGTTCCACCTATTTTGGTGGAACAAGAAAATACCCCTTTTTGTCCCACTCTGTCCAGTCTTTGTCCCTGTCCCATGTCGCGCCAAACATGAGACAGTTAACTTTTGTCATGTCCCATGTCACGCCAAACATGGGACAGTGAATTTTGTCCCGTCCTGTCCCACCCAGTCTGCAAACCAAACGCACCCTTAGGTATATTAATGTACTTTTCCGACAAAATTTGTTTTTTACATTGAATATTCATATTTGTACTAAAGTTCTTTTGAGTTTAGGACACTGAATCATGGATGGGTTGTTTCAACCATTTACGTATACAAGGGATAATGTATAATTTTCTAAAACAATGAATCACGGTCTATAATCATTATATTATGTATGAAATTTCGTTATCATAATAATATTGGATTATTGTATGCTTACATTTTGTTGATAATACTTCATAAATATTTCAATTTGCGAAGAGAAACCACTCAATTTATTGGATTTTCAGGTAGAAGGGGAATCACATGGATAGGGCTATTTACACCCGTTTGACAAAATCCAAATGATATCTTGTGATTTATTTAATTTAAAGATAACAATATTAATTATATAACTTTTGGCATGAGACCAAAAAGAATATAAGTTTTGCATATAAATCCAACTTCAATATTTTACTATCTTAATAGTAGTTTGAGAGATTTCACTGTAAGACAAATAAACCTTGGTTTTGACATGAAGTCAAAGTCAAATTTGTAACATCTTAATAATATATTTTTGGAACTTTTGGTAAAAGACCAAAATATATGGGGTGGAAGTGTAACTTCCAAAATTATTTATAAAGTCACGATTTAAGGTAATGATTTGAATATTATTTGGAGATATCAACTTTAAAACTAAATCCATAGCTAATCTAATAAATATTTGCATAAAGTAATTAAATATTCAAATAACCATCTTATGAATCATTGGAATATTTCAGAACAATTATGCCTCAACGAACATATTAACATACTACTAGTGAATTATGATACATAAATCAATTAATGATTACATACAAATTAAATATGGTCATTATACTAATAGAGTACAACGCAACAATATTTTATGCATAAGAAAGCATAATAGTATAATTAAATGAGTAATTCACATATGTTGGTTATATATTGTTAATATCACAAAAAAAATACTTCAACTGTAATATATACATATCGTTTACAACACATGTAAATAATCATAATATATAATAATAAGTTTGATAACTAAAATATACAAATAATTATATACACATATTAATCACAACATACTTAAACAATATTGCATTTTAAAGTATACAATGATACCATAATAATTAATAATGAGCATACAAATGCATTTTTTTTTTGTTTTTTGTTTTTCACAAATTGAATTGATCTAATTTAAAATAAAACTAGAAGCGTACTCGCGCAATACAACGAGATACATCACGATTTTAATGTTTCATTTTATTTTTTATTTTTTTGTCGATTTACAGTACGACTTTGGATGTTTTTGAGATAGTGATAATGTTTTTTTTTTATAAATTTGTTTAATTTAGCCTTAATAATATAATGTTTTTATATAAAAAAATAAGTATTTTGTTATAATTCAATGATTATCTTATATATTAGTGACATCTAGAAAAAATAACCAATTACATATTTAATAATATAATTAAAACAAATTTATAGTAATATAATATATTAATTAATAGTGATATATGGAAATATCTACATAAAAAGAAGGTTCTGCACATACCAAATTGGTGGGTGTTAGAAGCCTGCAGTAGTAATATGTACTTTGTGCTTTTATACTTGTAAATTAAGATATTTTTAAAATCTTGCATAAAATGATGGCACCTTATGCCTAATAAGTTGTATTTAAGAGTTTTTTATCCGTGCTTTATAATATAACTAGAAGCGTACTCGCACAATGCAACGAGATACATTATGATTTTAATGTTTCATTTTATTTTTTTGTCGATTTACAGTACGATTTTGGATGGTTTTGAGAAAGAAATAATGTTTTTTTTTATATAAATTTGTTTAATTTAGGCTTAATAATATAATGTTTTTTATATAAAAAATTAAGTATTTTGTTAGAATTCAATGATTATCTTATATATTTTAATGAAATTTAGAAAAAATAACCAATTACATATTTAATAATATAATTAAAATAAATTTATAGTAATATAATATATTAATTAATATGATACATGGAAAGGTTTGCATAAAAGTAAGGCTCTGCACATACCAAATTGGTGGGTGTTAGAGGCTTGCAGTAGTAATATGTATTTTATGCTTTGATACTTTTAAATTAAGAGATTTTTAAAATTTTGCATAAAATGATGGTACCTTGTGCCTAATAATTTGTAATTAAGAGTTTTTATATATGCTTTATAATATAGTATAGATATAGATAACTGCCATATAACAATGGCCCAATATCAATAATAATTAAATTCACATTCATAACAATAATCGAAATTTAAAAAAAAATCCAAAAATATCATGTGAAAAATAAATGTTAATTGATTTTTTTTCATACTTTCTCTATAATCCATTTTTTTAAAACTTCCTTATACAGCTAAAAGACTTCAAAACAAAACCATATAATACTTTAATTTATAATTACAACGAAATCACATATGAGTTTAACAAAAACTTTTATTGTAATATAATTCAATTTTGTAAGTGAGTATCAAATTTTTTTAATTATTTTAATCGAAATTAAATAATCATTTTGATTTGGTTTTAATTCTTATTTTCTTTTAATAGGTTAATTGATATCAACAACAAAAATATAACAAAATAATTCTATTGATCAATATAATAAATTACATGTTTCTTTTAATATGGTCTTAGAATACTCATATGAACAATGAGTTGACATAAAACGTACAAGAATTTATGATAAATGTGGCGACAAACGATGTATACCGAAGCAAAAACGCAAGCAACGTAGCATGTTCACAAATACAAAGATGAAGACATAAAGATACTTACTTGAATTGAAGTAGTGGAACCGGGAAGCAACAATGTCAGACAATGGACAGAGTAGTTCTTTAGCGGCGGACGATGAAGACAATGAATTCTGAGCTTACCTGTTGATAACGTGTTATAGGAAAAACATGGCAGAACAACAGTAAATAGAGAGAATAAATCTGTATTTCTCATTAATCATAAACCCTTTAGATAGGGATGAATTTACATTGAATAGGAAACGTTCATTATGGTAAATTCTAATATTTAGAAACTATTCTTTCAATCACTTCATTTTGATGATGACACATAATCCTTCAACAATATCATTTATTATTGTTAAAAACAGACATTTAATATTGTTGATATTATTGTTGAAAATAGACATTCATAAATACCCTCCCCCCCCCCTCTTGAACCCTCCCTACCTCTTCCCATTTTCATTCGCCCACATGAACCCGCCAAAACATTAAACATCAATCACCCACAACTAACAAGAAAGAGCCTATTTGGAGATGGGTAACTAAATCTATCTAATATGTGTTGCAGAAGCAGCGTGTGCAGATCTGGTATCTTGACTCAGGATGCTAGGGGCACATGACTGGCAACAAAAAGTTAGTAACCTCTTTCAAAGACATATCTAGAGGCTCTGTAACTTTTGGTAATGATAAAAAGGGTCAAATAAAGGGGTATGGTATTGGTATACTCTCAGAAAATAATATTGCAGTGTTAACGGTTGCTTTTATTGATGGGCTAAAGCATAATCTTCTCAACATAAGCCAACTTTGTCGCAATGGGTTTGATGTCAAATTTCAAAGGAATTTCTGCTCTTTACTAACAAACTCTGGTGAAGAACTGCTAAGAGCCAATAGAAAAGGTGATCTCTATCTAATGAACTTTAATGCCATGGATGAAGCAAAAAAGCTCTGCTTGATTTCCAAGAAAAACGAAGAGGCATGGCTCTGGCAGAAAAGGTTCTCTCACCTGAACTTTTCCATTTTAGACTAACTTGTTAAATATAAATTGGTAAGTGGGCTTCTTGAACTGAAATTTGACAAAGATCACCTATGCTTTGTATGTGAGATGGGCAAGCTTAAGTGAGCCTCTCACAAGACAAAGTCAGATTTTTCATGCTGCAGACCTCTACAAATGTTCACGTTGACCTCTGTGGTCTTATCTCTGTGCAGAGTTTGTCTAGCAAAAAGTATGTCATTGTACGCATATATGAATGTTCGAGGTATACTTAGATTAAATTCATAAGGTCAAAGTCTGATGTACTACAAGTACTAATTAATTTGATGAAAAAGATCCAGGTGCTACAAAAGGTAAGAAGTGACAATGGCACTGAGTTCAATAATGCCAAAATAAATGAATACATTGTCAGTGAAGGAATCTCACAAACTTCTCTGCAGCCAGAACCCCTCAACAAAATGGAGTTGTTGAGAGAAGAAATAGAACACTAGGACATATATTTGAGGGGGATAATGTAGAGGCTACATCACCCATACAAACTCCAATGTTTACATACCTAGTCCTTCTATTACAGAAGTTGATGCTCTTTCTATACATGAAACCCGGTTGACAAAGTGGACAAAAGATCATCCCTCAAGCCAAATAATTGGCAATCCTTCAAATGGAGTAAAGACAAGATCTGCCACGACTAATGAATGATTCTTTATGAACTTCCTTAGCATGGTAGAACCCAAGAAGGTCTCTGAAGCCCTACACGATCCAAGTTGGATAGAATCTAAGCAAGAGGAGCTTCTCCAATTTGAGAGAAATAGGGTATGGTCCTTAGTTCATTTGCCTAAGGATAAAATTGCCATTGGACCAAATGGGTTTTCAGACTCAAGAAGGATGAGGATGGTGTTGTAATCAGAAACAAAGCAAGGTTGGTTGCCAAGGGATACTGCTAAAAGGAAGGGATAGACTATGAAGAAACCTTTGCCCCCGTAGCAAGGCTCGAAGCAATCAGAATATTCTTGGCCTTTGTTGCACACAAATGTCTCAAAGTCTATCAAATAGATGTAAAATCTACCTTCTTGAATGTCAAATTACAAGAAGAAGTATATATCTAGCAACCACTAGGATTTGAGAGCTCTGCATATCCACATCATGTCTACTTCCTAGATAAAGCTCTATATGGATTAAAACAAGCTCCAAGAGCATGGTATGGGTGTCTCTCTTCCTTTTTGATCAAACACAAAATTGAGAAAGGGACTATTGACACTACTTTGTTCATAAAGATGTATAAGAATGAACTGCTTCTGGTAGAAATATATGTGGATGACATTATATTTGGTTCTACAAATCAAACATATTGTGATAAGTTCTCTGCATTAATGAAGAGTGAGTTTAAAATGAGCATGATGGGAGAACTTACATTCTTCCTTGGGCTTCAAGTCAAACAGTCTCCAGAAGGAATCTTTATTAATCAATATAAATACGTTTATGATATTTTAAAGAAATAAAAAATGGATGATTCCTCCTCAATGAGAACTCTAATTGTTATTGGTAGTAAGTTCGACTCTGATTCCTCTGGTAAGTTAGTGGATGTTAAGAACTACAGAGGTATGGTTGGATCACTTCTATGTCTCACTGAAAGTAAACCATATATCATGTTTGCCACATGTCTTTGTGCTAGATATCAAACAAATCCAAAAGAGCCTCACCTAATTACAGTTAAAAAGATATTTCGATACCTTAAAGGGACCCAACATCTTGGTCTCTGGTACCCTAAAGATTCTGGATTTGAGCTAATAGCATACACAGATGCAAATCATGCATGATGCAAACTCGATAGAAAGAGTACCTCTGGAAGTTGTCAACTGCTTGGTGACAAGCTTGTGAGTTGGACCTCAAAGAAGCAGAACTATGTGTCAACATCTACTGCAGAAGCTGAATACGTAGGCGCTACTAGTTGTTGCTCACAAGTCATTTGGATGAAGCCTCAACTCAAAGACTATGGTCTTGAGTTTGACAAGATTCCTATCCTGTGTGATTCTAAAAGCGCAATAGCCATCTCTGCAAACCCGGTGCAACACTCCAAAACGAAACATATTGATGTCAAGTATCACCTTCTTAAGGATCATGTGGATAAAGGTACAATAGAAATGTAGTTTGTCCCCACAGAATACCAACATGCTGACATTTCACCAAGGCTCTTGATGAAAAAAGATTTAACTTCCTCATTAGCATGTTGGGTATGCTCAACATGTCTACCTAAGTCTCAAGACAATTGACTAGAGCCTATGCATGTATTATGCAGAGTTTCTGAGATCCATATTTGGGGTATTCGAGATGTAGCATGTAGCCTCTGTATGTACTATGCTCAACACCCTATATTCTTTTTTTAGCATATTTGATCTGTCCATTCATTCTTTGTCAAACCAGAACCTTTGTATGTACTATGTACTATACAAAGCTTATGTCTTAAACTATGGCTTGTACAAATTTCATCCCTTTATGATCCAAGCATACTTCAAGGGGGAACAAATAACTCGATTATTCGAGGGGAGCTAATTCTTCATAGCAAGAGCTTTTGGTTACACTATACAGAGACTTTGTTCCATCGATTTGTTCCAAATCAATGCTCAGGTGCTCTGTCATTACTTTCAAGTTGCTCTACACATCTTTCAGGTATAATTTCTATCTTTGAAGTAACACTTCTGAGTTCTTAAATGATTCAAACCTTTCTTGGTCAAAAATACTTTGAAGAGGTTTCTAAATTTGGAAATTTTTGAATCCAGAACCTCTGGTCTATAGACTACAAAGCCTTTGTTCTAAAATCACAAATTGTTGTTACAAATTCACCCATGCCAAGTCAATGATTTTCAAACAACTTAAGGTAAAAAGGTGTAATCATTGAAGAGATAGAGGAACCCATATCTGTATTCCTATTCCAAATCCAGAGGTTCTGTTTGTATAGAGCCTCCTTTGGTTGAATAACAGTTGTATGTTTTCACTATGAAGTGAGTTGTATGTTTTCACTCTGAATTGAAGAGACAGAGGAACCCATCTCTGTATTCCAAATCCAGAGGTTCTGTTTGTACAAAGCCTCCTTTGGTTGAATAACAGTTGTATGTTTTCACTCGGTACGTCCCTAATCTGATCATAAATCTTGCTTTGGAATCGAGAGTTCTTCGGGTCGAAATTGAGTGAAAACGGGCTTCGGTACGCCCGGGGTGACTGTGCCCGCGATTGTGACAAGGGTCACTCTCGCGGGGCATAATTGCGAAATGTGTACCGAGAGGTGGGGGTGGCATGCGACATTGCCAAGCGAGAATGACATATGTCACTCTTGCAAGGCATAATCGTCGAGAATGTACCGTGAGGCACTGGACTCAGACGAAAGTGCCAAGCGAGAGTGACCATGTCAATCTCGCGAGGCACTCTCGCAGTCGGGGTCAGACCCTCTTATTTCATAAAATCGACCTTTTTACCTGATTTTCTCATTACTGCTTTGTTGGAGCCGATTTTTGGAGAGAAACAAGGGTAAGTCTTTCTCTCTTCATTCAATATCTAAGGAGGAATCACATTGTGATGATTTTGTTGGTTGGTGTAGTATTTATTGTATTCATTAAGAGTTCCTAGAGATTCAAGCTTCAAGTTCACCTATTCGCTTCTCTTCTACATCCATTATCTAGGATTTCTCATAACTCTTTCAAGGTGAGTTTTCTATTCATTGTACTAACAAATTTATTAGGGTTTAAGTGTTTATAAGTCTCTACTATGCCTTCTAAAATATATTAGGTTTTATGGTATTTGACCTAATCATGGGATTTGAGAATATTGGGGTTTTGTACTTGAACAATAGTGTTTGGTAAATGTAGTTAAACTACAAACAATGGTATTTTATGGTTCTTCACATGTTTTGAAACTCACTCCTAACATTTGGGATTTTGGTAAACCCAAAGTGAAAATTAGGGTTTGAATGAGATTTAAGTATTGGGTTAAACTATGATAAGTTGGACTTTTGTAATAAGAATTATGATGATATTGTTGATGGGATTGTGTTGACAAGCCTCCTTAATAATGGGGGTCAAGACTTCATGTGGTAAATTTATACATATAAATCAGTGTTAACATCTATGTATTTGTTCAATGATAAACGTGTTAAAATACTTTATATTTGGTAGTAGTGCAATGGATCCATAGGCACAGTGTTCCTATGTCCCTTTTTGGACATTAGGTTCACCACTCCGGCACGGAATAGGCATCGGGTTCCATGGTAAGTAAGGTATGGGCCAATACGGTCGGGCAGCGTCCCATGGGCAGTAAGGTGTAATTCCATTGTGCTTGAGTTCCCGTTTTGAAACTCTCAAGAATAGACCTAGAGGGGTTGACTTGATGTTTTCAAGCAATAGAATTGGAGGAGTTAAGCTCATTATGTGATTAGAGTTATTTGTAACATAATAATGTTCACTAATGGTTTATTTGGTTTGATTTGATTTAGCTCACGACTAAATCGGTTGTTCGACTCCAAATGGGTTTATTATTTATTATTCCATTTAATCGTTCTAACTAGGCTTTAGCCTAACGCTTGTTCTTTGGTTGTCGTGTATGACAGGTCATTCTAGCGGTGAGGCTCGTCGGGAATGAGTGGACGACCTTGGGGTCGAGCGCGGTCTTTTTGGAGATACATTGACCAATACAGTGTTTATAGAGTATACACATTTTGGAAGGATAGCGACACCCGATCTTAATCTTTCTTGACCAAGTTAGATTATTAGGTTGTCGAGTCATATTCTTCATTTGATTTGGATTGTATATATCGTACCTTATTCCCCGTTTTGGGATGATACATTTGAGTTTGAATTGCCATGACCATATTATTTAGGTTTAATTAATTCCCTGTTTTCGGGTGGACATGTTTTCTTTATTTATAGACGTTATATTGCAGAATTTCCGAATTTTATTTCACCCTAAATTTTAGGATGTTACAAGTTGGTATCAGAGCATTAGTTTAAGTGAACTAGGTATGAATGTAAGATACCTAGACTTAAACTGAGATTATTAAGCTATGATTTGTGAGATGGGGTAGAACTCTTAGGATATGATGGTCTTAGAGTCGACGGAACTTACACTCTCGAGGACTTAGATCCGAGACCCGAGACCCAAGTGCGAATAACAAGAGAACCCAATGACGAAGCATAGGTGAGGAATGAGGGAGTAGAGGAAAGAGATGAGGGAGTTGTAAGAACTGAGAGAGAAGTTAAAGAATCAAGAGAGATTGTGAATCAAGAGGATGAGAGGGCTGAAAATATTGAAGTCAGAGAGGGTGATGCATAGAACGATGAGTTGCTAGAAGATGAGGTCGAACAAAGAGAATCTTTGCAAATCGATAATGCAGAAGAAACAAGGGCAACAATAAGAAGAAGAAGAGTTAGAGTGGTTGAGAGTAAGAAAAAAGATGCCAAAGAAGAAGAAGGCACACCACAACACCCACCCCCAGTGCTATGGCATTATCTAACCCTGTTGGTCAAGCAACAATGGTTATTGAAGAAAAGGTGCACGCCTCGAGCCTAACCCCAACTAGACAACCAAAGGCATCTTCTTCTGCCTTTGGATCGATTATAAACCAAGGGGAAGCCACAATTCTGGGCTCACCCTCTCAAAAGGATGGGTTCATTGAAAACATAAGTACCAATTTGCCCCACGGTACGTCACCACCCCACACAGAGGCATGTATTGCCTCTCCAATCACTATAAATCAAAATGATTGTCCAGAGCAATCACCAATAATCGCACATGATGAAGAGGCTATTGAACAACCTCCAAGTCCTCTTTCTCTTGAACATATGCCATACTTTAGATGCCCAAATGTACTCAAGATTGCTAGAACCCCCGTAACCTCTTTTTCTTTAGAAGAGTCGCTAGGATCAGAGGGAAGTCCTTATGCCCTTAACTTCAAACAGGGGAGACAAGGCATCCCACGAAGAAGGATTTACTTTGGATCATGTGTTGATCCAAAGGTTACCACCTCTGAACTTTGTTACAAAGGATGAGTTCCAAACTTTTGCCAACAATGTTCAGAAATCCTTAGACGATTTAAAACTCCTTTGTACAAGACCAGAGACCTTTACCTTGGATTCCTCTAAATTCCAAGCTCTCAAAACTAAGGTACAGGCTCATCAATCCATCTCCACATCTAACGCAACAAAGCTCGATGCTCTGCAAACCCAACTCAGCCAAAGCCAGAACTCAACAACTCTTCAAGATCAATTCAGTGCTCTAGCTTCAGAGGTTAAAGCTAATGGGGAAGCTGTTAAGAGCCTAGCAGAGGCGATTAACAAAAGACATGCAGAACAAAATCCTCAACCACCATCTTCTGAGGAGATTCTTATCAAACTCAGCGCCGAGATCAAGTCCATGATTACTTCTACAATGCAACCTGCATCCCTGCACAATTATTACATCAGCAGAACAGAGGTCAACCAACTGGGTAACAAGTTGCTCCAGAAGGTTAATGACATTGGTGAAAAATTCACGGCCTCTGCAAACATTGTCGCTGATGAAGTAAAAAAGAGTGTGGCTCTGATGCGTTTTAAGGCAAACATTGAGATAAACAAGGACGCCCTTGCTGCTGGCGATATATGTGATACGATTGAAGGGTGTGTCAAGAAGAACCTCCATGACAAGCAAAAGAAGAGAAAAACTGAAGCCTCTTGCCAAGGTGAAACGACCAAGAAAACAAGATTTGATGATCAAGAGGGACCAACTTGTAACACCCCCAAAAATGGGATAACAAAAATTTCTGGAAAACGGCAATGTGGTATATAAAATGCCATAGCATGAGCTTCTAAAAATGGGGAAATATGAATATCTGTTTAATTACAGTTTGTAATTATAAGGAGAATAAACAACAACATATTAATCTAATTCCTTAAACAGAAATAAGATTACAAAGGGGGTGTCGCCTATAGTCCCACAAAATCTTCACAACAAGTGCACCCACTTGCACTCCCCAAGCTCACTCGAGACCGCTTAAACCTTCTTAGGTGTGGTGCCACTAGAAACTGAGATACACATAAACATAAATCAAGTGTTAGGCCAAAAATCCTAGTGAGGTTAAATGACAAGTATTAAATGCATAACACGCAAGTACATAGCTTAGTATTGTTAATCATGACCATAATTGGAATCAATGGGGGAGACTCATAACACCAATCAAATTTCACCCAAGAGACGAGATACCCTAGTGCCCACTTCCATGAGTGACACCACAAGGTCCGATACACCCGAGGATACAACATAGGCATTACCCCAAGTGGCGGAGGTCTAGGCACATACCAACACGGTGGCGCCCAAGACTATGTCCTCCTAGTGCCTATTTGACTTGATTCATCCACACAACTCATTTGTGACCGAAGGAACAATTGTGCCCTTATAAGGTGTATACGATACCAATGCACATCATATTGTCCCAATACTCATATCCATAAGACAAGTGAATGCAAGGAATATAACATCTTACACACCATTCATTTATATGCATTTAACCATGAATAAAGCTCACCCACAATAGGAATACTTCCCAACACCTTGAGTAACCATATCATCAAATTATATGAGAATAAATATCGCCCCTTAACTTGTTCATAATACCAACACATACATATTTCCACCTTCCAAGGTTAACCCTTCATAACTCATGGCAATATTAGGTCAAATTAGTAAACATATGAAAACCCTAGTTTCATTTGATAGAGAAAATCAATGTTTATGCAAGTAAATACATGTATCTCAATTAAAAAGGTTTAGAACACTCACTATATAGGTTTTTGATTAAAACCTAGAAAATAGAAAAACCCTAAGTTGAAGAGGATGGAAGCTTGGAGATGGAGTCTTGATGCCTTGATAAACTTCAATAAATGCTTCTTTAGGTAGCCTTAAATGCTAAAGCAAATCCCCAACAACTCCAAGTTCAATACTTATGAGGATTAAAATTTAGAGGGAAGAGAAATCGCACCCTAGGACTCGACCGAGAGAAAATGGAGTCAAAAATCGGTCAAGGGCCCTTTTTAAACGCCCAGACCCCGACGGCGACAGTGCCAAGGGCACAGTCGCTTGGCACAATCGCGACCATCATCCTGCTCTCGATACAATACCAGCGAGAGTGACACGCGAGAATGCCCTTGGCACTATCGCGGTCAAATTCGTGCGGTATGTACTGCGGCTCACCTGCTCCCCGCGACTTTGACGTGCTACTGTGACATGTGTCACAGTCGCGTGGCACTATCGCCCAACTCCAACCCGCGTTCAATTTTTCGTCTCATCTTTTCTTTCTGAGATTTAAGTCCAGAGGTTCATCTAAATTAAGAGTGTTTCCCAAATGCTCGACTCGACCGAGAGAAAATTTAGGAAAAAGGCATACAATATTATAATATAACTTACCAGTGGATTTCCGAATGTTACACAAGTGGCTCTGGTCCTTAAGACCATCAAAAGGGGGATAAGCCACAACAAAAACCACTATCTGCCAAACCTATCAATTTTGTTCCCTTCAAACCCCAATCATCAGCACAACAAAAACAGAAGACGGTTATCTCAGAACCTGTACTACAAAAGAGCATAGAACCAGAGGGACATCCGTTATATGTTAAAGAACCATTAATGCCTACAGTTGTACCAAAAGTGGTATATTTTGAAATAACATCAATCCCCGTAAATACAGAAGCCATGGATGATGGTGAAGAAGAAGAGACTACCTTTAAACGTTCCAAGAAGGCATCTACCTCTGCCCTACTTTTGCACAACTCAAAGCTCCATCACCACCCAAAATTACACCAAAGACTGTTACCACCACTCTTCCTCATGTCATCGAGGACAAAGTTGGTGATGTAAAGAAGCAGATGGACCAGTTAAAAGTAAAGATTTCTCTAAACCCCAACAAACCAAGAGAGCCTAAAATGAAGTTGAATGAGAATATTCACATGTACCTCTACAATGAAAGGAAATAAAAGGTTTACTTCCAACCCAATATGCATCTTGAAATTCAAGCTGATATCAAGAGAACCTATCGAGATCGAGCGAGAACATATCGAGACCGATCGAGAACCCATCGAGAACCAATCGAGAAAGGTCGAGAATCCATTCGTTAACTTTTGTTTTTATGTGTGTTAAACCATAACCTAACACCTTTATTTTCCATCGAGAACCTATCGATTGATCTATTATATATTTGTGTGTGTAAAACCATAGGCTACCACTTTCAGCTTTTATCGAGACGGATCAGGAACCCATCAAGATCAATCAAGAACACATTGATATTGATTGACAACCAATCGGGACCAATCGACACCAATCAAGACTACTTAAAAACCCACCCATTGACTTGGTTTGTGGTTATGTTAAAATCATAACATAACACCTTCATTTTTTATCAAGACCGATTGAGAACCTATTGATCAATTTATTGTGTGTTTGTTTGCGTAAAACCATAATCTACCACTTTTAACTTTTATCGAGGTGGATTAGGAAATCTATCGAGACGAATTGGGATCTCATCGAGATCATCGAGAACCCAATAAAGAAAAAGAAAGAAAAACTAGTTTGTAGAGTTGAAACTGTTGTATATTCATGATGAATAATATGTCTATGCATTGTGATTCTTATGGTGGAAATTAATATTTATGATAAATATCATACTAACATAAATACTAGAGAGTTATTGTATACACGTGATCATTCATAAATATTCATGATGAATAATGTGTATATTGATGATGAATGTTATATTGAAAATGTATATTCATGACGAATATCATACTGATCTAAGAATGTTGAAAATTTGTTGTATACACGTGAACATATACAAATATTCATGATGAATAATATGTATATTCATGATAAATGTTATAGTGAAAATGTATATTCATGACGAATATCATACTTATGTATGAATGTTGAAAATTTGTTGTATACACGTGAACATATACAAATATTCATGATAAAAGGTTATAATGAAAATGTATATTAATAATGAATGTCATAGTGATGTATGAATACTGAAGATTTGTTGAATACACGTAAAAATACATACGTATTAATGATGAATTTTATACTAATTTATGAATATTAAAGAGTTGTTGCTAAGATATGAACTTATATAAATATTCATCATGAATATAACACATATATACCATTTCATGTAAAAAACGGTAAAAAAAACTATATCGAGATGGATGTCAAGTCGAAGAGAATGAAATGCTTGTTTTTTATGTAATTTATTTAATTAAAATATTAGTTATTTTTAAGATAATTTAGTTTAAAAATTAAGGGATAAATTTTTTTTAATTAAAAAAGAAAATAAAAAGTCAAATATGGTAGCTGTGTATTCAAACTTTCATTTTTGCACCTAATCACTTATCGATTAACCATTTTATGTTGTAACCATTGATTAGTTTTCTAAATTTTGATCAATCACCAAAATTGGTTCTCATGTTAGCAATGAAAATGTAGTTTTAATTTGAACCTACCCCTCTCTCTCTCTATATATATATAGAGAGAGAGTTGGGTTCCAGAGAGAATTTGAAGGCACATTAGTATTAGATGTATCGGATCAATTCTTTTTTATGCTGCAATTCATGATAGGACACGAGATTAAAAATAATTAAGAGTTCAAATTTACTTCTCACGTTAACCTCAACCTCAACCTCAACCTCTTCCTTTACATTATATATATATATATATATATATATATGTGTGTGTGTGTGATATATATTTGATGGAGAGAAAGGGAGGAGGTGAAGGGTAAGAAGAATATAGGTGGGGGTGAGGAGAAGGTGTAGCAGAGGATGTATCTTATAAACCCCACATACCTGTAGTTAATGGACCCCAAACCCCACTATCTCTTTTCCTTCCCTAGAATAATACTTACTAGACACATTCATCAATTACTCTTCCTTCCTACTTGCCGGAATATTCTTTTCTCTGCCGCCACCCCACCTCCACCATCACCATTCACCCTACCATTTTTGTAACTAAATTTACCAAACCAGCTGGTTTCCATTCAATGCCATCACTTCAATTTATTCTTATTTGTAAATCACATTGTTTTCCTTTTTATAACCCATCATAATCAACTCCATCAAACACTCCCATATCACTTAAACAAATTCTCTCTCTCTCTCTCTCTCTATATATATATATTGGAAGGATATTTTACAACTCTTATATATATATATATATATATCTTGTATTATTCTTTCTTTCTTTCAAGGGTTTTTTAAAGAGTGATTTAATAGGGTTGTATATGTTTTATAAGTAACATTTGGTACGCAGACAAGATTGGATGGGACTGGACATGACAGAACTGGACGGGACTGGACAGGACGGGACTGGACAGGAGGACAGAACTGGACAGGACTGGACAGGACAAGAGGCTAGGACAGGACAGGACTGGACAAAACAAATGGTTGTCTTGTGTTTGGTACGACTAGGACTGGATAGAACATGACTGAACAAGTTTCCCTAAAAGTTGTTTGATAATTTTATATATCATATAATAGTTATAAATAACACAAATAAAGTATATCTTTAAATAATTTAATTAAAAAACATTATTAATTTTTTTACACAATTTTCATACATATAAATACATACAAAAACAATAGTAGGAAATTTGAATGAAGAATCTGAAATAATTGATGGTAGTTCGAAAAAATCCAATTCATATAAAAAACATAATAGTTTATTCAATTTGGAAGATTTTAATGAATTGTTGGATGCATAGTTGCAGCGACGAATAAAGATAAAAGACGATGGGTGGCCGGTGAAAGATAGTAATAGAGGTGGTGGTGGTGGCGATGCACAGTGGTAATAGAGGTTAATGTAGTGGAGGAAGAGACGGAGGTTACCAACGATGGTTGGCGGTGAGCGTCGGTGACGGCGGCGGTAATGGGTGGTGGTGATTGGTGGAGGTGGCGATGGGCGGTGGTTGTGGAGGTGGTGGAGGAAGTTGTTGTAGTAGTGAAGGAAGAGGTGGAAGTGGTCGACGATGGTTGTTAGTAGCTACTGGTGGTCGTCGATGGTGGTGGCAACAATAGGTGGTGGTGATCGGTGTTAGTGGAGGTGGTCGACGATGGTAGTGGTGGTGGCGATAACCGAAGGTTGTGGAGGTGGTGGAGGAGGTTATTATGGTGGAGAAATAGGTAGAGGTGGCCGACAGTGGTTGGCGGTGGCTACTAGTGGCCGCCGATGGTGGTAGTAGCGACGATGGGTAGTGGTGAACCTTAAGACTAATACCATATTAGGATTATATATCAAATGGCGATAAATCAGTGATTTTTAGTTTCTGTCTCATTTCTGTCCCATGTTGTTCCACCTATTTTGGTGGAACAAGAAAATACCCCTTTTGTCCCATCTTGTCCCACCCTGTCCAGTCTTTGTCCCATGTCGAGCTAAACATGGGACAGTTAACTTTTGTCCTGTCACATGTCACGCCAAACATGGGACAGTGAATTTTTGTCCCGTCCTGTCCCACCCAGTCTGCAAACCAAACGTAACCATATGGAACTAAAAGTAAAATCTATCAATTTTAGGAATTAGATGCCTTAAGATATATGTACCCATCTAGCCTCCATTAAAACAGATATATTAAAGACTCATATCAGCTAGGCTTGAACCAATTTGAAACATCCATTCCCTCATCAGTTAAAAAAAGGGAGATTGGCACAAATGACCAAAGTACACGGCCCGTTGCACCTCCTAACCATTTCTCTCCATTTTTTGCGTTTTTGGCCTTAGGTCCGCAATGGTGGACCCGTAGGTGTTCAATCACATCATAAAAAGACAAAAAAAATTACGGATTGCAGCAGGTCCGCAATGGGTCGGGTGACCCACCTCCGCAATCCGCATTCTAAGCCACGTGTCAAATGCAGATGAAACCCTAGCACCTATTCGGTAGGTCCGCAATCCAACAGGTCCGTAATTACGGACCTATGGTTAAAACTGCAAAACCCGGAGAAAAATGGCTAGAAGGTGCAACGTTAGGGGTACTTAGGTTATTTCCGACAATTTCCCCTAAAAAAAAATAATAATCAAATGGAAGGATTAAAAAAGAAGTAGAGAACACAGCATAAATAATTATTTTATATCATCTCCCTAGTGACAAAACACCACCAAACACCATCCCCCTATGACAACCCCATCACATATATGTTTCTCTCTCTCTATCTCTTTAAATATATATTATTATTATTATTATTGAATTAATAAACTTCCCTTTCAAAATTCCAATTTCTGTCTCATGCCAGAGACAACTTTTCAGCTTTTTCTACACACATTTGGAACCCTTTTTCTTTTTCTTGGTTTTTTAATTTAATTAAATATCATTTTGCCATTGATATAAAGCTTCAAACACCCAAAGACCATCATCCTGTACTACTGTTTCTGGCAGTGAAAGAAAAAAACAACAACAAGACATCACAAAACCATTCATTTCATTCATTTTTGGGAAAACAATACCACACCTTTCACTTTTCTGAAAACCTCCTTCCTCACAAAACATAACCTCAAAAAAACACTTCTGCTTTCTTGTTTTCTCAACTTTGGTATGCAGTATGCACTTTACCCCTAAAATTGCTTTCCCAAAGCACTTATTATAACTGGGTTTTTTCAATCTTTGGTTCTTGGAACAAAAAGAAGCCATTTTGCTCAACAACAACAACTTATTGTGCAAAAAAAAACACATTTTTTGGAGTGAGGTTTCTTGATTTTGTGTGTAAATGGGAACAATACAAAGGGATCCCATTGTTAAGAATGTGCTTAAGAATCTGTGCTGCTCTTATGGATGGTGTTATGGTGTTTTTTGGAGTTTTGAACAGCCAAATTCAATGTATGCATTCACTTTCTCTACACTCAGAAACTTGTTTGATAGAGAATGAATTGTAATGAGAAGGTTAAATATTGTGAGAAGGTAAGAAGGGGAAGTTCATATGTGAAACATTGATTTGAAGATGTATTTTTGAATCGATGTTATAGATTATTCATATGGGTTTATATTCAAATGGATTTTTCAATGTTTCACATATGAACGATCCTTTAACCTTTTCTTCTTACATTCTAACGATATTTAGTCTTTCTTGTTTATAAGAACTGACCCATGAATCATATATATACAATGCATAAGTTAACCTTCATTTTTCTTGAAATAAGTTAGTGGCAAAAGCATTCTTCTTGCATAAATGTTTGTTTATGATTGCTTGATTTTATTAGTTTTTTTTTTCTTGGATCTTTATACACCCACTTTTTTCTTGTCTACATTATGTGTTTTCATTCTAATCTTCCTTTTTATGTTGTGTAAAAAGGTTCCACATTCTTCTGTTTTTTTCTTCTTTGATACAATTTGTATGGTGAATTTTGAGATTATGAGCTCTGATCCTTGAGTATTGTTTGCTTACTAGATTCTTGACTATGCAAGATACCTATTATGAGGAGAAATTTGCAAGTTTTATCGAAGATTTGCGCCTACAAGTACCCATGCTTGGAGGAGGGTATGCTCTTTTACTCAATAATTTACACTAAAGTGTCCGTTTGGTTTGCGGGATTTGGTGGGATTTGGAATTGGATTCCATTCCAATCCCGTGTTTGGTTAAAAGGATTGGAAACTCAAGATATTAATGAAATCCCACAAATAGTTGATATTTTAGGGGATTTCATAGAATTCATTTGTAATAATGTGTTAAAATATGTTAAAATATTTGCTTTTCAATAATCAATTAACAAAAAGGTAATTTAACTAGTTTTTTATATATATTTTTTAAATATCTATAAGGTTTGGAATTTTTTTACAAATCCAAATTCCTCAAAAACATTTCGTCAATCGGACATAATTACATTTAGTTAGATTCAAAGCTAGTAATGATAAACATTTTCTTGAAATTTTTTGAAGGATAATTGGACAAGCTGCATTTACCAAGAAGCACCAATGGATTTCCTTAGAAAATCCTAACAGAAGATTACAAGATTCTTCAAATTCGATCTGGGATATGTTTCTGGTATGAATTCTTCAAATTCGATCTGGGATATATATATATATATATATATATAGGGTTGAGTTCCGGTGAGAAGTTGAGTTAATAGTGAGAAGTGGTTATCGACTGTTGGATGAGAAATGGACGCGCATTAGGATGAGATGCACCAAGATGCACCGAATCAATTCCGTTCTAAGCCGCAATTCATGAGAGGGCTTGAGATTAAAAGAGATCAACGGTTTAGATCCACTTCTCACGCCATTAACTCAACTTCTCACACGATCCTTCGCCTATATATATATATATATATATATATATATATATATGTTGTTTACAGTTCATTAAAACACACTCTAGAAATGGTGATTTTTTAATCTAGTTAATGTGTAATTTGCAGGATGATTCTGAATTCCATTGCCAATTTTCCTCTGGTATAAAGGTAGTTTCTTTGGTTTAATCCTATATTTGGATGGTTTCGGTTTAAAGGAACTTACCCGTTGCGTACGTTATGATTTCGGTCCATTTTTGCAGACAATTGCAGCAATCCCTGTGGAACCACAAGGAGTAGTACAGTTTGGGTCCACTGAAAAGGTTAGTTCTAAGACAACTCTTAACATGATCCTCAACAACAATTCATACTACAACAAAATTGGGTTTATAGGACCCACAAGATGTCCAAATTTTAATAGGACCAAACACTTCTTTGTCATATTTAAAGGTGTTGTAATAAGTTTATATAACCCTTTTAGTTGTCTTAGAAACCTTTTTTAGGACACTTTTGAAACAAAGTATCATATTAGCCTTTTATAGGACACTATATGAAAAAGTGTCTTGTAAAACAAGTGTCCTATAAAAAGATGTGTTTATAGGACATGTTTTAAAAATGTCCTATAAAAGGGCTAATAGGTCACTTTGTTCAAAAGTTAAAAAGCTTGTTAAGACGTCCAAAAACTTTCTATAAACTTACTACAACACTTTTAGATATGACACATAAGTATGGTTTTATAAATTTAAGTCCTGTAAAGTAGGTCTCAAACATTTTTGGTCTCCTATAAATTTGTTGTAATGTCAGTTTTTCAAATAATATGTAAATCTAATGAAGTTCTTCCGATGATTCAGATTATGGAGACATCAGAATTTGTAAATCAAACAAAAAGATTGTTTCAGGAAATCGTAAATGTTAGAGCGCTTGAAATTGCACCTTGTTCTTCTGGAAACACCCAAAGTTGTCCTTCAAATGGGTTGTTTCCGTACTTGATATCATCTGAAGATGCGTATTTTAAAGATAGTTCACTGGAACCCGCTTGTTCTTCTGTCGGTCCTTCACGGTCATGCTCTTTTAGCTCAAATTCTCAAGCCATGTTACATGATCGAAATGAGCCCGTTACTTGGTTACAGCCAAACAATCTTTTTCCCTTCCAGGAATCATTAGCATCAGAATCAAGAAATCTTGAATCTTGGAATGCTTTTCCTACTCAATGTAACAATTCTTTACCTTTGACAAACAAACATCAGGATTTGTTAGATTTCGGAATCCCGGATGAAATCCTGCAAACGGGTGATTTCGATATTTCGCAGTGGATTCCTCCATCACCCGTCCAAACCAATGACTTAATATCGCAAACCGAAGAACTTGTTCATACGACTTCTGAAGAGAAAACGGGTGATTTCGTATGCTCCGCTGTTTCTGGGAATACGGGAAACTGGGGAGGCGTTTTGATGCCGGTTAATAATGGAAGTCATCTTAACTTTCATTCCTACAAGTCAATCAAGCATGTTGGTAATAATGACTCTAATGCCCTTGGTCCAAGGAAAGGATTGTTCTCAGAACTTGGGATTGAAAAGCTTTTGGAGGGACTTTCTTGTACTTCAAACGCAACATGGCCGTCTTGCATCGAGGATCGAGTTTCTTCAGCAGTGAAAAGAATGAAAACCGGGAATTCTACGAGTTCGTTACAGCCTGTTGTGTATGATAGTCTCGAGGGGAAGAAAGACGCCATGCCTAAATCGGAGCCAGGTCTTTGGATGGCTAATGCTTATAGTATGAACTGTTTGAGTCAGGTTTCACAAGCTAAGAAGGAAGTCGAACCTCATAAGGCCACGGTTAAAAAAGCTAAACCAGGGACTCGACCACGGCCTAAAGACCGCCAGCAGATCTTGGACCGTATGGCTGAGTTGAGGGAACTGATTCCCAATGGTGACAAGGTCTGTAATTCAACCAAAATACAAATTCTATAGCACTCACAAGTCGCAAAAAAAAAAGGGCTTTATAGGACGCCAAATATGTCTGAATACCCTAATACACTGCTTTAGAAGACTTGAGTTTATATGAGCATATCTATATAAAGGTCTTGATCCTATTGTAACACCTTTATATAGGACATACAATTGTTTGACTTTATAAACTTTTAAAGTCCTATAAAACAGTCTATCAGGATATTTTTAGGCATCTTTAACGACCTATGAAACCGATCTTGTAATGGTGATTTCTTCGAAAAGAACCATCCACCTCTTCCTAAGTTGATTAAGTTGATTATTTTCACAGATGAGTATCGACTGTTTGTTGGATCGAACCATCAAACACATGCTTTTCTTGCAAAGTGTCACGAAACATGCTGACCGAGTCAAACAGGCCGATGAACCAAAGGTGAGCAGAGCCTTTCTCTCTGCTTGCATACTATTGCTCAATGATTACATTCATAATCATGGTTTCGAAACGATTTCAGAATTATAAAGACAAGGATCCAAGCTCCAATGGTGCGACATGGGCTTGCGAATTGGGAAATCAGACGATGGTTTGCCCGCTAATCGTTGAGGATCTTAGTACCCCGGGACACATGCTTATAGAGGTAAGATAAAAGGTCATATGTGTGAAAACACGACATTATATGTTCGGTAAATCTTGACCAATTGTTTGCGTTTCTGGTTCAGATGCTATGTGAAGAACAAGGGTTCTTTCTTGAGATGGTTGGCGTAATCCGAGGCTTTGGCCTCATCATCTTGAACGGGGTGATGGAAGTACGCGATAAGATATGGGCCCGCTTTATAGTTGAAGCTGAGGTAACATATTCATCCAACCAACAGCACACACTTACAGCACGGAAACGAACCACTACAACAAAATCGGCTTTATAGGACGCCTGCCAAAGATGTCTAAATTTCCTAATAGACTCCTTTATAGGACCAAACAATTGTGTGTCTTATATAAAGGTTTTGCAATAGGATGTTAGACGTATTTGGGCATCCTAACAAGTTTTTTAGGACACTTTTGAAATGAAGTGTTGTATTAACTTTTGTATAAGACACTTTTGAGAAGTGTCCTATCAACACTATCTTTTTATCGGATACTTGTTTTTATAGGACATCTTTTAAAATTTTTGTGATGTAAAAAGACTAATATGACCCTTTATATCGAGATTGTCCTAAAAAACTTATTAGGATGTCCACAAATGTCCTTTCATCTTATTGTAACACATTTATACAACACGCACAATTACCTGGTCCTATAAACTTAGGTTCTATTAAACAGTCTATTAGGACGACAATCAGACATAACATGACGTCATATAAAACCAATTTTGTCGTAGTGAACAGTAAAAGGATAAATCTTTCTTACAAACACGCGTTGATTTTGCAGGCGAAAAGGCATGTTACTAGGCACGAGGTGTTTTCCGCTCTCGTTCGGCTTCTACAAGTGACGTGCCTCAAAGATAATCAGGCTCCTGATAAGGTTATCGAAGCAACTAATCCGCTGCTTGACAGTTATCAGCAATCTCTGGTGCAAAGCTTGCCCGAGACAGAATATTGCATAAACTTATAACCAAGTACTTATAAAAACTCTAGTTTAGCGGGTAAGGAGGTAGGCATCCTTATAGAAAGTATTTATGAGCGCCATTGAATTGGCCTTGCGAGTAGCGATTTTTCGTTTCGGTTCTTTTTTGTTTTTGGGGCTTTGGTTTTAGGTTTGAAATTGCCACAAGTTTCCATGGTATGTTCATATTTGGAAACCAACAGATACAACAAATGTAGTTTGTAGGCTGACAGCCACCCTTTATGATTATTTCTATCTGAGGTTTGTTTGATGTTCCACCTTTACCATTTGAACCGTTTTCAGTGGTCCGAGATTCTTCTTATGTAACTGGTCTCATTGTAATCGGTCCCCGTCCCGACCAAAAACACCCGACCTGTTCTCTCCATGTAAAAAGCCCGGTCCTTAGAACCGGTCCCAGTCCCAGTCCCGTAACCGGTCCAGGCCTAGGCCTTGAATTTTCATAAAAAAACATAACTGGTCCTGGACCTTCGGGTCGGTCCCGGTCCTACGTCGGTATCGGGCCGGGCCCATCTTGGCCATCTCTAGTTTTCAGTTAAATCATAGTATTGAAAGAAAATGGACTTTGATGTTGACATGTAGTACCTAGATATGCATAAAAAAGCCCAAGCTTGATCTTGAAGCCCAAGCGAGACCTCACAGCTTGATGAGCCGGATTTCTTGCTCAAGGCCCGGCCTAAAAAAACCCGGTTTTGTGTCCCAAGCCTGGAAAAGCCTAATTTAAGCCCTGTCACGTTAGCATTTGGAGGCGTAGAAAAGTTGGAAATAAATCTCAACTTCAAATCCTTCATGTTGTAGCCCAGTGGTTTGGTAACATCCTGGGGTCAGTGGATGGTATCCCTGACTACCCAGGTTCGAACCCCGTGGTGAGCATGTTGTGATATCCATGATCATGGGTTTGCCACTTAGTGGTACCCTTAATTGGGCTGGGCCGTGATCGACGGGGATTAGTCGTGTGACACCCTTAAGTGGGAGCCCGGATACCCCGGGAACGTGTGCGTGTGTTAGTCTGCCGTTCAAAAAAAAAATCTCAACTTCAAAGATCTTCAACTAGCAAAAAGAGGAGATATTTAGGTATAAAACCCTACATGAGATTTCAATTAAATCCATGACCTTTCGACCGATTTCAATTAAATCCATGACCTTCTGATAGGTTGGAAAGTTATGTTTATAATCACATTTAAGGTTATATGGGCTTAATCATTTGAAAACTCTAAAATTTGTGAGATCCATGAGAACTTTTACCTTAGGTATTGTTTCACTTGATTTTTTTTCCATCTAAAGCTAACATTTATTGTATTGAATGAACATATATTTTATTTTACAATGTGTTTGATTCACAATGTGAAATCTTTTTACGTGTAACTTTTGTTTCACAAACTGACTAAAAAGAAATACATTGTGAAACAAATACATGTGAACCAAACACATTATGAAATAAATATATATTAATAATATTCTAAATGCTAGTTTTAGATGAAAAAATTCATATGAAATAAAACATGATACATTAGTTTTCAAGATTATCATAATTTCATGGATTCTCATAAGAAGCCAAGGACTAAAAAAAAGGTACATTTTATAATAACATAAAATAAAATAACATAAAAGTTACGGGCTTAAAATGAAAATGATTCAAAACACAAGGGGTGAAGCAAAAAATAAATTTCAAAGAAAGGGTTTTTGCCGTTTTGGTGTTTTCTCATCAGAATTAATCGAGAACCCTCACATCATATATATATGTTCGAATCATGTCTGAATGGTTCATTTACCAGGTTACGTCCGTATCATTCAGGGGCTAGTTTTTCTTCACGGTTGCACTTCTCTCGTCTTCTCTGTTGCTCTCTTGCCGCTCTTTTCTGATCTCATCGTCGCACCCTCATCTTGTTCTGCTTTCTTGAGTAATAGGTAAACCTTCGCCCCCATGTTCTCTTATTTTTCAAGTCTTTAATGATATTATCGGTTGAAATTCAATACTGCTTCTACATCCTTGCACCCTATAATGTCTTCTTATAGGTTAGTTTTTGTTTTACTATCTCACCCACCAAGTGTTTGTGTTATTGTCTCTGTGTGCTGTAGTGTCACTAGTAGTAGTTCCTGATATGGGCAAACTGTATTTTGACTGTTGAGGTCAAGACTTGCACTTTTCTGATGTAAATATAAATTTCCTTGCAACTTGAACACCAACCACATTTATACGTGTTTTGTATATACATAATACATGTTCAGTTTGATTGCTTTTGTTCTGTTCGGTCTTTGTCTTTGAAGTAGCAAATGGGTTCATCAGATTTCTTTGACAATTGCATATCCATTTTGCAACTTGATTTTGTGGGACTGAAGCCACACCACACACTGTAACAAACATAATTCTTTTGATTTTCATAAGAAATCAAATGTTGCAAGTATATGTTTGTATCTGTTTCTTTGAAGTATATGATTTCTTTGTAATCTTGAAAGTTTTTGTGATTTTAATGAGCTGTTTTCACCGAACTTGCGTAATTGTTGATCATATAATTCAAATTAATTTGTTTGATCATAGAAGTTACATGATTGTCAAATATAATTTGGGGATGGATTGGTACATAATATATTTCATTGTAGATTTGTTTGGACAGCAGTAAGAATATTGCTGAAGTTGAATTAATAAATATGTGAACTGAATTACAATGATTGGTGCTAAGGAAACTGCACACTTACTTCTTATCTTATTGAATCAATGATTCAACTTGCAAGTTGCAACTGGGTTCTTAGTGATGGTGAGTTGGTGACCTTTTACCAATCAGTAACTGCCATGTTCATAGATGATATGTTTATGATAACTAGTACCACGACCAAGAAGCTATCAAGAAAATCTGCATATGTATTATGTACATTTGTGTGTGTGGATTCTCGCTATTTTGTTCTTCCTTTCACATTTGTGTTATATGTAGTCCTAATTGGTAAACTAATTCAGCCCATTACAAAGTTTTGTAAATTTCGTGAAACTTTGATGCTTTGCTTTGTGATTAACTTCTTGATCAATTTTTTTGTCTGTCAGGAAGTGCAATAATGGCAGATTCAATCATTACTTCGGAAGCACCAACCAGTTCATCCCAACTAGATCCTCCCTCCCGTACCATCTGTCGTGTGTATGTTCTTCAAACCCTCCTAATTCAATTTTTATACTGTATCCACATGTCTTCTATAAGTCTACTGATTTGATTTTGCAACTCTTTCCAATGAAATTTACGATTTTTAAGTGATATTCTTGTGTTATGCAGATGCCAAAAACAATTTTCGCAATATACTTGCCCGAGATGTAATATCCGTTATTGTTCGCTTCCATGTTACAAGGTGAGCTTATCTTTGCTCTCCTTGCTTTACACAAATTGGTGTCTACTTTGAGAATTATGTTTGTTTTACTTCCGAAACAAAGATACACCAATTGAATTCTTGAATTTGAAAGGTGGTACCTTTTAGATTCATATCCGTTAGAATTTGTTTGGTCATAAAGAAAAAAAATGATAATTACGTGGAACATTTTCCAACTATAAACTTAAGAATGTAGATGTGAAATTTGGATTCCATTATACAAGTTTTGGCTTTTAAGAAAAGTGGGCACTAGGTTATGCGTTGAGACAGTACCGGTTATATCAAGCCAGGGGTCTTCACGGAATCAGCCGCTCTGGCTCTGGCTCTGCCTTTAGGAGTAGAGGACAAGTCTACTTACATCCCACTCTCAGACCCTACTTTCGGATGGGTTATATTGGGTTTGTTTGGTTTGGTTTAGAGTATCGTTTATATGCAATCACACTTTCTTGCTTATGGAGAATTGCATAGCTCATTAAGCTGATATTGCTTTATGTGTTTTAGTTATGGTATTGGAATCGTAAAATTTCTGTTCGTAAGGTTTTGTTTCATAACCATTGCAGTCGCACAGTCTCCGATGCACAGAATCGTTTATGAGAGATAATGTGATGGGGGAGATGCAGCAACTGGAACCTGGTGATGACACTAAGCAGAAAATGCTGGACATATTGAAACGATTTCATTCAGAGGAAGAGGCTGATAGCATGGACGATGATGGTAAGTTATTAATTAGTTTGTTTGGTTAAAAGGCAGGACAAAAGTTATTATTGCATCTTTCTTGATTTGAATTAAATCTCTAGCTTCAACTTTCCCCTTTTCTTTCTAAAAGAAATTATTGCCACTACTTGTTATTTTTCTTGCAATCCATTGACTTTAAGCTATGCCGGTTGATGGAAATCTTTCATACTAGATTTTGAAAGTTTATGTCACTAAATAGTTTCGGACCTCAAGTGGGATATGCTGTTTTCATTTGGTTTGGTTTGGTTTGGTTTTATCGCTAGATTGTTTGTGTTTTTAGGTTTGGCAGAGTCAGCTTTATCTGAGGAGACCATTCAAAAGATCATGTCTGGTATGTTTGGAGATCATTTCTCATATATTTTCTTCCTATATATTTTTTTTGGAAGGGCATCCCAGGCTTTGCCTAGACTAATCCCTATAAATTGCGACCGTAAGACATCAACCTTTGATAAACTCAGTGGCCACAATTGTTGTGGATACCTGGAATCAAACCCTGGGCAGATGGGATATTCCACACATGGGCGGACCTGTAGTGGTGCCACCATATTATTCTTCCGTCAAAGGTTAAAAAAATTTAGGTTTGTGAAAGGTGCAACCGTATCAATTTGTTGTGTGCCACCATATATATTTTGAAACTACAACAAGGACACTAGTTTTCCTTGGTAGAGTTGTTTTGCAAGATGTTTCTTCCACTTCAGACCCGGGTTCGAGCCCCGTTAGAGTCATTTTCTTAGTTTTTAGCTTTTAGTTTCAAATTTATTATGTTTTTAAAAGAACTTGCAATAACAGGACTCGAACACAAGACCTCACATTTGAAAAGTAAGGAACTAACCACCAGACTAATATTGATTTTGTGAAAAACATCTCTATATTTGTTTCTTATAGTCAAATGGTGCCACCGTTTGAAAAAAAGTTCTGGGTCCGCCCCTGATTTCACATCCCCTTGGGCCTTAACTACTACGGGACAACCCTTGTGGTTTATATTTTGTTGGGTTCTTCACGGAAACAACTTCTCTACTATGCGTGGGATTTACTGGGTTCGTTGGGTTTGGTTTTTACCTGAGGAAGTTATGTTAACTTGTGATTGTAGGACTTGAAATCAGCTTCGATGATTTAACTAGCGAAGAGAAGAAACATTTTCAAAGAGCCGTGGCTTCTGGAGAGCTAAGCAAGTTGATTGAACCATGGGAACCATGGTGGTTAAAGCCCTCCGCTAGAACAATATCTCTTAGCCACGAAGGAACCCAACGTGTTCAACCTATAACAAAAGAAGAAACCGACTCTTCACCCCGTGTGCACGAGGTTCCACCAGGTCCTGAAACCGCATTGCCTCCAGTCAACAAGCTCAGCTCAACTGAACCGTCCCCGCTTTTAGCTGTTCATCTTGTCGACATCTTATATAGCTACTGTTTCACCCTTCGGCTATACAATGGAGATTGGGAATCAGATCCCATGGGGTCGGTCATGGTGGTTTTGACCATTTCATTCGTTTTGGGTCAAGGTGGTCAACCAGAAACGGTCTCCGAAGCCCTGTCTAACTGTTTGGAACAAACTTGCTCTCCGGCTTTCAGGCACACGGGTGGGTCACGGTTCGGGCTGGGGCTTCTTGATGATGTTGTGAACCTGTTGTCTCTTGAAGGTGATGGTTTGGTTTGTGCGCTTTGTGATCTGCATAGGATGATTAAAGGTGGTATGAGAGAAGTGAAGCTCGATAAGGGACGAAACTTGAAGCGAACAGAAATAAAGCAGAAACTTATGGCTGGTGAGCGGAAGGTTTATTTTTTGATGTGTTGGGCGCATGAACAGGCACCAGAGGCTTGGTCATCGCTGTCGGCATTGGTGATGGCCGAGAAGAATGCCGCCATGGATTACATAGGCGGCGGTGGAAATGGTGGCAGGAGAGACCGGATGAAGGCGGAAACGAAGGGGAAGGTTATAATTGAAGAGGTCTAATAATCCAACGTTTTGGTGGTTCTATTTTTGGCCAATTTTGCAGGTTGAAAGCAGAGACATTTTCATTTGGATGAGCTAATATGGTGCCACCCTTTAAAACGTCTCTATTGTACTGGTCTCACGGTCATCATGTATTTGTTCGTTCTGTTAGACAATTGTATATATATATAAACATACTTTTAGGGTTTTTTTCTTTCGATTTATTTTTTGGCTTCTGCAAATGGTTGATTACATCTTGGTCTGATATTGAAAAACATTTTTTTCTATAACATAAATGACCCAAACATTCAAAGTTTCATCACCAAATTAACGGAAATATAAATATTAACAAAAATATGTATAGGTAAATTCTAAATATAAAAAGAGAGAATTATAGTTTTGGTCCCTCAGGTTTGATCATTTCTTTAAAAGCGGGACCTATACTTCAATATTTTAAATAGTGGTCCCTGAGGTTTGGTTTGGATTTTGCTCTGAAAGGAGGACCTCCTCACTAACCTTGTTAAAAAACTCAGTTAGTGGGAGGGATATTTTGGTCAGATCACTTTTTCCTCTTAAATCACATAAACGACTTCCCTTTTTTCTTTTCTTCTTCTTCCCTGGTTCATCACTACCTAAAATCACTTTTTTGCTCTGCTTTTTCTACTAGCATTGGTTTGGTTTGATAATGGTGATTTGCCACTGTGGTGTTCAAGCAACTTTAAGAACATCATGGACAAATGCAAACCCTGGTCGTAGGTTCTACACATGTTCAAGATTGGTAAGCTTTTTTTCCTTTCTCAATTTCTTACATTTCTTTCTCAAAGAATGTTCTTGCATTAACAGAGTGAAGAATAGTAACCTCTCCCTTTTTTTTTTCTTTTAACAGAGTGAAAAACGTTCCTATTTTGGGTGGTTTGATCCACCAATTTGTTTTCGGGTTGTATATGTTATCCCTGGGTTGCTGAGGTCAAAGAACAAACTTGAAGAATGTATCAAAGCTAGAGAAAGGAAAATTTGGAATTTGCAGCTGCTGTTGGTTCTTAGTTGGCTATTTTTTGGGTTTTGCTTGTATCTTTCTTTGAACTAATTGGGATTTTTATTTAATCTCAATGTAGAATGGATGTGTTAGTGATGAAGTGATGTATTTGGTTTTGTTAGTTTATGATGTAATGGATCTATTAGTGATGAACTAATGTATTTGGTTTTGTTAGTTTATCAATCAATACAATTTCCTTTATGTTATCAATTGCAATTTCCTTTTTGACACATACTTTGTTTTACTGTGATGTGTTGAAATATGGGTACATACAAACCACAAAAATGCCATACCATACTTTGTAGAATTCCAAATTGTATAGATCAACATATACCACAGAACATAGAAACCAAAACATTGACATACCATACATTGTCAATAACATAAGTTACTTGTCCATAACATTAGCACAAAATGGTACTTTGGCCATAATAAAGTACTACCAAAACAAACAACAACCTGTTACATAAGTTTGACTACCCAAAAGACATTTCACCTAAACAAACATATCACCTAAACAAACAACAACCTAACAACCACATCAACCATATCATGCCCTACCCTGTGAAGGTCCTGCTTGGCCCTTACAAGTTCTTGAATTATGTCCCTGATTCTTACACTTATCACAAGTGACAGTAGTCCCCTTCCTGGATAGTTTGCAAGTGCTCCCAGATTTCTGAGACATCTCTTCAACTGTCTTCTTTCTCTTTTTCCTTGACCTGCCAATTTGTTTATGATGCTTTGGTGGAACCAAAGTGGTTGGACAATTAGATTTATCCCACAACATGCTTCCATTTATTGGCTCAATCTTGAAGCTATACATCTCCTTCCATGTGCTAAGCCTGTATGAAGGATCCACCCATTCTTCAGGTAATGAATCATAGCCATTAACTGCCATATTCCAGTTGGTAGCCACAACATGCTTGCAAGGAATTCCTGTTAATCCCCACCTCCTACAAGAGCATGTCATTGCTCAAACATCAACTATGCACTGGTCATTCCAAGGTCCAGTATACTACGATAACAAACATCTATTAGCTTATGCACAAGTTATTTAGGAGCACATTACTTGGGACATGGATTGAAGAATGAAACTGCAATATACCTGATACCTATCTCCACCATTATACACCACATGGTATTTGACTGCCTCTTTCTTAACACTGTCTATGATTTTGTTTGCAGTTGGGGTCAGTGGTCCATCACAGACATCAATTACCTTTAACACATTCACAATCCTCTTCATAAGATACACTTTGATAAACTCCAAGCAAGAATGAATTAGTTTATCCCTAGCATCAATTATTTGCCTATTGAACACCTCATACATGTTATTTAGGAGGACATCAGAGTGACATCTACCTATATTCATCAACAAACAGAAAACATATTAAGTGTAAGAATCTCAAACAAGTTCACAACAATAAACATGGATTTAGGATTAAAACAAGTAACCTGTAAAGTGTGATATGCTCCAATGTTGAGGGGGAATCTTGTTCAACCATTCATAACAACTCAAATGGAATCTTTTCAAGTTATCCATTGTTGTTCTAAACTGGGGGACAGTAGGAGTTGTTGCACACTGCCACAACAAATCTTTGTATGATTTGCCTTTCCATTGAAGTTTCATATTCTCATGAATGTGCCTAAGGCAGTATCTATGTTCAGCTGAGGGAAACAACCTCTGAATAGCTGGAATGATACCTTATGTGCAAATTTAAAAGTGATGCAAATTAACATGGATTTGGTATTAACAGATAACTGATAAAAGTGAAGTTGGAATAATACCTTTTGCCTATCACTGATAAAAGTGAAGTTGGAATTGGATTGAAGATCAAGATCATCTCCAAGGCACTCTAAAAACCACATCCATGAAACTGTTGACTCAGACTCTACCACTGCATAAGCAACTGGATAGATACCATGATTTGGGTCAATACCCACTGTTGTTAGAACTTGTCCTGGAAAAGGACCCTTCATAAACGTCCCATCTAAACCCAACAAATCTATTTTTCCAGCTCTGAATCCACTTTTCAAAGAACCCAAACAAATGTATACCCTTTTGAATTGCCTTATACCACTATCTGGATTAGGCTTTGTCTCAACTTCCAATTTGATAGTGGTATCTGGATTGCACCTCTGCACCTCACATAGGTAATCCCTAAGTTGATGGTACTGTAATTCATAGTCTCCTAGATCTTCTTGGTGGGTATCTGTTTTGCCCTCATGGCTTTGGAAGGTGATACAAGAACCTCAAACTTCTCAGACAAGTGGCCTTGAATTGTCTTCAACGGCATATTTGGATCTGTCTTCAGCTGCTCTATGATATGCTTGGAGAGAAAAGTTGCAGTAGCCATACCAACCTCCCTTGTTTGGAAACACTTGTGAGTGGAGAAGTAGGTTTTGACTCTCCAAGTTTCTTCCTTTTTTGAGGTTGATAGATACAAAACCCATGGACAAGTGGGCCCATTAGACTTTGTCCATTTACTCTTTCTCCCTTTCCCAGGCCCATTAGACTCACAATCATCCCTTAGATGAAGAAATGTACCCCTACAAACAACCTTGATCCTTGATAAGTCATTCTTCACCACAACTATGTCCCTCCTAGTCTCAATTGCATGTTGCTTGATTAAGTTCTTTATTGTCTCTTTGTTCCCAAATGACCGGCCTAAGTAAAAGTCAACCCCCTATTCATTAGTTGTTCTATGTCTACCTCTTTTGCAATAACTACCCTCTTGATTCTCATCTACATAATCAAAATTGTCTAGCTCAAAAGGATCAATGTCACCTTGCACATTCAGTGTATCACTATCTTCTCCATCTAATCCCAACCACTCTCCAAATGTATCTACACAATCTTCCATATTTGCACCAAATCCATCAAATGAATCATAGTAATTGCTATCATGACTCTCAAGTTCCCCATGGTTGCCACTTCCCTAGTTCAATGGATCTTCATCATACATGTACTGCCCATGTCCATCTCCCTGATTCATATCAACTCCCTGGTTCACATCAACTATATTGTTCACTCCTAACCCTTGGTTCACATCAACTACATTGTTCACTTCTAATCCCTTCATGTCTAGCCCAGTGGTTTGGTAACATCCTTGGGGGGGGGGGTCAGTGGATGGTATCCTTGACTACCCGGGTTCGAACCCCGTGGAGAGCATGTTGTGATATCCAGATCATGGGTCTGCCACTTAGTGGTACCCTTAATTGGGTCGGGCCGTGGTCGACGGGGATTAGTGTAACACCCGTAAATTTGTGTAAGCCTAGATTCCCAACTTGTCTGTATTTCAACCTTCATTCGTAATGTTTCACTCCTTTTAGTTGTATCTATTCCTTTTTGTCGTTTCGTGAGTTGCGGGATCGAAATCTCGGATTTTTGGGTTCTGCACCTCCAGGGCGAGAATGCCCGGCGACTATGCCCTGGGCATAGTCGCGGTGTCAATGTCGCAGGGGAGGTACCGAAGAATCCCTTACGCGGGCGACTATGACATGGCGAGATTGCCCATGTCATAGTCGTGGGGCAAGGTCGCCGACGGACCAAACCCCATTAAATGTCTTCTTTGTCATTCCTTCTCATTAAAACTTTTCACCTACCAAAAACCTTCCCATTCTCTCTTGTTTTTCCCTATTATTACTCAAACCCTAGCTCCATCTAAGGCATTATATACTTAGATTCCAAGAGGTAGCTTCATCATATCCACCATAGTTTAACACCTAGAGTTCAAGGTCAAGCTTCTGCCATTTTGAAGATTTCTTGGTTTCTAGGGTTTACCCAAACCAAGCATTGTGAGTACATTCTTACTTTCTAAAACTTTATACACATCAAAATACATTTTAGACTTCTAAATATCTGTTGGGGAGTGGGTGTGTAGAAATCGATGGAGTAAGAGAGGGAGAGGAGAGGAGAGGAGAGGAGAGTGATCGAAACTTAGATAAGAATCCGAGATCGCGTGAGAGCTCGCTTTCCTTAAATGATATTTCGACCCTATTCTGCCTGGGTATCACGAAATTCACTCGAGGATAATCTCAAATTCACCGGTATCGTTTTAGGCAGAAAACGATCCTATTTAAACACCAAGAGAATTGTAACCGATGTTATAATATTAAGTGTGACACCCCAAATTGGGTAAATAAATTAATATGAAAAAAAAGGAAAGGGAAAAAAGAAATAAAATAAATGGGGCTTTATTTAATTGATCAATAATGTGAAGAGATAAAGAAACAAAAAAAACGTAAAAGGGGCGCAAATTATGCCGTTTAATGAAGGTAATAAGTGAATAAAAGTGTTTATATGTAATTGGACTAAATTGGAAAGAAAACCTCTAGATTGAGGGTTAAAAACGTAAATTTGGGTAAAGTATTGTAGCAAGGGGGCGAAATGTCATTTTTGAAAGTTTAAGGGTTGTGTCAGTCGTTAATTGGTTGAAATCAGAGGGACCTGTTATGTAAATAGGACAATTTCTGAAATTGAAAGCAACAAGTCTGTTAGGGCTATTTTGTTAGTTAAATAGAAGTTCAGGGTATAAAATGTCAATTATTCATAGTTGTAAGCTTGTTGGGCCTAAAAGCCCATAAGCCCGTCAGGCCTGCGTGCCTAAGTATTTATAGTTGTTTTCTATTTCATTTGTAAGGTTAGAAGTTCATAATTTCACTATTCAGTTTTCTAGTCATTAGGTTTTACAAACCCTTATCAGAAATTCTCTCTGTAAACCTAAACCCTTTGAAGTAATATCAATCATATGACTAGTTGTTGTGGCCTATAATCTATTCATCTTTTATTGCTGATTATTCTGTTTTGCACTGCACTAGGATCTACAATTGGTATCAAAGCAGAAAGGCAAAAAGGTTTGATCCTCAAAAAGGTTTGTCTGAAACCCTATAATCGATTATTGATATTAATTGCTTCATATGCTTATTGTGATTATCTGATTATTTGTTTAATCTACTTCTGCAAAGTTAAAGTTGTTTCTCTATGTTCGATCGATTATTTTTTTCTGGAAAATTAAAGTGCTTATCGATCGAATCTGGGAAATTATATTTTTCTTTGTTTGCTATCGGTCTTAGGGTTAGCTTACTGTGTTTATCGATCTGTATGATATTATCGCATTCGGTCTATTTTTTTTTGAAAAAGGTGTTTCCGGTCGATTAGTGGTTGATTTTATGTGTTACCTTCGATCGAAGTCTATGTGTGGTTTTTGATCGCATCGATCGAATTGCTTTCTGTTGAATTTTTTGTGTTATTCGGTCGATTGAAGTTTCTGGGTTTGATCTTGGTCGAATCCCAGAAATTCATCGTGTTCTTCGGTCAATTCTTAGTGTTTATCGGCCATATTAGTTATTCGATCTTATCAGTTTATCGTATTTATAGTCATTCGACCTGAGCTTTCGACCGGGTACTTACTCAATCCGGTCTTACCATTCGACCGAATATTTGTATTCCCCGGTCTTGCACCTTCGACCGGGTACTTGCTTACTCCGGTCTTTCCTTCGACCGGGTAGTTTTAATCTCCGGTCATTCCCTTCGACCGGACCTTAGCATTCCCCGGTCTTTCCTTCGACCGGGTACTCGCTACTCCGGTCTTGCCATTCGACTGGGTACTTGCTACTCCGGTCTTACCTTCGACCGGTATCTTGCATATTCCGGTCATTGCTTCGACCGATACAGTGCACTCTCCGGTCTTTCTTTAGATCGATATCCTGTTAGACTGTGTCAGTGTGTTTCTGTGTTTCTTCATTTATATGTATATTTGGATCATCCTGCTTGCCTAACGATCATTACAGTGCTCTTAAGTTAAGAAGTAAAGATGAACTCAAGGGAAGCTTTAGCCATCGGTTCTGACCAAAAGCCCCCGATGCTCTTTCGGGGAGAGTACCCTCAGTGGCATGACCGATTTATGAACTTCATAGAAGCGAAATCCACCTATGAAGCAATATACAAATGCCTGACTGAGGGTCCACCAGATTGGCCAATGAAAGTGGTACCAGGAAACCCAGCTGAAGGAAGGCCAGAGCGACAGATTCGGAAATCTCTTAGTGAGTTTACAAAGGACGAAAAGGATATGTACGATGCAGAAAAGCTAGCAAAATCGTACCTTCTTCAAAGTCTGGCAAATGATATCTATGCTTGCATAGATAGCTTCAAGGATTCATCGAAAAAGATGTGGGACCAAATAGAGAAGATGATGATGGGAAGCCACATCAACAACCAGCTAAAGGTGACCAACTGTATCACCAGATATGATGGGTTTAAAGCGAGAAAATGTGAAACGCTGACGGAAACCTACGAGAGGTTTAATATGCTTCTGAATGATATTCAGAAGAATAAGATCATCAAGACGAACACGGAAAATAATATAAAGTTTATGAACAACTTACAGCCTGAGTGGAAACCGTTCGTCTCCCATATATGCCACACTCAGACCCTGGAGAAGTTGTACCTTCACGAACTCTATGAAATGCTACTCCAGGACGAAGAGGAAGTGATGGAGCTTATTGGGAATCAGAAAGCAGAGGAAAATCCAGCAGCTGATCCATTAGCACTCGTATCTGAGAGAAGAGGCAAGTCCGTCAGCCGATCATCTGGAAAAGAGCCCGTGCTGAGTGAGTCTGAACATGAAGATCCCGATAGTGACTCGGATCCAGAACTTACCAAGATGAAAGAAGCGATGTTGTTTCTCACTCAAGCATTTCAGAAGAGGAAGTTTTTTAACAAGTCCTCAAACAAGCAAAGATTTTCTACTCGACGTGATCATCGAGAAAAATCTGAAGGGAAGAGACGCCTTAAAGATGGTAAGAAGTCTGACAAGAGAAATGAAGAAAAGCCGAAAGACGAGCCGATCAAATGCTACAACTGTGGTCGTTTAGGTCATTTCGCCAAGGATTGTCGCAAACCAGTTGTGCGCAACGCCGACTACTACCGAGCCAAGCTGCTTCTTGCCAAAGAAAAGGAAGCCGGTAAAGCTCTAATGGCTGAAGACGATTACTGGTTGCAAGTGTCGGATGAAGAACCTGAGGATGCTGAAGCTCATTTGTGTTTCATGGACAAACATTCATCACCATCAGACACTGATGATGAAGATCACAATGCTCCATGCCAGGTATGTGCCCCTTTTTATGAAGCTTTACTTGATCAGATGCAACTTTCAATGCACAAACTTGACTCTTACAAGCTACTCTTAAAAGAAAAAGAACTGTTAGGGTTATTTTGTTAGTTAAATAGAAGTTCAGGGTATAAAATGTCATTTATTCATAGTTGTAAGCTTGTTGGGCCTAAAAGCCCATAAGCCCGTCAGGCCTGCGTGCCTAAGTATTTAAAGTTGTTTTCTATTTCATTTGTAAGGTTAGAAGTTCATAATTTCATTATTCAGTTTTCTAGTCATTAGGTTTTACAAACCCTTATCAGAAATTCTCTCTGTAAACCTAAACCCTTTGAAGTAATATTAATCATATGACTAGTTGTTGTGGCCTATAATATGTTCATCTTTGATTGCTGATTATTCTGTTTTGCACTGCACTGGGATCTAAAATTGGTATCAGAGCAGATAGGCAAAAAGGTTTGATCCAGTAAAAAGGTTTGTCTAAAACCCTAAAATCAATTACTTGTGATAATTGCTTTATTTGCTTTATTTGCTTTAATTGATTGTTAGTGTTTACATTATGCGTTTATCTGATTAATCGATATCTGCAAAGTTAAGTTTTTGTGTCTGTGTATCGATCGAAATCTCTCTTCTGGAAAAATTAATTGCTATCGATCGAATATGGAAATATCTATTTGCAAACCTTCAGTCTAAGTGAGTTCTCTGTGTTATCGCATCTGCTCGAATTTTGCTTGATTTTTTTTGTGTTTCATTCGATCGAAGGATCGAAGTTTCTGGGTTTGGTTTCGGTCGAATCCCAGAAATTCATCGTGTTCTTCGGTCGATTCATCGTGTTTATCGGCCTTATATGTTTATCGATTGTATCTATTACGTGTTTATTTGACCGATAGTTATTCGACCCGAGCCTTTGACCGAGAGGTTGTAAACACCGGTCTTTATTTCGACCGGGTAGTTGTGATCTCCGGTCATTCCCTTCGACCGGACCTTAGCATTCCCCGGTCTTTCTCTTCGACCGGGTAGGTGCATCGACCGGACCTTAGTGGTTTCCGGTCTAGCATTCGACCGGGTACTTGCTACTCCGGTCTTACCCTTCGACCGGGTACTTGCTTACTCCGGTCTTACCTTCGACCGGTATCTTGTATATTCCGGTCTTTGCTTCGACCGGTACAGTGTACTCTCTGGTCTTACTTTTGACCGATATCCTATTAGACCAAGTCCGTGTGCTTCTTCAATTTATTATTATATTTGGATCATCCTGCTTGCCTAACGATTATTATAGTGCTCTTAAGTTAAGAAGTAAAGATGAACTCAAGGGAAGCTTTAGCCATCGGTTCTGACCAAAAGCCCCCGGTGCTCTTTCGGGGAGAGTACCCTCAGTGGCATGACCGATTTATGAACTTCATAGAAGAAAAATCCTCCTATGAAGCAATATATAAATGCCTGACTGAGGGTCCACCAGATTGGCCAGTGAAAGTGGTACCAGGAAACCCAGCTGAAGGAAGGCCAGAGCGACAGATTCGGAAATCTCTTGTTGATTTTACTAAGGACGAAAGGGATATGTACGATGCAGAAAAGCTAGCAAAATCGTACCTTCTTCAAAGTCTACCAAATGACATCTATGCGTGTATAGATAGCTTCAAGGATTCATCGAAAAAGATGTGGGACCAAATAGAGAAGATGATGATGGGAAGCCATATCAACAATCAACTAAAGGTGACCAACTGTATCACCATATATGATGGGTTTAAAGCGAGAAAAGGTGAAACGCTGACGGAAACCTACGAGAGGTTTAATATGCTTCTGAATGATATTCAGAAGAATAAGATCACAAAGACGAACACGGAAAACAATATAAAGTTTATGAACAACTTACAGCCTGAGTGGAAACCATTCGTCTCCCATATACGCCACACTCAGACCCTGGAGAAGTTGTACCTTCACGAACTCTATGAAATGCTACTCCAGGACGAAGAGGAAGTGATGGAGCTTATTGGGGATCAGAAAGCAGAGGAAAAGCCAGCAACTGATCCATTAACACTCGTATCTGAGAGAAAAGGCAAGTCCGTCAGTCGATCATCTGGAAAAGAGCCCGTGCTGAGTGATTCTGAACCTGAATATCCTGATAGTGACTCGGATCCAGAACTTACCAAGATGAAAGAAGCGATGTTGTTTCTCACTCAAGCATTTCAGAAGAGGAAGTTTTTTAACAAGTCCTCAAACAAGCAAAGATTCTCTACTCGCCGTGATCATCGAGAAAAGTGTTAGGATCGAATTCTCAACAAGAATTAATTCTCAGAAACAATATCAAAGAAGTTTGCGGAATAACACTTTGATAATTTATGAAACAGTAAATCAACACAGAAAATATGAATAACAAACTGTGAACTTGAATTGAATGCTTTGAAGTTCCAAGATTACACACTCAACCTCAATCTTGAAGAACAGACTCTTTCAAGACGAATTCTACTTCTCTAGAATTAGGATCTATGCCTTGAGGTTGATTTCTCAAAAAAAAAACTTAATTTATAAACTATCCTATAACTTCTATACATAAACTGAAAGAAAAAGATAATTACAATAAATAAACAAATCTTCAGTATATCTTCCATGTATAACTCTAAGCTTCCATGAATATCTTCATTCTTTCCAGCTGTCATTCTTTTCATACAGATCTTATAAGCAGCACTAACTATGCTCAACAGCATTAACTTCTTCTAGCAGCATTAACTACTAAGCAGTACTAACTACTAGCAGTACTAACTAGCTAAGCAGTACTAACTTTGTTCAAGCAGTACTAACAATGACTAGCAATATTAATTCTACTAGCAGTAGTAATACTCAGCAGTACTAACCTTTAAGTCTTCAAGCAGTAGTAACATTGAACCAGCAGCATTAACCATACTTGATCTTTTCTTCAGTTCCCAACAATCTCCCCCTAACTTGACTTTTAGGAAAAGAAGTCAAGTTCTTCAGAATTAATCTTCAAGATACTCTTCAAGATGCTTCCAAAACTTCATAATGGTCTACATTCCAGTATTTGCATCCAATCCCAAACTCTGATTGATGGTTCTTTGGATCAAGTATTTAGCCATCTCTGAATCTGGAATACACCCTATCTTTTTCTTTAGTATGGCATGAAGCTTCAATCTGCTATGATTGTACACTCTATCCACTAGGAAGTACTCAGTGTGATTTAAATCCAAGGTCACTGCATATACTCCACTAGTTTCATATAGAGTCCAATTATTCACTGTTTGAAAAACATTTCTTATTACCTCCTCTACTTCATCAGGTTTGAACATCATACACAGATACTCCATTACCAGCTTTTTAATTGAAATCTCTGGAGCTTTTAGTTCATCTGCATATGACTTCATCCCTATTGCAAACATTTCTTCAATATCAGACCTTGAACAGGTTCTGACAATCTTACTCCAAGTGCTGTACACTTCATATTTCTCATCTTTTCTCTTCAGCCTGATGTACTCCTTTCCATCCACTGTCAATGTATCCCAGTGAATGACCTCAGGAGGCTTTATACCAACAGGTTCTGCTGAAATAGGCTTTGGAATTTTATCCATTACCACCATGTACATGTTTACATTTGAACTCTGTGGTACTTCCTGAGATGTAGCCTCATTCTGAGGTGCCTCTTCTTCTTCAACAACCTTTTGCTCTTCTTCTACTCTAGGCTTCTTTACACTTTTCTTTCTTTTGGCCATCATTTTGGTTCTTTTCAAAGTCTTTTGAACCTGCACTAAAGTAGTTTCCTTCTTCTTTTCTTCCTTGTTCTCTGCCCTCTCTTTGATAGGAGTCCCCTCTTCACTTTCAGGGAATGGTTGATTGATATTCACATCATTACTCTCCTTGGCCTTCTTTTCAAACTCTACTCTATCCTTTTCATTACTCTTCAGCTTCCCCATTTCTTTTTCATAAAGATCCTTGATTTGATCAAAAGTCATCTTCACAAACATTTCTTTCTTTACCCCAATTGCACTCCTCAAGAAAGTTATCATTTTGTTTCTTTCCTGAGTGGCAAGGTAAGTTTGTGAAGGTCTTCTTTTCTTTGCACTTGATTTTTCTATCATAGCCTTTCTCAAGCTTATGGCCCTTTGTTTAGCTTTCTCAGTTTCAATCCCTTTCTGATATGCTTCATTTAATTCAGCAGCTAGAGCCTTTGCCATCTCCCTGTCCTTTTCCACCTGAACTCTTTCTTCCTTTTCAATATCCTCCTGCATCTTCCTGGCTAAGACTTCATCTGATTCAACTAACCATTGCCTTTTGACAGGTTGATTAGAACCCATCATCTTTGCTTTTCCCTTATTCTTTGCTTCTGCAGCCATGTCTTTCTGTTCTGATTTCTTATCTCCCCCTTCATTTATGACCACTCCCTTTGCTTTGGGAGTGTCATTCTTTGCTTTGATTAGCATTTCAGCTACTTCAATTTCTGTTGGTGATAACTCTGTTACTGCTGCTTGTGAGGTTTCAGCAGCACTAACAGTTTCTGCTTCTTGCTCCCCCTCAACAACAAATTTTTCTCCATCAAGCTCCCCCTCTCTTGTGGCTTCTTCCATGTTGATCTCCCCCTTTTTGGGAGCATCTTTCTCAGGTTTCCTTCTCCTTAGTTGGAATTGCTTTCTCTTCTTTCTCTGTACCATACTGATCACCATTTTCTTTAGCTTAGCAATCTGTACTTGTTGTGACAGAATTACCAGCTTCATTTCTTCTATCTCTTTGCCTTGTTTGATGACATCTTGGTTAATGTTACCCATTGTTTCCATCAATTCATCATAGTTATATATGTCCTTACCTTCTCCAGGAGTGTTACCCCCTATTGAAGGATCATTGGATCTTCTATAAGTGGATGTCTTCTGCCTAGCAGAAGCACTATCCACCCCCTTGGTTTCTTGGCACCAGGGACCTTCAAATGATTGCTCATTCAAAGTTGCCATGGGGGAGGTCTTATTGATGTTACCACTTTCCTCCTCTGTGCTAGCAGGAGTAGTGGCAGCCTCAGCACCCATATGCTCTTCCTCCTCCTTAGAGAGCACCTCCTTGGGGTTGGGAGACGCCCCTTTGGTTTCCCTATGGATATTCCCTAAAGGAGAATTCTCCTTTAGAGGGCTTAAAGGCTTGGGGGATGATGGTACAAGAAGGGAAGGAGCCTTCTTTACCTGTTTCCTCTTGTAAGTTTGGGTGATAGGAGAGGTTGGTTTTTCAAGAAGGGACTGGGGAATTAATTCTGAGTGGGAAGGTTGGGATTGGCTAGCAGTAGGATGGTCTAATGGGGGCCTTGACCCTGCTGCCATACCTTCATTGGTTTGGGACACCATCATCATTGTAGAGAACACTGGGGTGTCAACTCCTTCAGAGTCCCCAGCAGATCTTCTCATGTTTGAGAAAACCTTGCCTTTGGGGGGTTTAGGTACATATACCCCAACAGGTTGAGGTATATCCGTCAATACATGAGTAATAACTTCTTGAACAAACCTGGGATACATAAAGAAACTCTTTTTGTTTCCCATGTTTGATACAAGATCACTGAAGATCATTTGTGAAAAATTGTACCTTCTGGCAGTGGCCAAACAGACCAAAGCATAAGCAATGGTGCTGCTGAACTCACTCCATCCAGTAGTCTTTTTGGAGATGCAGTGCATGAGAGTATGGACAAAGAAACGCCATTGGGGTGAAAATTTGGCTTTAGAGAATTTGAAAACACCCAATGGGCCTCCATACCCCATTCTTGTAAGGGATGAGAACAGTTCATCATTTGGGATAGAAGTTATACCAGAGGCATCGTCTAGACGTAGACTGATGCGAATAACTTCTTCAGTAACTGTTAAGGGTTGGTCACACACCCTTGTCTTGATCATCTGCACACCATTCTCAGCAACAATGGTGGCATTAGCCCAGAACTGCCTTTGATGCTCGATATAAATTGTAGGAGCAACAGTAAGAGCATGAGCAATATGGCTCGACTTGAGGAAATCCACAATTTGATGAAATCCTGCAGCTTGCTTCGGCTTTTGTAGCATTGCGATCTCATTGTGCTCGTCGATGAATGCCATGGATGCCATTGAACTGGGATGTTCTTGCCTGAAAGACTTGGTACTTGAGAGAAAAGGTTTAGAGCGCAAGTGAACAGTATGCAAAGAGTCGTTATGAACGTTTAGGCGGGCAAAGGGTATTTATAGTATTTGTAACATAAGCAGCATTAACCTAGAGCAGTATTAACTACCTAGCAGTATTAACTGCGAGCAGTATTAACTAACTAGCAGTATTAACTGCGAGCAGTATTAACCGCGAGCAGTATTAACTAACTAGCAGTATTAACGGCGAGCAGTATTAACCGCGAGCAGTATTAACTAACTAGCAGTATTAACTGCGAGCAGTATTAACTGAGAGCAGTATTAACAAACTGGCAGTATTAACCACGCTTACTCATTGAAGCTTAGGCTGAATTGAGTACTGCTATGTATGCCCTGCAAAGATAGATTAGTAACACCAAGAATCTATAATATTCAGAAATTTAACCACTTTTTGAGAGAAAGCTTATTCAGAGTTGATCATTCCCACACTTGTTACCAAGAAAGTGAATCTACCCATATCAAAAGCTTTGGTGAATAGATCAGCAAACTGATTGTCAGTATGAACTTTCACAACTTGAACAAGTTTCTTTTCATTACAGTCTCTTATGAAGTGATACCTGATCTCAATGTGCTTTGTCTTAGAGTGCTTGACAGGATTATTCACAATGCTGATAGCACTGCTATTATCAATAAAAATGGGAGTGTGTAGAAAGGTTACCCCATAGTCCAGCATTTGATTCTGAATCCATAAGACTTGAGAACAGCAACTTGCAGCTGCTATGTACTCTGCCTCTGTTGTAGATGTGGACACTGTGGTTTGTTTCTTGCATTGCCATGAAACTAGTCTAGCACCCAAAAACTGACATCCTCTAGAAGTTGATTTTCTGTCCAAGTTTGCCCCACCTAGATCACTGTCTGAGTATGCTATTAGGTCAAAGGGTGAGTCATGAGGATACCAAAGTCCCAATCTGGGTTGCCCTTTGAGATATCTGAATATCCTCTTAACAGCTTGAAAGTGAGATTTCTTTGGCCTAACTTGGAATCTTGCACATACACAGACTGGAAACATTATATCTGGCCTTGATGATGTGAGATACATGAGAGAGCCAATCATGGATCTGTAGTGATGCACATCCATATCCTCCCCCTCAAGATCTGTTGTTATCTGTTTGTGTGTCTCCATAGGTGTGCTGGCAGGTTTTGATTCTGAGAAACCAAACTTGGTTAGAATGTCCTGCACATACTTGGATTGACAGATGAAGATACCATCTGACTTCTGTTGAACTTGGAGTCCAAGGAAGAAAGTAAGTTCCCCCATGGAACTCATTTTAAACCTTTGATGCATTAGGTCCTCAAACTCCTTGCACATGCTGTCTCTTGTGGATCCAAAGATAATGTCATCAACATAGATTTGGACCAGCAAGATCTCCTTCTTCTTTCTCTTGATAAATAGAGTCTTATCAATGACTCCTCTTTCAAAGCCATTTTCCAAGAGATAGGATGACAGAGTGTCATACCATGCTCTTGGAGCTTGATGTAGTCCATAAAGAGCTTTCTTCAATTTGTATACCCTGTCTGGATAGCTTGGGTTTTCAAACCCTGGTGGTTGACAGACATATACCTCTTCTTCAATTGAGCCATAGAGAAAAGCACTCTTTACATCCATTTGATAGACTTTGAAGTTCATGTAAGAAGCATAGGCTAGGAATAATCTGATTACTTCTATCCTAGCCACAGGTGCAAAAACTTCTTCATAATATATACCCTCTTCTTGAGTATACCCTTGAGCCACTAGCCTTGCTTTGTTCCTTATGACAATTCCTCTTTCATCTCTCTTGTTCCTGAAGATCCACTTTGTGCCAATTGCTCTATGACCTTTAGGAAGGTTTACTAGATCCCATACATCTTGTAGTTTGAACTGTAACAGTTCTTCTTGCATTGCTTCTATCCAGCTGGATTCTTTCATAGCATCATGTGCCTTTTTAGGCTCAAGCTGGGATAGAAAACAAGAAAGCACTATATGCTGTTGATCTTGCATTTCTTGAAGCCTGCTTTGATGTCTAGTCATCATAGGAGAAGATATATCTCCTATTACCAGTTGTGGAGGATGATTCTTTTGTACTCTGGTGTTATGACTAGGTTCTTCATTGAGTCCTACTTCTAGATTATAGTCATTCACCTCAACTGACGTGTTGTCAGCAGCCACTTCTGATTCTTTATTTTCTGGAGTCTCCACATCTCTACCTTCTTCTTCACTCTGACTTGGTCCAGTAGATGGTTCCTTTTCACAGTCTTCAAAGGAATTCACTGTGGGTATGGGAAAGATCACAGATTTAGATATACTTTCTTGAACCTGTGTAGTCCCTGATCCTTCACATCCTGAACCTGCATAATCATCACTACTGAAACCAAAAGAGTTAGTTAGTGAATCAATGTCAAATAGCCACTGAGGACCATACCCAATAGGATTTGATGTGTTCTCATTGCATTTGACATTGTCACTTTCTTCAATTATTCTAGAAGATAAGTTAAAAACTCTGTAGGCCTTACTCTGAGATGAATACCCAACAAGAAATCCATCATCTGCCTTGCTATCAAACTTACCTAAGTGAGTTTTGGTATTGAGAATTGTACAAGGACACCCAAAAGGTTTGAAAAAGCCAATAAAGGGTTTTCTTTTATTTAAAAGCTCATAAGGTGTCTTGTTCTTAGGCTTGACCACTAGAACTCTGTTTTGGACATAACAAGCAGTATTAACTGCTTCAGCCCAGAAGGTAATTGGCAGTTTTGAATCAGCCAACAGAGATCTAGCAGCCTCTATTAGTGTCCTATTTCTCCTTTCAGCAACACCATTCTGTTGAGGAGTCCTGGGAGCACTATATTGTCTCTCAATGCCTTTTTCTTCACAAAAGATGTTTAGATCAAGATTTTTAAACTCAGTCCCATTATCTGATCTAATGATTTTTACTTTTTGATTAGTTTGGTTTTCAATTTTTAGGATAAAGGATTTGATCAGTCCACTTTTCTCATCCTTAGTCCTTAGAAAATATACCCAAGTAAATCTTGAGTAATCATCAACAATAACCAAGCAGTAAGATTTCTTGCCAATACTCATCACATTAGTAGGACCAAACAGATCCATATGTAATAACTGGAGACAAGAAGAAATTGAATTTATCTCTTTGGTCTTATGAGAAGTTTTGTGTTGTTTGCCTTTGAGACAAGCAACACAATGATCATCACATGAAAAGACTTTAGATGGTAAACCTCTTACAAGGTTGTTTTTAACAAGTTTGTTCATAGTCTTAAAATTCATGTGACACATCCTTCTGTGCCAAAGAGAGGATTCATCTATAGAAGCTTTTGAAACAAGACAATTTAGAGATGAATCACTATCAACATTGTCCAAATCTAGACAATAAACATTTTCCTTTCTTGGAGTTCTAAGTAGTATCATGCTTTCATCAACTACCTTGAACCCTGGAGCAAGGATCATACATTCAGTATTTGTAAATAATATACTATGTTGTTTGTCACAGACCTGTGATACACTTAGCAGGTTGTATTTCAATTGATCAACATAGTAGACATCCTCAAATGTCATCTTACCTTTTGTGACATTACCTTTTCCACTTATCTTACCACCAGTAAGATTATCCCCAAATGCAACATGTCCTCCATTGATATGCTTGAAATCCTGTAGGCATGACATGTTACCTATCATGTGCCTAGAGCAACAACTATCAACATGCCATATGCTCTTTCCCTTGAGCTGTTGGTTGCCCTGCACATAAGATAGATCAGTTAGTATGAAATAGGAACCCAAGCCAAAGTGGTCTTGGGTACCCCTTTCTCATCAAAATACTTGCATTCTTTCTTGACAAGATTTTTGAACTTTAACTCCTCATTTTTGGAGTACTTTGTCACAATAATAGGCTTGGAAACATTTTTGCTAGAAGTAGTATTGGTTTCAGAAGTATTAATTGCCTTAGCAGCACTTGCATGCTTAGCAGTACTAACCTTGTTATCAGTAGTAACTGTGTTAGCAGCAGTAACTGTGTTGGCAGTATTAACCTTTGAAGAGGTACTAGCAGTATTAGCAGCATTAATATTTTTAGCAGTACTAACATAGGTAGCAGCAGTAATACTTCCAGCAGCACTAACCCTGTCAGCAGTACTAACAGTTTTAGTGCTTTTAGGCACCCATATTTTAATACTTTCTTTTAAAAACTCTTTCTTCATGAGGCCTTTCCTTTCACCATGTTTCTTTATCACATGTTTCTTTCCATCCTTCCTATAACCAACATGTTTTTGCACAGATCTATGAAAGGTCCTCTGTTGATTAATAGGGTTAAAGAAACAATGTTTAGCCAAATGATTTGACTTGCCACATATGAAACAAGGTTTTGGTCTATTGATTTTACTCAGATCAACTCCTTGCTTCTGAGCCCATTGATTATTCCAGTTTCTTTGATTTCCTCTTTTTAAACCAGAACTTAGGCTCTTTGCTTTGCTGCAAGCACACTGTTCACAAGATCCAGGATTCACAACCGTGGTTTGTTTGTAATGGACCTTGTTATCTTTTCCTTTGGTCTTTTCTATCTCCTTGGACTTGACCCAGATTTTCCCACATCCCTCATTGGTGATAATATTGTTTTCTACTGGGATCTCTTTACTCATATCATTATCTCTATTCTTACTGGCTTCTTTCTCAGTTAAATCCTTAATTACTACTTCATCCAAAGGGTCTATCTTAAAGGCTTTTTCAGATAAGTCCTTTTTCTCCTTGGTTTCTAACAAGTCTGAAGTAGGAGAGATATAATTGTTGTTGTAAGGAGGAGGTGTACTGTTGTATCCAATACCAGGCTTCATCTTATCATGAATCTGAGCCTTTAGAAGAGAATCCATTGCTTTTGAAGCATATGAAAACTTTTCTATGTCAAGTTTAACTTTAGACAGTTCCTCCTTCAGTTTATCACTCTCTTCTAAGGATTTAGACAGTTTGGTCTCTAACTCATTCTTTTCCCACTTCCAATAGTTAGTGTCATAAGAGTGTTGGAGTTCATTAGCTTGAAAGCCTTTGATTTGTTCTTCAAATCTCTCTACAATTAACACATAATCTCTTCTATCCTTTTCTAATCTTTTGAGGTCATCACACATACTTTGATTGTGATCCCTGTATCTTTTGACAGTGTCAATGCAGGATTTAGTACAAAGATTAGAAGTTACCTCAGAGGGGAGATCAGACACTTCTGCCATAAGAGCTTGATTCTGAATGGCTTCCTCAGCTTGATCACTCCAGTCAAATCCCATTCCTTGTTGAGAGACAAGGGCTTGAGCAGGATTCTTGTTCTGAGTGTAGCCTCCATTCTGAGCTTGTTGGTGGTTTTTGTTTGGAACATCACTTCTGCATTCTCTAGCAAAGTGTCCTTTCATGTGACACTTATAACATTCCACCTTGGTTTTGTCAAAACCAGCTCCATCTTCTCTTCTTTGAGAGAAGTTATTCCTTCCTGTTCTTTTAATGAACTTCTTCACCCTCATGGATAACATGGCCATCTGCCATTTAATATCCATCTCCTCCAGGTCATCAGGGTGAAGTTGATCCAGATCATCATTAATCAATGAATTGTTACTATGACTGGACAAGAAGGCTTCAAATATTGTTTCAGTTCCTTTTTCTGAACTTGCTCCACTAGCAGTACTAACTGCTTCAGAGATGGCAGTAGTATCAGTGGATGCTGAAAGAAGTGCAGCATTGTGGATATAACCAGTGGGCTTCTTCTTGATCTCTACCTCAGTTTCAAAAACTCTTAGATCATTGTATAGATCATCAAGTTCTTTCTCTTCCAGATTGTCACTCTGTCTATATGAGACAGTGTACATAGTCCATTCATCCCCAAGAGATCTGAGGAACTTTCTGTTGATGTCATCTTGATCCATCTTCACTCCTACAGTAGCCAGTTCACCAATGAGCTTGTTGAACCTATCAAAAGTTTGAGTCATAGACTCATTCTTTGAGGAAGTAAAGTTCTCATACTGCTGCTTTAGAACATCTCTTTGATTTCTTTTGATGCTCTTAGTTCCAGCAAATCTATTCTCTAGAGCATTCCAGAGAATTTGAGCATCAGTGCAGTTGCAAAATTGATGCTGATACTCATTGGGGATGGCCAGGAGCAGAGTGCTCAAGGCCTTCATCTCTGTCTGTCTGATCTTCCTCTCACCATCTGTCTTTGGTGGAGGTCTTTTCCCATCTGGTCCTATCCTTCCAGCTTCAGAAGGACCATTCTCAATGATATCCCACATTGAGTAGTCAGTAAGAAGAATATATATTGTCTGATTCTGATCTTCCACATGTCAAACTCACTGGGTTTGAGCATTGGAACCTTGGAGACCAAAGAACTGCTTGATTCTGTAAAATTTTCCATGATAAATAAATGTTTCTGAGAGAGTTCTGCTCTGATACCACTTGTTAGGATCGAATTCTCAACAAGAATTAATTCTCAGAAACAATATCAAAGAAGTTTGCGGAATAACACTTTGATAATTTATGAAACAATAAATCAACACAGAAAATATGAATAACAAACTGTGAACTTGAATTGAAGGCTTTGAAGTTACAAGATTACACACTCAACCTCAATCTTGAAGAACAGACTCTTTCAAGACGAATTCTACTTCTCTAGAATTAGGATCTATGCCTTGAGGTTGATTTCTCAAAAAAAAACTTAATTTATAAACTATCCTATAACTTCTATACATAAACTGAAAGAAAAAGATAATTACAATAAATAAACAAATCTTCAGTATATCTTCCATGTATAACTCTAAGCTTCCATGAATATCTTCATTCTTTCCAGCTGTCATTCTTTTCATACAGATCTTATAAGCAGCACTAACTATGCTCAGCAGCATTAACTTCTTCTAGCAGCATTAACTACTAAGCAGTACTAACTACTAGCAGTACTAACTAGCTAAGCAGTACTAACTTTGTTCAAGCAGTACTAACAATGACTAGCAGTATTAATTCTACTAGCAGTAGTAATACTCAGCAGTACTAACCTTTAAGTCTTTAAGCAGTAGTAACATTGAACCAGCAGCATTAACCATACTTGATCTTTTCTTCAGTTCCCAACAAAAAGTCTGAAGGTAAGAGACGCTTTGAAGAGGGTAAGAAGTCTGACAAGAGAAATGAAGAAAAGCCGAAAGACGAGCCGATCAAATGCTACAACTGTGGTCGGTTAGGTCATTTCGCCAAGGATTGTCGCAAACCAGTTGTGCGCAACGCCGACTACTACCGAGTCAAGCTGCTTCTAGCCAAAGAAAAGGAAGCCGGTAAAGCTCTAATGGCTGAAGACGATTACTGGTTGCAAGTGTCAGATGAAGAACCTGAGGATGCTGAAGCTCATTTGTGTTTCATGGGCAAACATTCATCACCATCTGAAACTGATGATGAAGATCGCAATGCTCCATGCCAGGTATGTGCCCCTTATCAAGAAGCTTTACTTGATCAGATGCAACTTTCAATGCACAAACTTGACTCTTACAAGCTACTCTTAAAAGAAAAAGAACAACTTCTCTCATCTCTAGAAAACCGTGTCACTAAACAGTCTGAATTTATGGAAAAACAAAGCTTAGAAATTTCTAGCTACCTGTGCACGATTTCTAATTTAAGAGAAGAGAATGAGAGTTGTTCAACAGAGTCACAAAAGCTAATGACCAAAGTAGATGACCTGACCAATGAGCTACGTACGTCTGAGACCGAGAAAATTGATTTGTTAACTCAAAACGTGGCTTACAAAAATGAGAACATAAGGTTATCTAATAAATTAGAAGAACTTGAAAAGAAACTCTATAAATTTGGTCAATCTGATCACACGCTAAAGCTAATCGCACCGAAAGAACCCAAGTATGGAAATGCGGGTATCGGTTACGATAACCCTAATTATTTGAACAAGGCTTTATCCAAAGTTCCTATTTTATATGCATCTGAATTATTTGGATTAGACAAAATCTTTCCAGAATATAAAATACAATGGACCAGACCCACTAAGGAGGAAGACTTGGAAGATAAGTTGAGAAGGGAAAACTCCGTTCTTACTAAAAAGACAGTTCCTTTTGTCTATGATTCTTTGAATGCTACTTACTATGATGACAAACCCCATTCTCTGTCAACCGATTATTTTCACAGTTATTCTCAAGCTGAACTAGATGCTAACACTGTTAAAACTGAGGAGGAACCTCTAGCTCACAAAGTTTATGTTCCAACTATGATTTTAGAAAAGAAACTTGTTCAACTAGAAGAATCGTTTGCATTAGAGAGGGAAAATTTTCAAAAGGAAAAACAAGTTCTTTTATCCCAAATTGAGTGTCTCAGTTCCAACAAAAAGGAAACTATGTTTGATGAGGAAAAAGAAGTTTTCCAGACAGAAATAAAGAAGTTACAATCTCAAATGGATGTTATGGCAGCAGATCAACTGAAAGAGCAACTTCAAAAGACTGAGCCTCAAACTAAGCCTTTCATTCTCCAAAGTGAGAAATCTCATCTGTCTGAAAACTCTTATCCTTCCTCTGACACATCTTCCTGCAAAACTTTTATGGGTGACTCGTCACCAATCATTTCAAATAAAGGAAAAGAGCCTCAAGTTTTTGAATCGGATCAGTGTTCTGATTGTAAAAATGCTTCCGCATATGATCTGCTCTCAACAAACTCTTCCACTGTCCTGAAATCCTCAAGTGATAAGGTCCTTTCAGATGAGGAACTAGAATTTTCCGCATTCTTGAATTCTGAGGTGTGTTTAGATAGTGATTTGAGCCAATTTGATTTTAATCCTTCTCTACCTAGCCATGTTGATTTTATAAATGAGTCATGTGAGCCTCCGGTTAAGTTTTATATGGGTGAATGTTCCACATCTGCCCCTCAAAAACCTTCTGTGAACAATTCTTCAAAAGCTTCAAAGTCTAAATATAAAACGCGTTCACAGAAGAAGAAAAAGATCGATCGCTCTCAAAGGTCACAATCTTCAGTTTTCAAATCCTCTGACTATGGGTTTAACGGCATTTCAGATACGTTTGGTCGGCGGAAAGAAGTGAAATATGCTTGGGTAGCTAAGAAGTCAAAAGAAAGCACGACAACATCAGAATTAGTTGATCCTGTCTTAAAGTCTAGAAAGAACAATAACAATCATGATGTCTTTATTTCTAAATCTTTAGTTGAATGTACTGGAACTTTTCCTTTAAAAGTTTATTCAATTCCGCAATTACTTCAACTATCTCATGATTGTCTGTGTTGCTATTATTGTGGATCAAATGTTTTTGTTGATAGTCGTTATGCATCTGATTGGTTTGGCTCATATCATATTGCTCATAATCATTCTCATTGTGATGTTTCCCGTTATAGACAAAGACCCAAATCTAAACGGGTCTCTAAGTCGGGTGTTAAATCTAACCCCAAAGGACCCATTTACGAATGGGTACCTAAAAATAAATAACCTGTTTGCAGGACGGTCATGTGTGGTATCTAGATTCAGGTTGCTCCAAGCACATGACCGGAAGAAGGGAGCTTCTCACAAACTTCACCGAGAGGTTTTGTGGGAATGTGCGTTTCGGAAATGATCACTACTCTCCTATCAGGGGTTACGGGGATATTGTCAAAGATAACATCACGATAAAGAAAGTCTCCTATGTCGAAGGTCTCGGTCACAATCTCTTCAGTATCGGTCAATTCTGCGACAAGAATCTCGAGGTTACTTTCAAGGCTAAAAGGTGTAGCGTTCGGACTGAAGATGGAAAAGAGATACTTGCCGGAACGCGTCGCACCAACCTATATACAATTGACCTCTCGTACTTGAAACCCGACAAGGAAGTCTGTTTGTTGTCCAAAGCATCTGCTGAACAAAGCTGGCTATGGCATCGTCGTCTCTCACACTTGAACTTCAAGAATATCAACAAGTTGGTGCTCGATGGCCATGTCAAGGGTATGCCAGATCTAAAGTTTGCAAAAGATCATCTGTGCGCTGCCTGCGAAAAGGGCAAGATGAAGAAGGCGTCCCACAAGCCTAAAGCCGTTCCTAGTACTTCTCGGTCCCTTGAGCTAATCCACATGGACTTATGTGGACCGATGCGCGTTCAAAGCATTAATCACAAGAAGTATGTCCTGGTGATGGTTGACGATTTTTCTCGTTACACTTGGGTCCGATTTCTCCGTTCAAAGGACGAAACTCCCGAGTTGATAATCTCACTTCTAAAGAGTATTCAAGTCAGTCTCAACCAAGTAGTTCAGACCATCAGGACGGACAACGACACTGAGTTCAAGAATCAAATGCTCACCGGTCATCTCACTTCAGTGGTTATCTCGCATACTTTCTCAGCTGCTCGTACTCCTCAGCAGAACGGGGTGGTAAAGCATCGAAACAGAACTCTTGTTGAAGCAGCGCGCACGATGTTATCTCATTACTCGCTACCACTATTTCTTTGGGCAGAAGTCGTTGCTACCGCTTGCTACACTCAAAATCGGTCTATCATCAACAAGCGGTTCAACAAGACACCGTACGAGATCATCAACAAGCGCGTCCCGAACATCAACTACTTTCATGCTTTCGGATGCACCTGCTTTGTCTTAAATGATAAGGATGATCTTGGAAAATTTAGTCCCAAAGCGGATGAAGGAGTGTTTATCGGCTACTCCCAGCACGCCAAAGCCTACCGTGTCTACAAAAAACGGACGAAGACCGTCATTGAGAGCGTAAACGTGACTTTTGACGAGGCCGCTGATATGGCTTCTGAACACCTCAGTTCAGAACCCGCTTTAACTGGTGTGTTAGCTTCTGGACAATTTCGTTCTGGAGCTACACAATCTCCAGTAGATCTAAATCATGCGTCTACGTCAAGAGCACATCTTTCTGATTTGGATTTACTTTTTGACCATTTCTATGATGATTTATTTAATGTTAAGACTAATACTACATCTTGTGACAGGAATACTGCTCAAGCACCAGAAGTGACACAAGTCACTGGTCCAACCGACTCCGGTGGTCCATCCTCGCCTGGTGCTTCATCTTCTACTGCCACTGATTAAGCTTCCCCGAGCTCCAGTGATAGAAAACCTCTCGCTCAAGTTCCTGATAAAGTGCAATCTTCAGTTTTACCCCCTGAACCGACTCCTGTTGAAGGTGCTCCCGAAGCTACCTCTCTGGCAATCCCGGATCCCTCTATCGTTCCATCACCAGCCGAGTCGTCCTCTACTCCTTGCTCGACTCCCACTAAGGAGCTTCCACCTCACAGGTCGTCATCCGTCGAGGCAGTTCAGGATTTAACCCCCGATGGTCATGTGGATTCCGACACCTCCCACCAAACATATCAACCTCATCCACACACCACCAAGTGGACTCGAGCACACCCCCTTCATCAGATCATCGTGATCTCTCCACACCAGTTCAAACTCGTTCCCCCACCGCGAACGACTGCTTATTTTCCTCGTTCCTGAGCCGTATCGAACCTTCCACCGTCTCTGAAGCGCTGAATGATCCGGACTGGGTTATCGCTATGCAAGAGGAACTCAACCAATTTGAGAGCCTCAAAGTATGGCGCCTAGTTCCCCGACCTAAGAACAAGACGGTGATAGGGACTAAATGGATTTTTAAGAACAAGAAGGACGAAAACGACATCATTGTTCGGAACAAAGCGCGTCTAGTGGCTAAAGGATATTGCCAGCAAGAAGGAATTGATTACGATGAGACGTTCGCACCGGTTTCCCGCATTGAAGCGATACGCATGTTCCTCGCCTACGCCGCTCACAAGAATTTCATTGTCTTCCAAATGGACGTGAAATCCGCGTTCCTCAACGGCGTTCTCAAGGAGGAAGTGTATGTCTCACAACCCGACGGCTTCGTGAGTTCTGAAAATCCGCATTACGTCTACTTTCTTGACAAGGCCCTCTACGGTCTTAAGCAAGCACCACGAGCCTGGTATGATGCACTCTCATCCTTCTTAGTCAAGTCTGGCTTCTCTAAAGGTAAAATTGACACTACTTTATTTATTAAAAGAGAGAAGAAAGATATCATTCTTGTACAAATTTATGTTGATGATATAATCTTTGGCTCCACAAACCCCAAGTATTGTCAGAACTTTTCTGCCTTAATGAGTAAACACTTTCAAATGAGCATGATGGGGCAAATGAATTTTTTCCTGGGTCTTCAAGTAAAACAATTACAAACAGGAATTTTCATTAATCAATCTAAGTACATCTCGGATATTCTTCGGAAATACCAGATGGAAAAATCTTCACCTATGAAAACCCCCATGTCCACTACTCTAAAGCTTCACTCCGATCCTGACGGTAAGGATGTGAATGATACTGTTTATAGAGGCATGATTGGCTCTCTAATGTACTTGACGGCTAGTCGGCCTGACATTATGTTCTCGACATTCTTGTGTGCAAGATTTCAGTCGAAACCTAAAGAGTCTCACTTAGTTGCGGTTAAGCGAATTTTTCGATATTTAAAAGGTACTGATGATCTTGGTTTGTGGTACCCAAAAGAGACAGGTTTTGAATTGACAGCCTACTCGGACGCTGACCATGCTGGAAACATGCTGGACCGGAAAAGCACGTCGGGTCATGTTCAATTCTATGGCGATCGTCTTGTCAGCTGGGCTTCCAAGAAGCAAAATTGCGTGTCCACCTCCACCGCCGAGGCGGAGTATGTAGCAGCCGCCAGTTGCTGCTTGCAAGTCATCTGGATGCGCACCTAGCTCAAAGATTATGGGTTCAATTACTCAAGGATCCCCATCTACTGCGACTCGAAGAGCGCTATAGCCATATCAAGCAATCCCGTCCAGCACACGAAGACGAAGCACATTGATGTGCGTTACCATTTTATAAAAGATCACGTCGAAAAAGGTACTATCGAACTCTATTTTGTTAATTCAGAGCATCAGTTAGCAGACCTGTTTACCAAAGCCTTGGACGAAAAACAATTTAATTACCTTGTGTCCAAGCTAGGTATGCTAAATCTGAAAGTTTGATCCGTTCGCAGCTCTCTACGAGTTTCGTTCAATAACGAATGACTGTGACAACTGCACCAGTGACTTGTCTCTGGTTGCTATTATCCACACTCCTTGGTTATTGCATTTTACTCGTTCAGTTCTGTGTCAGTTACGAACTTCTGTATCAACAAAGTAGATTTCGTGTTTCTCTAGTTTCTCGTGTGTTCTTGTTTTTTGTTTTCGTGGTGTTTTTCGTGTTTTTTTTAGCAGTACATACGGATGTTCCCTGAAAGGTGTCCGCGGTTTGTGATGGATCTTCACAGCGATAATGTGTCCAGGGGGAGCACTCTCGTCAGATGGTTGGTAAGTCTCACGAGTCCTCTGTTCGAGGGGGAGCAGGTAAGTGGCTAATGTGGTTTGCTCTCCTCATGGTAATCATTCGAGGGGGAGTTAACTCTCGTGCGTTTTTCGTTTTTTTAGGGGGAGCTTTTATTTTCTGTGCCTTCGTTTTTTTTATTATTTTATAAGTTTCTTAAGTTTTTTCCTTAGGATTTTTTTAGGTTTATTTTTTTATCGAAAAAATACAAAAAATATTTCTTTTTCTTCAAGGTTTTTATTGTTTGATTAGGTTTTTGTTCGGTCCCAGCCCAAAGTTACACCGGCCCAGTTTCTCTCTTCTTTCTTTCTCGGCCCGGCCCCATTGAACTACTTCATTCGACCGGGGTATTTAAATCCCCGGTCTTCACCATTCTTCTCCTTCACTCTTCTTTTATCTCTCTCTCAATCTTTCGACCTGCACTCGATTTCTCGAATATATCTCTCGATCTCGATCGCCAATCCATCTCACTCTCTCTCTCTCAATATTGCTATTTTATCAGGTTCGACGCTATCTTCGTATCTTTATATGTGTTCTCGCTTTAATCGATCCACAAGTCTTAGTTTTAGGTGTTGAGGTTTACTTTCGATCTGTTTCGGTTGATTCGTTTCCTCCGATCTAGGGTTACTCACCGGTCGAAAGAACCTATGGTCGAAAGAACCTACGATCGAAAGAACGTCCGGTCGAATGACTTCCGGTCATTTGGCTCATCCAATCGACCTTTATCCGGTCTTAGGTGACCTCTGGTTGAAGACCATAACCGGTCGAATGACTTCCGGTCATTTGGCTCATCCAATCGACCTTTATCCGGTCTTAGGTGACCTCCGGTCAAAGACCATAACCGGACGAACTCTTATCCGGTGGTTTAACCACCGGTCAAATACTTCACTCGGTCAAAAACCACATCCGGTCTTGGGAGACCCCCGGTGGAAACCTTATCCAGTCTAATATCTTATCCGGTCGAATCCTGGTTTATGGGTCTAATGAGCTTATAGTTATACATATTCACTTGTGTGTCTATGATGTGCATTTGGTGGTTCTCTGTGTTGGTTTGACTTCATTAAATGGGTGGAGTTATATGCGCCTTGGTGACTGACCCTCATTCCCGAATAAGGGTTTGTTCTTCCAATCTTATGGAGTTATTAACGGTTGTGGTTTAAATCATGGCCATATAACTCCAACGGATTTCTTTTATTTCACCTACCTGGGTACTAACCGACTATTTCTTCACAGGTACAATGGCACAAAATCAGCCACCAACGATTGATCCAATCGCAGATGCGGAACTGATTCCCGAGGATCAGTTCCTCCCTCTTACAGCCAATAACTACCACCTCGATGTAACTCAACCTGCTATTCAATATCAGGTCATCATCGAGATACTTATGGGGCATCCAATCTCCTATGCACTTACGGAAACTGCGACCGTTCTTGTCCTATACTTACAACAGTTTTGGCACTCTCTCCGTGCTTTAGAGACCGATGGCGAATTCCACCTTGAAGGTCGGATAGATCATACACCAGTGCTTCTCACGTGTGATCTCTTCCGACAATTCCTTTGTTTACCGACCGCTGGATCCGTTCCAGGCAGGAATAGCTTCGACCCGATGGTTTCTGATGCTACACTGGAACCCGATGGTTCCAGGAAAGTACCTCTCGATGATCTGGTACACGATGTTCACCTACATCAATCGGTGCCTTTCGGCTATAACGAAAGGCATTGATCAGACGAGTGCCCCGATTCTTCGCATATTTCACGTGGTGGCCTTTAATCGCCACATGGACTTTGCCGACTTTATTTGGTTTGAACTCGTTCAGAGAGTTCGGTCTACAGCTTCTCGCTGACCGAACTTCATTCCATTCATGCGGTTCTTACAGGTTGTCATCCGGAATTTCATGAACCTGTATCCCGAGATACAACGCCGTTCTACGCACCCAACATGCCCACATCATCCGACACGCAAGATACCTTCCCGCGCTGATCCAGAAGGTGTTGTTGCCCGACAAATCCCAGTCGGGGTACTAGACTATGCTCGTCCTACGACACTGAGTGTGATAGCTTATAGGCACATACACAACATTCCAACTCCTATGGTCCGGCCAGGACCGGCAGGACCTGCCCAGGGAGCACGACCTGAGTGACGTGAGGGTTTGCGTTCACGAACGAGAGACGGGAGCGTCCGGATAGCTGGGGCTTCCGGACAGGGTGTGTCGAGAGAAATAATCGTGAGGGGAACTGGCGTAGGCAGTGCCGTTGGAACGAGCCAGGCTAGTTCTTCTAGACAACCATCTTCGCCGACGCAAATAGAGACTCAAACGACGGAAGAGACAACCGATTCTGAAGCCCTTCATATTCATTCCTCTTCTGTCGCTGCTACTGAGGACACAACAGCGCATTCCGCCTCGGAGGAAACTTCGGGCCAATCCGAGTCTGCGGTGGAATCAGGTTCACCCGACTCTCAGTCGGAAGCTGCAACCGACTCTGAGGAGGCAGCCAATAAATCCGACAGTGAGTCGGACCCAGCCACTAACGTATCGGCATCAAATGACGAGTCTTCTGACTCCGATGGTGACGATAATCAGCCCTCACCTGGAGAGATAAGGAGAGCGGAGGGAGTTTTAGTTGAAGATGATATTCTAGTGAGCAGAGAGAGGGAAAGAAAGAGAAAATATGACGCTGAGAGTACACGAGTGACGGGACAACCATCAACGGGTGTATCCCCCCTAGCCACATCCAGCCAGGTAGCCACATCTGCTACCCCAGTCTCATGTGTTGAGACAGGGTATTGAAGAAGCCGCCGTGGACCTAGCGACGCATTTGCACACCCCCACCAAGCCACTCCACCATCTCTCAATAGATGGTGGTTTCACATTCTCACGGGGACTTAGCACATCCGCTATCGGGCTCTCACTTGGAGGGTGCCGATATTGAAACAAGAGAACAGTTGCCCCCGTTCTCGACATCTTTGTTTGCACGGAGTCTAGAGCCTTTTGCTATACCTTCCATTCCTATAACACATATTCCATTTTCGGCTATCGTCGGTCGCCTAAGTGGCCCGACCGGAACACCCATAGTAATTCCGCCTTCGGGTAGTTTACGAGGATTGGGTGGAAGTCCTACCACGGCTATCATCACGCCATCCGTGAACGTAGGTGGCTCGACTTCTACAGTCGTAGCTACAACGGGAAGTCTAAGTCACCCCGACGTTACCCCAACTGAGTTCGTCTCAAGGGAATACATGGACGGCGCCCTAAAGGTTGTCCAATCTATGATGAGGGAAGAGGTGGACAACCTCAAACGCATGATCAAAGGCAAAGGTCCTGCGACTGAGCCTGAGCCCACACCTGTTCCACCTTCCCTACCCGCTACGGATCTTTCTATCCCTGAACTGAAATCCATTCTTCTTGCCAAACTACTAGCCCAGTCTCTAACCGAACCCACCCAGGATGCCGATTTGTTATCACTGCTTCGTTCTCAAGCATCCACACCTACCCCACAACCCCACAGCCTATTGTCTCTCCTGAAGCCTTCCAGATCCAACAAGCCATGCTTCAGTCACTTCAGCAAACCGTAGCTGTTTTGACTGAACGCCTATCAGTAGTGGAGGATACCTGCCGAAGCCAGGCAGAACGGCTCAAGCGCCGACATGATAATCAGGATGATCCTGATCACCATGAGGGGGAGAAGCGCCAACGCCTAACTGAGCCGGAGACACATATGGTGGAATCAGATCAGGTTGAACAGGGTTCGGGTTCCGGTACAAGAACAAAGGGACAGAGACAGGAACAGGAACGGGAACAGGTGACATACTTGATACTATACGACTATCCGACGGTTGAAAAGCCTGAGGAATTTGAAGATGGTTCTCCGATAGTTCCTGAAGATTGGGCAATAATACTAGATCCGTATGAAGTGGCGGACACGACAGAAGAATGTGCTAATACTGAAAGAGCTCTGGTGGTTATGCAAGAAGAAATTGATGAAATCCTGCATCCAGATGATCAGTCTTCTGCCGTATTTCCATTGTTGACTTATCCGGCTAATCACCCTGACTTCTCTTCTACAGTTTTTCCCGAGAGATCTCCTCCAGCTTCACCAGTTAGAGAACCAGTACGTACTCCTCGAGTTCGTCCATCCAAGTGGGAAAGAGTCAGAATAAAAGTTCCTTTTCTCGAAGAAATCCAGAAGAAGATCTTTGCCCACTGGATCAGAAAGTATGATGAAATTGTTCTTCATGGTCTACAGTCAGTGAAAAACAAAGAAAAACAGCGTGAGCTTGTGTTCGTGTACAGAAAGTTCTAGCACAAGTACTCCAAGACGAAGCTCAGGATTGTATCAGTTGATAGGATTATACCTGCTTACTTCATGAAGGTTAAGTATACGGACTTCATGGTTACAAGAGAAGATGGTCAACAGTACTGCTTTTCTGATGCTGATTTTCCATGTCTGGAGCCACAAGATCTGATGTTCATACTACGTGACTTAAAGACCAGAACCGTCAGACCCGGGGAAGTCATTGATGCACTAGAAACCGTGAAGAGATACATGAAGTGCGCAATGAAACTTGCTTCGGTGGAAGAGTTTCAGATTGGGTTAGAAAGCGATCAGCCGAAGATTAATCTGCTCAAGCCTGATCTGAGTGTTCCGTCTGATGCTCTAAGCGTACCTGCATTCACAGTAATAAAGTTTCCAGAGTTTGGTATGTCATACGTGAACAACAAAGGTGTTCTGCGATTTATCCGTTTTGATCAGATTGCCAGATTTTGTGATGGTACTTTGATGCTTCTGAAAGACAAGTTGAAGCGTGCGCTGAGTCAAGATGAAAAAAGAGTTCAGGTACTGGATTCTACATACAAATCGCTTGTTCTTAAAGCACTAAGAGTTATCGAAGAACGACTGGAGTACAGAACGCAAATCAGATATTTCGAGATCAGTTTTGGTTTTCGGAAGATATATGTCCCTAACTGGCACGAGTTTCAACTTCTATTTAAAGGGGGAGATTGTTAGGGCTATTTTGTTAGTTAAATAGAAGTTCAGGGTATAAAATATCATTTATTCATAGTTGTAAGCTTGTTGGGCCTAAAAGCCCATAAGCCCGTCAGGCCTGCGTGCCTAAGTATTTAAAGTTGTTTTCTATTTCATTTGTAAGCTTAGAAGTTCATAATTTCATTATTTAGTTTTCTAGTCATTAGGTTTACAAACCCTTATCAGAAATTCTCTGTAAACCTAAACCCTTTGAAGTAATATTAATCATATGACTAGTTGATGTGGCCTATAATCTGTTCATCTTTAATTGCTGATTATTCTATTTTGCACTGCACTGGGATCTACAAGAACAACTTCTCTCATCTCTAAAAAACCGTGTCACTAAACAGTCTGAATTTATGGAAAAACAAAGCTTAGATATTTCTAGCTACATGTGCACGATTTCTAATTTAAGAGGAGAGAATGAGAGTTGTTCAACAGAGTCACAAAAGCTAAAGACCAAAGTAGATGACCTGACCGATGAGCTACGTACGTCTGAGACCGAGAAAATTGATTTGATAACTCAAAACGTGGCTTACAAAAATGAGGACATGAGGTTATCTAATCAGTTAAAGGAGATGGACAAGAAGCTTTATAGACTTGGGCAATCTCAACAAACGTTAAATCTAATTGCACCAAAAGAACCCAAGTATGCAAATAGGGGTATCGGTTACGATAACCCATATTATCTGAAAAAGGCCTTATCCAAAGTTCCTACGATGTATGCGTCCGAATTTCTTGGATTAGACAAGACCTATCCAGAATACAAAATCAATTGGACCAAACCAATTGAGGATGAGGATTGGGAAGAGGATAAGTTAAGAAGGGAGACCTCTACCAAAATGAAACTTCCTTTTGTTTATGATTCTTTAAATGCCTCTTACAACGACGAAAAACCTTGTTTTCTATCAAATGACTATTTTAGAAGCTATACTCAAGCTGAACTAGATGCTAAAACCGTTCAAAATGAGGAGGAACAACCAGATCATAAAGTCTATGTTCCACCTCTGATTTTAGAAAAGAAAATTGTTCAGCTAGAAGAGTCGCTTGAACAAGAAAGAGAAAGATTTCAAAAGGAAAAACAAGAGCTTTTATCCCAAATTGAGTGTCTCTATTCCACTAAAAAGGAAAATGTGTCAGTTAAGGAGAAAGAATACTTTCAGACAGAAATAAAGAAGTTAAATTCACAACTGGCTGCTTTGGCAGCAGATCGCCTGAAAGAGAAACTTCACAAGGCTGAACCTCAAGCTAAGCCTTCAAATCTCCAAAGTGAGAAAACTCATCTGTTTGAAAATTCTTATCCTGCCTCCGATACATCTTCTTGCAAAGCTTTTTTGGGTGACTCGTCACCAGTTCTTCCAAACAAAGGAAAAGAGCCTCAAGTTTTAGAAACGGATCAGCATTCTGATTTTCAAAATGCTTCCGCCTATGATCCGCTTCAAACTAATCCTTCTACTGTCCTGAAATCCTCAAGTGATAAGGTCCTTTCTGATGAGGAACTAGAATTTTCCGCATTCTTGAATTCTGAGGTGTGTTTAGATAGTGATTTGAGCCAATTTGATTTTAATCCTTCTCTACCTAGCCATGTTGATTTTATAAATGAGTCATGTGAGTCATGATGGTTTCAGGACGGACAACGGCACTGAGTTCAAGAATCAAATGCTCACCGGTTATCTCACTTCAGTGAGTATCTCGCATACTTTCTCAGCTGCTCGAACTCCTCAGCAGAACGGGGTGGTAGAACGTCGGAACAGAACTCTTGTTGAAGCAGCGCGCACGATGTTATCTCATTACAAGATACCACTATTTCTTTGGGCAGAAGCCGTTGCTACCGCTTGCTACACTCAAAATCGGTCTATCATCAACAAGCGGTTTAACAAGACACCGTACGAGATCATCAACAAGCGCATCCCGAACATCAACTACTTTCATGCTTTCGGATGCACCTGCTTTGTCTTAAATGATAAGAATGATCTTGGAAAATTCAGCCCCAAAGCGGATGAAGGAGTGTTTATCGGCTACTCCCAGCACGCCAAAGCCTACCGTGTCTACAACAAACGGACGAAGACCGTTGTTGAGAGCGTAAACGTGACTTTTGATGAGGCCGCTGATATGGCTTCTGAACACCTCAGTTCAGAAACCGCTTTAACTGGTGTGTTAGCCTCTGGAAAATTTCGTTCCGGAGCTACACAATCTCCAGTAGATCCAAATCATGCGTCTACGTCAAGAGCACATCTTTCTGATTTGGATTTTCTGTTTGAATTCTTTTATGATGACTTATTTAATGTTAAGACTAATACTACGTCTTCTGACAGGAATACTGCTCAAGCACAAGAAGTGACACAAGTCACTGGTCCAACCGACTCCGGTGGTCCATCCTCGCCTGGTGCTCCATCTTCTACTACCACTGATCAAGCTTCCCCGAGCTCAAGTGATAGACATCCTCTCGCTCAAGTTCCTGATGAAGTGCAACCTTCAGTTTTACTCCCTGAACCGACTCATGTTGAAGGTGCTCCCGAAGCTACCTCTCCGGCAATCCCGGATCCTTCTATCGTTTCATCACCAGCTGAGTCGTCTTCTACTCCTTGCTCGACTCCACCTCACAGGCCGTCATCCCTCGCGGTAGTTCAGGATTTACCCCCCGGTGGTCATGTGGATTCCGATACCTCCCATCAGACATATCAACCTCTTCCACACACCACCAAGTGGACTCGAGCCCATCCCCTGCATCAAATAGTCGGTATTCCCAATACACCCGTTCAAACTCGATCCACCACCGCGAATGACTGCTTGTTCTCTTCGTTCCTCAGTCGTATCGAACCTTCCACCGTCTCTGAAGCGCTGAATGATCCGAATTGGGTAATCGCTATGCAAGAGGAACTCAACCAATTTGAGAGCCTCAAAGTATGGCGCCTAGTTCCCCGACCTAAGAACAAGACGGTGATAGGGACAAAATGGATTTTTAAGAACAAGAAGGACGAAAACGACATCATTGTCCGGAACAAAGCACGTCTAGTGGCTAAAGGATATCGCCAGCAAGAAGGAATTGATTACGATGAGACGTTCGCACCGGTTGCCCGCATTGAAGCGATCCGCATGTTCCTCGCCTACGCCGCTCACAAGAATTTCATCGTCTTCCAAATGGACGTGAAATCCGCGTTCCTCAACGGTGTTATCAAGGATGAAGTGTATGTCTCGCAACCCGAAGGCTTCGTGAGTTCTGAAAATCCGCATTACGTATACTTCCTTGACAAGGCCCTCTATGGTCTTAAGCAAGCGCCACGAGCCTGGTATGATGCACTCTCATCCTTCTTTGTCAAGTCTGGCTTCTCTAAAGGTAAAATTGACACTACTTTATTTATTAAAAGAGAGAAGAACGATATCATTCTTGTCCAAATTTATGTTGATGATATAATCTTTGGCTCCACAAACCCCAAGTATTGTCAGAACTTTTCTGCCTTAATGAGTAAACATTTTCAAATGAGCATGATGGGGCAAATGAATTTTTTTTCCTGGGTCTTCAAGTAAAACAATTACAAACAGGAATTTTCATTAATCAATCTAAGTACATCTCGGATATTCTTCGGAAATACCAGATGGAAAAATCTTCACCTATGAAAACCCCCATGTCCACTACTCTAAAGCTTCACTCCGATCCTGACGGTAAGGATGTGAATGCTACTATTTATAGAGGCATGATTGGCTCTCTGATGTACTTGACGGCTAGTCGGCTTGACATTATGTTCTCGACATTCTTGTGTGCAAGATTTCAGTCGAAACCTAAAGAGTCTCACTTAGCTGCGGTTAAGCGAATTTTTCGATATTTAAAAGGTACTGCTGATCTTGGTTTGTGGTACCCAAAAGAGATAGGTTTTGAATTGACAACCTACTCGGACGCGGACCATGATGGAAACATGTTGGACCGGAAGAGCACGTTTGGTCATGTTCAGTTTTTGGGCGATCGTCTCATAAGCTGGGCTTCCAAGAAGCAAAACTGCGTGTCCACCTCCACCGCCGAGGCGGAGTATGTAGCAGCCGCCAGTTGCTGCTCACAAGTCATCTGGATGCGCACCCAGCTCAAAGACTATGGTTTTAACTACTCAACGATCCCCATTTACTGCGACTCGAAGAGCGCGATAGCCATATCAAGCAATCCCGTCCAACACACGAAGACGAAGCACATTGATGTGCGTTACCATTTTATAAAAGATCACGTCGAAAAAGGTACTATCGAACTCTATTTTGTTAATTCAGAGCATCAGTTAGCAGACCTGTTTACCAAATCCTTGGACGAAAAACAATTTAATTACCTTGTGTCCAAGCTAGGTATGCCAAATCTGAAAGTTTGATCTGTTCGCAGCTCTCTACGAGTTTCTTTCACTAACGAATGACTGTGACAACTACACCAGTGAATTGTCTCTAGTTGCTATTATCCACACTCCTTGGTTATTGCATTTTACTCGTTCAGTTCTGTGTCAGTTACGAACTTCTGTATCAACAAAGTAGATTTCGTGTGTTTCTCGTTTCTCTTGTGTTCTTGTTTTTGTTTTCGTGGTGTTTTTCGTGAGTTTTTGTGCAGTTCATACGGATGTTCCCTAAAAGGAGTCCGCGGTTTGTGATGGATCTTCACAGCGATAATGTGTTCAGGGGGAGCACTCTCGTCAGATGGTTGGTAAGTCTCACGAGTCCTCCATCCGAGGGGGAGCAGGTAAGTGGATTCTGTGTTTGGACCTCCTCATGGTAATCATTCAAGGGGGAGTTAAGTCTCGTGCGTAATTCAAATTTTTTTTAGAGGGAGCTTTTATTTTTTGTGCCTTCGTTTTTTTTTATTATTCCATAGGTTTCTTAAGTTTTTTTTTCTCCCTTAGGATTTTTTTAAAGTTTATTTTATTATCGAAAATACAAATTTTTTTAAAGTTTTGATTTGCTTAAGTTTGTTTTGTTTGGTCCCGGCCCAATGTAATATCGGCCCAAGCCCAAGCAAGGTTCGGGGGTTTAAAAACCCCAATCGACCCATCCTTCCCTCATTTCTCATCATCTCCATCACTCTCTCTCTCGCCCGGATCTCTATTCAACCGCACTCCCAATCGACCGAACACCGTTCTCTTCATCTTCGATCGAACAGGTAGGTTAATCGATTTTAAGTTGTTTACAGTATGTATCGATCGATTGTTATCGCCGACTATGTGTGCGTCGGCGTCGTCTCCGCCTCTAAGTGTCCCTGAGGTCTGCACTGTTGACGACTCGTCTTCTCCGGGGGTTTCCTCCGATCTAGGGTTACGCCCCGGTCGAACGCACCACCGGTCGAATGTTTCCTCCGGTCATTGGTTAACCCCGGTCGAAACTCATTCGGTCGACTGTAAGCACCGGTCTTTGTAAGCACCGGTCGAATGCCATCCCCGGTCTTTCTTATCCTCCGGTCGAACTTTATCCGGTGGTTTAGCCACCGGCCAAATAAAAGCCCCGGTCGAATGTGATATCCGGTCTTAGATGATCCCCGGTCTAAGACCTATCCGGTCGAAGATCATAACCGGTCGAACTCTTATCCGGTGGTTTAACCACCAGCCGAATACTTTACCCGGTCGAATACCACTTCCGGTCTTAGGAGACCCCAGTGGAAATCATATCCGGTCTAATATCTTATCCGGCCGAATCCTGTTTTATGGTTCTAATGAGCTTATAGTTATACATATTCATATGTGTGTCTATGATGTGAATTTGGTGGTTCTCTGTGTTGGTTTGACTTCATTAAATGGGTGTAGTTATATGCGCCTTGGTGACTGACCCTCATTCCCGAATAAGGGTTTGTTCTTCCAATCTCATGGAGTTATTAACGGTTGTGGTTTAAATCATGGCCATGTAACTCCAACGGCTTTCTTTTATTTCACCTACCTGGGTACTAACCGACTATTTCTTCACAGGTACACTGGCACAAAACCAGCCACCAGCGATTGATCCAATCGCAGATGCGGAACTGATTCCCGAGGATCAGTTCCTCCTTCTTACAGCCAATAACTACCATCTCGATGTAACCCAACCTGCTATTCAATATCAGGTCATCATCGAGATACTTATGGGGCATCCAATCTCTTATGCTCTTACGGAAACTGCGACCGTTCCAGTACTATACTTACAGCAGTTTTGGCACTCTCTCCGTGCTTTAGAGGCCGATGGCGAATTCCATCTTGAAGGTCGGATAGATCATACACCAGTACTTCTCACGTGTGATCTCTTCCGACAATTCCTTCGGTTACCGACCGCCGGATCCATTCCAGGAAGGAATAGCTTCGACCCGATGGTTTCTGATGCTACACTGTGCACCGACCTTCTCTCCTTAGGCTACGGCGCAGAACTTCACATTCCATCAACCTTTAACCGCAAGTACCTCTCGACGATCTGGTACACGATGTTCACCTACATAAATCGCTGCCTTTCGGCTATAACGAAAGGCATTGATCAGACGAGTGCCCCGATTCTTCGCATATTTCACGCGGTGGCCTTCAATCGCCACATGGACTTTGCCGACTTTCTTTGGTTTGAACTCGTTCAGAGAGTTCGGTCTACAGCATCTCGCCGACCGAACTTCATTCCATTCATGCGGTTCTTACAGGTTGTCATCCGGAATTTCATGAACCTGTATCCCGAGATACAGCGTCGTTCTACGCAACCGACATGCCCACATCATCCGACACGCAAGATACCTTCTCGCGCTGATCCAGAAGGTGTTGTCGCCCGACAAATCCCAGTCGGGGAACTAGACTATGCTCGTCCTACGGCACTGAGTGTGATAGCTTATAGGTTCACACACAACATTCCAGCTCCTATGGTCCGGCCAGGACCGGCAGGACCTGCCCAGGGAACACGACCTGAGCGACGTGAGGGTCTGCGTCCACGAACGAGAGGCGGGAGCGTCCGGATAGCTGGGGATTCCGGACAGGGTGTGTCGAGAGAAATAATCGTGAGGGGAACTGGCGTGGGCAGTGCCGTTGGAACGAGCCAGCCTAGTTCTTCTAGACAACCATCTTCGCCGACGCAAATAGAGACTCAAACGGCAGAAGAGACAACCGATTCTGAACCCCTTCATGTTCATTCCTCTTCTGTCGCTGCTACTGAGGACACAACAGAGCATTCCGCCTCGGAGGAAACTTCGGGCCAATCCGAGCCTGCGGCGGAATCAGGTTCACCCGACTCTCAGTCGGAAGCTGCAACCGACTCTGAGGAGGCAGCCGATAAATCTGACAGTGAGTCGGACCCAGCCACTAACGTATCGGCATCAAATGACGAGTCTTCTGACTCCGATGGTGACAATAATCAGCCCTCACCTGGAGAGATAAGGAGAGCGGAGGGAGTTTTAGTTGAAGATGATATTCTAGTGAGCAGAGAGAGGGAAAGAAAGAGAAAATATGACGCTGAGAGTACACGAGTGACGGGACAACCATCAACGGGTGTATCCCCCCTAGCCACATCCAGCCAGGTAGCCACATCTGCTACCCAGTCTCATGTGTTGAGACAGGGTATTGAAGAAGCCGTCGTGGACCTAGCGGCGCATTTGCACACCCCACCAAGCAACTCCACCATCTCTTAACAGATGGTGGTTTCACATTCTCACGGGGACTTAGCACATCCGCTATCGGGCTCTCACTTGGAGAGTGCCGATATTGAAACAAGAGAACAGCTGCCCCTGTTCTCGACATCTTTGTTTGTACAGAGTCTAGAGCCTTTTGCTATACCTGCCATTCCTAGGACACAGATTCCATTTTCGGCTATCGTCGGTCGCCTAAGTGGCCCGGCCGGAACACCCATAGTAATTCCGCCTTCGGATAGTTTACGAGGATTGGGTGGAAGTCCTACCACGGCTATCATCACGCCAGCCGTGAACGTAGGTGGCTCGACTCCTACAGTCGTAGCTACAAAGGGAAGTCTAAGTGACCCCGGACTTACCCCAACTGAGTTCGTCTCAAGGGAATACATGGACGGCGCCCTAAAGGTTGTCCAATCTATGATGAGGGAAGAGGTGGACAACCTCAAACGCATGATCAAAGGCAAAGGTCCTGCGACTGAGCCTGAGCCCACACCTATTCCACCTTCCCTACCCGCTGTGGATCTTTCTATCCCTGGGTTTAAATCCATTCTTCTTGCCAAACTACTAGCCCAGTCTCTAACCGAACCCACCCAGGATGCCGATTTGTTATCACTGTTTCGTTCTCAAGCATCCACACCTACCCCACCAACCCCCCAGCCTATTGTCTCTACTGAAGCCTTCCAGATCTAACAAGCCATGCTTCAGTCACTTCAGCAAACCGTAGTTGTTTTGACTGAACGCCTATCAGTAGTGGAGGATACCTGCCATAGCCAGGCAGAACGGCTCAAGCGCCGACATGATGATCAGGATGATCCTGATCACCATGAGGGGGAGAAGCGCCAACGTCTAACTGAGCCGGAGACACATATGGTGGAATCAGGTCAGGTGGAACAGGGTTCGAGGTCCGGTACAAGAACAGAGGGACAGAGACAGGAACAGGAACGGGAACAGGTGACAGACTTGATACTATACGACTATCCGACGGTTGAAAAGCCTGAGGAATTTGAAGATGGTTCTCCGATAGTTCCTGAAGATTGAGCAATAATACTAGATCTGTATGAAGTGGCAGACATGACAGAAGAATGTGCTAATACTGAAAGAGCTCTGGTGGTTATGCAAGAAGAAATTGATGAAATCCTACATCCAGATGATCAGTCTTCTGTCGTAGTTCCATTGTTGACTTATCCGACTAATCATCCTGACTTCTCTTCTACAGTTTTTCCGAGAGATCTCCTCCAGCTTCACCAGTTAGAGAACCAATACGTACTCCTCGAGTTCGTCCATCCAAGTGGGAAAGAGTCAGAATAAAAGTTCCTTTCCTCGAAGAAAGCCAGAAGAAGATCTTTGCCCACTGGATCAGAAAGTATGATGAATTTGTTCTCTATGGTCTACAGTCAGTGAAAAACATAGAAAAACAGCGTGAGCTTGTGTTCGTGTACAGAAAGTTCCAGAGCAAGTACTCCAAGACGAAGCTCAGGATTGTATCAGTTGATAGGATTATACCTGCCTACTTCATGAAGGTTAAGTATACGGACTTCATGGTTACAAGAGAAGATGGTAAACATTACTGTTTTTCTGATGCTGATTTTCCATGTCTGGAGCCACAAGATCTGCTGTTTATACTGCGTGACTTAAAGACCAGAACCGTCAGACCCGGGGAAGTCATTGATGCACTAGAAACCGTGAAGAGATACATGAAGTGCGCAATGAAACTTGCTTCGGTGGAAGATTTTCAGATTGGGTTAGAAAGCGATCAGCCTAAGATTAATCTGCTCAAGCCTGATCTGAGTGTTCCGTCTGATGCTCTATGTGTACCTGCATTCACAGTAATAAAGATTCCAGAGTTTGGTATGTCATACGTGAACAACAAAGGTGTTCTACGATTTATCCGATTTGATCAGATTGCCAAATTCTGTGATGGTACATTGATGCTGCTGAAAGACAAGTTGAAGCGTGCGCTAAGTGAAGATGAAAAAGGAGTTCAGGTACTGGATTATGCATACAAATTGCTTGTTCTTAAAGCACTGAGATTTATCGAAGAACGACTGGAGTACAAAACGCAAAATAGATATTTCGAGATCAGTTTTGGTTTTCGGAAGATATATGTTTCTAACTGGCACGAGTTTCAACTTCTATTTACAGGGGGAGATTGTTAGGGCTATTTTGTTAGTTAAATAGAAGTTCAGGGTATAAAATATCAATTATTCATAGTTGTAAGCTTGTTGGGCCTAAAAGCCCATAAGCCCGTCAGGCCTGCGTGCCTAAGTATTTAAAGTTGTTTTCTATTTCATTTGTAAGGTTAGAAGTTCATAATTTCACTATTTAGTTTTCTAGTCATTAGGTTTTACAAACCCTTATCAGAAATTCTCTCTGTAAACCTAAACCCTTTGAAGTAATATCAATCATATGACTGGTTGTTGTGGCCTATAATCTGTTCATCTTTGATTGCTGATTATTCTGTTTTGCACTGCACTGGGATCTACAAAGTCGATAGTTGTACTTTGAAGCTTTCTATTGGCTTGCTATGTCAACGAAAAATGACAAAAATTCCAGATTTAAGTAGGCAAGACAACCGGTTACATTTTTGGTTCAAGTGGATTCAAGAAAAACGAAGAAACGGGAGAGAAATCGGAGCTCAAAGTTCCTACCCAAAATTTCGGTTTGTCGAAGATTCGAGGTAAAATACTCAACCAAATTTCGGGTTCTTTATATGGATAGCTTCGTTTTTAAGTCTTTTATCAAATCTTAGTAGCCTTATGTCTTGAATTTTAGTTTTGGAGGTCCGATTTTGAGTTTTTCTACTGATTTTCGAGTGGTTATAAAACCCAATTTTTAAATGAGTGTGTGGGACTCAATACTTGATGATTTTCGTTGATTTTTGTTCCTACGGTTGAGGAAAATGATAATATAAAGTTTTAGCAAAAAGAATCGATGAAAACGGTAAAGGAACGAAGCCGAACGACCGTTTTCCGGTCGTCGGTGCTGTTAAACGTTGTTGGTTGACGTGTTGGGCCGATGGCTTATTTTGGTTGGGCTGGTCACTCTCAATTATAGTGTTGGAGTTTAGATATTAGACCATCAATTTAATTTGGGCCCATGAATTACATTTATACGTTGGGCTTTGTATTTTAAACTAATTTGGGTCTTTTTAAAAATATCAGATTTGCTCATATATTTAACATATTAACTTGAGCTTAGGTTTTTATTTAGTTAAGTATTGGATTTTTGTTTTAAGAAATTCAATTAAAGGAGATTATGTAATTTCTATTCACATTGTTATTGAATTAATGTATTGAACTAGTCTACGATTAATATATTAAATTATATTTATTCTCAAATAATTTATTAGCCGTTTAAAGCGTCTTTTGGGTTAGAAAACGTTGGGATGCTTTGATTTGGAGAGATTTAATTATTAGATTATTTATTATATCGTGGATAATCTAATTATCGCATTAAATGTGTCGTTTTAAGATTTATAGATTTCGAGACGTTTTAATGCGGAACAAATAATTCCTTTAGTTATTTAAAAGATGAACCGCCGTTAAGACTCGTTACTAAGTGTAACACTTGGAGGTTTATTAAGTTATTTTGATGATTTATAATGGGATTAAAGCGTCGTAATTAGATCGAATAATTATCCGGACGCTTTAATTTACAGTGATGAGTTTACAAGATTATAAAATGATTATTTTGACGTTTTAGGACGTCGTCGAGTTTTAGACTTGGGTTTCGACTAAAGTTAGTCGAGGTTGACCGCGTTGACCAATGGTTGATTTTTATCTCGTTTGACCCATAAGTAATTTGACGACGAGATCAAATGGAGATATTTGAGTTATTAAGAGACCCGATTTTGGAGTTTGACTTTAGGTCGAGTCGGGTTGACCATAGTTGACTTTTGTTGACTTTTGGAGAAAATAAGTCATTAATTGGATATGGTGGTATGAAATGTGTAGGTTTTTCATTCAAGAGCTATAAGTAGATGATCTACACGCGATCAGGTGAGTTTCATGAGACTTACACTTGGATGCATACCTATGTACAAATTTATTTTCAGCATTATATGATTTATATGGTGATGTGTATGTATGCATGATGTTTCAGTTCTCATACATGATGTATTATATTTTTCATGTATGATATTTATGATCAGTTGCATGCTATGTGTTTACGTTGTTTTCAAATAACTCTAGCATGTTATTTCATATGAAAGTTTTATGATCGGTTTTAAAGGGTTGGCATTTGACCAGTAAGTCACACGACAAGTGGCACAACCCCGTAATGGGTGTCTAGACAGATGTAGGTCTGACAACCCAAGGAATGCCAGTGACAAAATGACCCTTACCCGAGGAGACAGTTTATGAGATCTCTTTTATTTCAATGTGCATGTTTTAAGAAAACGCATACTATTTGCTACAGAGTTTACAAGTTGATATGTATGATATGATATGATATGATTTTTATTCATGCAAACCATGAACTCACTGAGCTTTATAAGCTGACTATAGTATGCATCTCAGGGATAAGAGGTTTCAGGTTGGACAGAGGAAAAGGGCACACGTAGAGACTTGCGTCATCTAAGTTATGTTCAGGCATCTATTGCGAATAAATATTGTAACGCAACTCGGTATGGGACGAGTTATCATTTAAGTTACATATTTATTATTTTAAAGTCTTCCGCTGTAAAAGGTTTAAAGTTTTAATTTAGCCGTTATTTTGGAGTATTTTGGAGAATTGTTTTAGATTACGTAACATTTCTCAAGGAAAAATATGGGTGTTACATTAATGATAATAATCAACCAATTAATGGTATTGATTGTTAGTCATAAAGTTGTAGGTTACAAAAAGATTTGGGAGTTACAAAGGGATTTTGGGGGTTACAAAACGAACCTGCAGCAGTGCGTCATGCGGGTAGCCGCGCGGGTTAACCCACGGCATAACATGCGTGAGCCTCTGTTCCGTCCCAATATTCCAGTGAACCACGCGGGTAGCCGCGCGGGTTAACTCGCGTGAGCTACTGTCTCCCACACGAAACAGTGCACCACGCGGGTAGCCGCATGGGTTAACCTACGGCACAACCCGTGTGAGCCACTGTTTCGTCTCACAAACACCAAATGACTGATCAACAATCCCGGGTCAAAGTTAGCTTACACGAGTGTGCACTCCACACCTCCTAACTCGTGTTGTAGCTTAGCTACAAACCTCATTATTATCTTGTGAATCCAATTACACAAAATGACCGATGATTTCACTAAAATCACCAACATTCCTCCCCCATTTTAGTGCAATCCTTGATTCACAAACAAAATTAATATAGCAAACAAACTCATGCATAAATGAAAATATCTAAAAGATTGAATTTCCATCTTAGTACATTACACATTTCAAATACTCGAGAATCCGGGTGTCCTATGGATTGAACCCTTCAACCCATTTGAGTACCAGAAAATAACATACACATGAATTTTAAAATTCTCTAAAGTTTAAACTTGACACTATACAGGTCGTGTGTCCTTATCCATTCGTGAGTGCATCAAAGCTAAGTCCAAGCTTCTTGAAGCGGCCATACTTCGCACTCATATAGGTAGTTTCTTTCATCATGCACCTGCACATGCATTTTTACAAAAGAACAATTACCTCCTCGCTTGCAGTACCGAACACATACCTTGGGATGATTATCTTGTGCTCCAATCCCTTAGAGTGAGCTTTCCCATTGAATTCAACTTCTAACGTTATATTAGAAGGGAATTGGGTATCTCACCGTTAGATATTCAAATGGACTTTAATCCCATCCCGATCACCGACTTGTGAACCAAGTCCCTAGCTAACCCCTTCGTCAAGTGGTCCGCTAGATTTTGTTGCGACCGAACAAATTCAACCGAAATCACCCCATTCGTGATTAGCTCACAAATCATGCTATGTCTAACACCTAAGTGTCTAGACTTACCATTATATACTTGACTATAAGCTTTAGCCAAAGTAGACACACTATCACAACGGATATAAATGGGTGATATTGGTTTCGGCCATAACGGAATTTCATAGGCTAAATTCCTTAGCCACTCCGCCTCTTTACCGGCAGCGGCTAATGCCATAAATTCCGACTCCATAGTCGAACTCGTAATGCAAGTTTGCTTATTGGAAGCCCATGAGATGGCACCTCCCCCAAGCAAGTATACCCAACCACTCGTAGAAGAGTGATATTCTAAGTTGGTAATCCAACTTGCATCCGAATATCCCTCTAAAACCGAAGGAAACCCGACATATGACAAACCATAATCAATGGTTTTCTTCAAGTATTTAAATACTCGTCTTATCACTTTCCAATGATGTATACTAGGATTATTAGTATACCTACTCAATTTGCCTACGGCAAAAGCGATAACCAGCCTAGTGCTTGTCATGGCACACATCAAGCATCCAATAGCCTTTGAGTACTCGAGTTGTGACACCGCTTCACCCGAATTGTGTATAAGCTTCACACTCGGATCAAATGGAGTACTCACCGGAGAACAATCAAAGCAATTAAATTTCTTTAATACTTTCTCAATGTAATGAGATTGCGTAATTGCAATCCCTTTGTTCCCACGCTTTATTCTTATTCCAAGGATCACCTCCGCTTCTCCCATATCTTTCATGGAGAATTTTGATGACAAAAACTCTTTGGTTTTATCAACTTGATTTTGGTCGGTGCCAAAGATCAACATGTCATCAACATATAAGAAAATTATTACTCCGTTACCGGATGTGTCAAATTTGCTATATACACACTTATCCGCTTGGTTTAACATAAAACCGTTGGACAAGATAACCTCATCAAATTTTTGATGCCATTGTTTGGGTGCTTGTTTCAACCCATACAATGATTTTACAAGTTTACATACCTTATGCTCCATACCGGGCATAATAAAACCTTCCTGTTGTTTCATGTAAACTTCTTCCTCCAAGTCACCATTTAAGAATGTCGTTTTGACATCCATTTGGTGAATCACTAAATTGTGGATATCTCCTAAGGCTATCAACAATCTAATCATGAAGATCCTTGCAACCGGGGCATAGGTATCAAAATAATCGATGTCTTCCCGTTGCCTAAAGTCTTGGATTACTAATCGAGCTTTAAACTTGTCGATTGATCCATCGGCTTTCATCTTCCTTTTGAAGGTCCACTTGCATCCCAAAGGTTTACAACCCGGTGGCAAGTCCGATAATACCCAAGTATTATTCCCCATGATGGAATCCATCTCATCATTTATTGCTTCTTTCTATAAAGCAATATCTTGAGACTTCATAGCCTCATCAAATGATTTTGGATCTTCCTCAATACTATAACAGTAAGAGAATTGTGATCCAATTTCATCTCTTGATACTTCTACCAAGTATACTTGGAAATCGGGACCAAAGGATTTTTCAATCCTTCCTCTTTTGCTCCTTCGAAGCATCAGAGATTCGGTTGGAGCAATTGCTTGTTCTTCAACCTCACTAGTTACACTAGTATTTGGAACAAGATCCTTCGGTCGAGGTATTGAAGAGAATCTAGTCTCATCAAATAATGCGTCTCTCGATTCTATAACGGTGTAAATCGTTGTAGAATCATTAGGTTCAATAACATAGAACCTATATGCCGTGGAATGCTCGGCATATCCAACAAAGATGCATTCAATACCCTTTTCACCCAAGGTTTTCCTTTTGGGTTCGGATAGTCGAACCACCGCTCAACAACCCCAAACTCGAATATAATTCAAGTTAGGCCTTTTCTTGAACCAAAGTTAATATGGGGTAATCTTGTTCCTTTTATTGGGAACTCGATTTAATAAATAACAAGCCGTTAACATGGCTTCACCCCAAAATCCATTACTCAATCCCGAGTAGGATAACATAGAGTTCACCATTTCTTTGAGAACTCTATTTTTCCGTTCCACCACACCATTTTGTTGTGGTGTATATGGAGTCGTAGTTTCATGAATAATTCCTATGGATTGGAAAAACATGGGGTCGTAATATTCCCCACCACGATCGGTGCGTAAACATTTAATTAAACTATTCATTTGCAATTCAACCTCCGTTTTATAAATTTTAAATTTATCCAACGCTTCATCTTTTGAGTGTAACAAATAAATATAACAAAAACGTGAAGCGTCGTCAATAAAAGTAACAACATACTTTTTATTACCAAAAGACGGAGTTGAATGCAAATCACAAAGATCACTATGAATTAATTCAAGCACCGACGAATCTCTTTTCACATTAGGAAAAGGTTGTCTAGTGATCTTTGTCAACATGCAAGTTTTACATTTTTCGGTTTTAACGTCAAAAGCCGAAACAAGACCGTCTTTTGACATTTCAACCATTCTTTTAAAATTAACATGACCAAACCTTGCATGCCATAAAAAAAATCAACACAATTCTCATTTGCAATATAAACGGAATTAGAAACACAATTCTTTTTATTCAAACTTAACATAAACATATTATTATTTTAATAACCAAATCCTACAAAAGAGCCACCTTTTGACAAGGTAAACTTTCCGGACTCAAAAACTTGCCTATATCCTAACTTATTCAAGGTACTACCAGAAACCAAATTCTTTCGAATTTGTGGTACAAACAAAACGTCTAAAAGTTCAATTATTTTATTAGAGCTAAATTCTAGTCTAACTAAGCCACGTCCAAGAATGGGAGCATTTGACTCGTTCTCCATGTGTAGCACGGATCCATCTTCAACCGGTTCCAAAGAGGATAACCAATGTCGATCCTTGCACACATGACTCGATGCACCCTTGTCAATCCACCAAGCATCATCATCATCCTGCACATAAAATGATTCAGATATTAGTGGTACATAATTCAAATTTGAATTAACACCAAAGTCAAGAAACTGACCTTGCCGTGGGTTCTAACTTTTCCCACCACCACTTGAGTTTGCTCCGTTCTTATTCTTGACAACTCGACAATCCCGCTTGAGATGGCCGGTCATCCCACAAGTCCAACAGGTTAATTTAACCTTTTTGTTGGGATCTTTCTTGGCTTCATTGAACTTACGTTTTCCCTTGAAATTGTTGGATCTTCCCTCTTCCACTATGTTCACAGAAGGTGCAGAAACCTCTTTCATCTTAGGTTTCTCTGCCTCTTGCGCCCGAAGAGATTCCTCTATGCACAAGTGACTACCGAGTTGTACAAGAGACAACTCTTCCTTCTTGTGTTTCAACATATGTTTGAAGTCTTTCCAAGAGGGAGGCAATTTATCAATTATGCTTGATACGGAGATGGATTCGTCCATCTTCATATTGTGTTGAGAATATTGGCCTAAAATGCGTAGGAGCTCATTATATTGCTCCTACACAGGCCTTGAGTCCACCATTTTGTAATTATTAAAATTACTCACGAGGAACTTCATACTAGAAGCATCCTCCGCCATGTATTTGGACTCAAGAGAGTCACATAGCTCTTTAGCGGATTCAACATTTTGATAGATATCGAAGAGGGAGTCACACATACCGTTCAAGATGTGGCCGCGACATATGTAGTCGTCATTTTCCCATTTGACACGACGCCGGGTCATCTCCAATGTCTCGTTCTCCATTACTTCCGGCATAGGCATACTCAACACGTACACGACCTTCAACGTGGTCAATAAGAAGTGCATCTTCTTTTGCCATCGACGAAAGTCAACGCCTTCGAACTTCTCCAGCTTCGTGAACTTGGTCGTCATGTCTCTCACGGATTGATCACTCGCCATCTCTCAAAAAGTAAATATCACTTAAGATTGTTGGGGAGTGGGTGTGCAGAAATCGATGGAGTAGGAGAGGGAGAGGATAGGAGAGTGATCGGAACTTGGATAAGAATTTGAGATCGCGTGAGAGCTCGTTTTCCTTAAGTGATATTTCGACCCTATTCTGCCTGGGTATAACAAAATTCACTCAAGGATAATCTCAAATTCACCGGTATCATTTTAGGCAGAAAACGATCCTATTTAAACACCAAGAGAATTGTAACCGATGCTATAATATTAATGATAATAATCAACCAATTAATGATATTGATTGTTAGTCATAAAGGTGTAGGTTACAAAAATATTTAGGAGTTACAAAGGGATTTTGGGGGTTACAAAATGAACCTGCAGCAGTGCGTCACGCGGGTAGCCACGTAGGTTAACCCGCGGCATAACCTGCGTGAGCCTCTGTTCCGTCCCAATATTCCAGTGCACCATGCGGGTAGCCGCGCGGGTTAACCCGTGACACAATCCGCGTGAGCCACTATCTCCCACACGAAACAGTGCACCACGTGGGTAGCTGTGCGGGTTAACCCGCGACACAACCCGCGTGAGCCACTGTTTCGTCCCACAAACACCAAATGACTGATCAACAATCCCGGGTCAAAGTTAGCTTACACGAGTGTGCACTCCACGCCTCCTAACTCGTGTTGTAGCTTAGCTACAAACCCCATTATTATCTTGTGAATCCAATTACACAAAATGACCGATGATTTCACTAAAATCACCAACAATATCTCCTTGTTTGCATATGTTCGTGCTAAAAAGATTTTTGACCTAACTTGGTATTTTGGAGATTTTTAGGGTTCCTTACCATTTTGTGAAATAGTGAAACAATCCATATCTTAACCTATAACTATGGATGATTTCACATGTTTATAAGTCAATGTTCAACTTGTGGCATTTTAGCCAAGTTCATGTTTCAAAAGATGGTATGGGTATTTGGTTGAAAGTGGTATTTCGGGAAAAGGAAATAAATGGTTTAATGTGAGGAAGTCCATGTTTACATTCAAAAGGGTTTTACATATATTTGGGAATGAGAAAATAGCTTTATGCTTCATGTTTGAGTTTTGTATTTTCTAATCAGCAGTTAACCATAAAATTGTGATTTGGGAACTAAATGGTACTATGAACTATATGTTTGATTATAGTTGGTCACAAGTGTTATTGTGACAAGTCTAGACTATTACTAGTAGATCCATAGGTATAGAGTCGACTTATTATTTGGGGATAATTCCCGTATGTATCTAGTTGAGACATGGAACCTAGAGGGCAACTTGGTACGGTTATGTGGGACCGGATACTAGTCGTGGGTCATAAATGTAAATCCTAGTGAATGAGCATGACTAGGGATCATTGGGTGCCCTCCCCCACATCTTAGTACGAGTCGGCGTGTTCGTGGCCTTGTTCCTAGTATGGTGAGCTCAAAACTTGGAAAGTGACTTACTTTGTGTTTCGCCGCAATCCTTGGCATTCAGGCTTTTCCCGTCATCGCAAGATGAAGTCTGGGTCGGAAGGTCACTATGTGCTTATCAAACCATTTACAAAGGCGGTTGTCGAAAACAGTTTATTCATGTTGCATTTATTTCTTCTTACTATCTTTCATATAAACTGTATGTTCTCACTAGGCTTTAAGCCTAACATTTTTTTTTCTCAAATGATGTGTATAACAGGTTCCCTTAGCGGCGGGTCGTCGAGGGGTTGAGAGAAGAGCGTGGACTATTGAGGGCAATTTTTGGTTGATTAGATATTTTGGAGTTTTGCCGTTTAGAGCAATTTATTCATATTTTTGGTATTGGGATGACAACCTATGTAATCTAGATAGAATTGGTTTAGATTAGTTTGTTGTCGATTTTCCATGCATATTATACAGGTTTTGTAAACGCATACTCTTTTCCCTTTTTGGGTGGTTCACTCAAATTACAAATGTTATATTGCCAAATTTTCAATTTTCAAAATTACCCTAATTTTTAGGACGTTACAAGTTGGTATCAGAGCTCTAGTTTAAGTGAACTAAGCATGAATGTAAGATGTCTAGACTTAGACTGAGTATGTTAGGCAATGATTTGTGAGTTGGGTAGAACTTCTAAGATGGGTTAGTCTTAGAGTCGACGGAAGTTATGTTCATCAAACGTTGTGATGATGGTAACAAGAAGTCTTATGTGTTATATGTTCATAATCTCACATAGCTAATGTTATTATGAGGTCATTTTACGTGAGTGTACTTGGTTTGCTAATGTTATGACAATTGGTAGACGTAGTAGTACGTTTCTTTCATGCTTACTCCAGTTAATCTCTTTCTTACTCTTTCTCGTGCTTGTGTGGCAGCCATTATTATAGTATGGTGAACACTCGCAGTCGACTGTTAGCCGATGGGAATGTACGTGAAGATAGCTCGCCCGAGCAGAATCCAGTAGTTAGGGCAGCGACCGTCGTTCCTCCGGGTATGCCGCCTATATTCACGGGAGAGGTGGAGCAAGTGCCGAGAGTGGAGTTGGCAGCCACAAACCCGGTTGTTCAGGAGGCAAACCCTCAAGCCGACATGATGGCCAACATTATGCAGATGGTGTCATCGGCTATGGAAAAGCAGCAGGAAACATTTCTGAAGTTGTTGGAAGATCGCGATGCCAGCCTCAAGAGAAATGAGGCAGTTGCAGAGAACGTCATGGTTAGTTCTGGTGGTACTGGTCAAGGGATCAGAACGGAAGAGCACTGAGTTGTGGGTGCTCAGAAAAGTGGCTGGAGCTGCTCCTACAAATCCTTTCTAGGTTGCGGACCACCGGAGTTCTCCGGTTCTGACGACCCGATTGTATGTGTAAAGTGGGTTCAGGCTGTTGAGCAGGCTTTTGGCTCGTCTGAGTGTGGGGACGACTAGAGAGTGAGGTTTGGTACCCAGTTGCTTAGAGATTCGGCACTCACATGGTGGAATGTCACCCAGGCCACTCTCTCTCCTACCGTCCTGGCTCAGTTGTCTTGGACCGAGTTTAAGAAGAAGATCTTGGAATAGTTCTGCAACGAAAGATCTATGGACCGTATCGAAGGTGAGTTTCGGTCTCTAGTGAAAGAAAACTTGACGGTGCGGGAGTACACCCGTCAGTTTATGGAGAAGCTTGGATTGGTGGGGCACGTGGCCCCGACGGAGAAAGAGAAGATAAAGGCTTATCTTAATGGCCTACCGGCGGACATGATGTCAATGATCCGCAACTACAAAGCTTCTAACCTTCGGGAGACGATTGAGGAAGCTCAATTTATGGAAGAAGTTTATGCAAGAGGCAAGCTAGAGAAAGCGGAGGCGGTAGTAGACAAGAGAAAGTGGGAAGGCAATTCCGGACCTCCTAAGAGAAATCGATCTTTTGTGGGGAACCGGAATTTCAACAACCATCAAGAGGCACGGTGGTGCCATAGGTGCCGAAGCAAGCACCACGACAACTGTAATCCTGATTTCACCGCTTGTGTAAGGTGCGGTAAGACCGATCATCTTACCAAGGATTGTCCGATCAAGGGAATCATTTGTTTTGAGTGCAAGATGTCGGGCCATTTTCGAAAGGATTGTCCGAAGTGGAAGACGGGGAGTGCCCCGGAGAAGAAAGAGAACACTCCTAGAGTTCCTGGCCGAGCTTTCCAGATGACGGCCGAAGAGGCCAAGGCATCCACCAATGTGGTATCGGGTACGTTTCTTCTAAACTCCGTACCTGCTCAAGTGCTTTTTGATTCGGGTGCCAGTTTCTCTTTCATATCTGATTCATTTCGTGTAAAGCTTGCCATGCCCACTAATAGTCTAGAGAATGCTTTAGTGGTTGAGATAGCTAATGGTAGTCAAGTGTTAATCCGTGACGTTTTGAAAGACTGTACCCTTGGTATCGAAGGGAAAGAGTTCTTAATCAATTTGATGCCAATGGTCATTGGTGGATTCGACGTAGTGGTCGGCATGAATTGGTTGGCGGACAATCATGCCGAAATCCTATGTTCCAAGAAACTAATCTGACTCCCTTTATCGGATGGTGACATGGTGGTAGTTTATGGCGAAAGAAAGAAAGGTGATGTGGCGGTTATCACCATGGCTAAAGCGCGAAAGTGTTTGGTGAAAGGATGTTCGTCCTTTCTAGCTTATGTGATAGACGCGAAACTCGAGAAGAAGAAGCTCGAGGACGTGAAGGTGGTGCGCGAATTTCCCTATGTCTTTCCGGACGATTTGCCCGATCTACCACCCAATCGTCAAGTGAAGTTCCGAATCGATCTTATACCGGGGGGGGGGGGGGGCTCTAATCGCGAGAGCTCCTTACCGGTTAGCGCCATCGGAGATGCAATAGATAATGGCTCAACTCCAAGAACTCCTAGAGAAGGGATTTATAAGACCGAGCTCGTCGCCTTGGGGAGCTCCGGTCTTGTTCGTCAAGAAGAATGATGGCACAATGAGAATGTGCATCAATTATCGTGAACTGAATAAGACTACGGTGAAGAATAAGTATCCACTCTCGAGAATCGACGACTTATTCGATCAGCTTCAAGGAGCGGGTTGTTTCTCAAAGATCGATTTGCGCTCGGGATATCACCAAGTGAAGGTGAGAGAGGAAGACATTCCGAAGACCGCTTTTAGAACGTGTTACGGCCATTACAAATTTCTCGTGATGCCATTTGGTCTAACTAACACACCGGCGGTGTTTATGGATTTGATGAATAGAGTGTGCCAACCATTCCTCGACAAGTCGGTCATTGTATTCATTGATGGCATACTCGTGTATTCCAAGAGCGAGTCAGAACACGAGAAACACCTACGCGAAGTTCTAGAAGTGTTGAGAAAAGAGAGGTTGTACGCCAAATTTTCCATGTGCGACTTTTGTCTTGAAGAGGTTCAATTCTTAGGTCACGTTGTCACTCGAGATGGAGTGAAAGTAGACCCCTCAAATATTGAAGTAATGATGAATTGGGAACCTCACAAGAGTCCTTCCGAAATCCGAAGTTTCTTGGGTTTGGCAGGCTACTATTGGAGATTCATACAAGACTTCTCCAAGATCGCTTCTTCCTTGACGGCCTTGACTAGGAAGAATGTGAAGTTCGGTTGGACCGAAACGCAAGAGAAGGCGTTCTGAACTTTACAGAAGAAGTTGTGTGAAGCTCCAATCTTGTCGCTACCCGAAGGGTCGGAAGACTTTGTGGTTTATAGCGACGCTTCGAAAATGGGTTTGGGATGTGTGTTAATGCAAAAAGGCAAAGTAATCGCTTACGCATCGAGACAACTCAAGATTCATGAAAAGAATTACCCTACCCTTGATCTAGAGTTAGCGGCGGTGGTGTTCGCTTTGAAGCTTTGGCGACACTACCTCTATGGCACGAAATGTACTCTCTACACGGATCATAAGAGTTTGAAGTACGTTTTTGATCAAAAGGAGTTGAACATGAGGCAAAGGTGGTGGATCGAGTTACTCAAAGATTACGATTGTGAGTTGATTTACCATCCCGGTAAGGCAAACGTGATGGCCGATGCTTTGAGTCAGAAGGACTATAGCGGGAGCATTCAAGCTACTCTATCGAGAATCGAGTTAGTGTCAAGTCTTATTGAGAAGATCAAGGCATCTCAAGTGGAAGCATTGTCGGAAGAAAATCTCAAGGAAGAAGTCATGACAAAACAACGTTTGATCTTAACGGAAGATAGCTGTGGAGTTAAATTGTTCAACGGTCGTGTGTGGGTGCCCAAGTTTGGGGGAAATCGGGAACTTCTTCTTGAGGATGCTCACAAGTCCAAGTATTCCATTCACCCGGGAAGTACGAAGATGTACCGAGATTTGAAGCTACATTATTGGTGGCCGGTGATGAAACTTGACGTGGCACGTTACGTAGAGCGTTGTGTGATACGTTTGCAAGTGAAGGTTGAGAATCAACGACCGTACGGGAGCCTCCAATATTTGGAGATCCCTGAGTGGAAATGGGAACACATCACCATGGACTTCGTGACTAAGTTGCCCAAGACTCTTCGAGGTCACAATACCATATGGGTGATAGTTGATCGATTCACCAAGAGCGCTCATTTCTTGGCTATGCGTGAGATACTACTGATGGACAAGTTAGCAAAGCTTTACATCGATGAGGTGGTTTCGAGGCATGGAGTGCCCTTGTCTATTGTTTTGGATCGTGACAGTCGGTTCACTTCAAACTTTTGGGATGGTTTGCAGAAGGAGCTTGGTACACGTGTGAAGTTGAGTACGGCTTACCATCCTCAAACTGATGGTCAAAGTGAGAGAATGATCCAAACGCTTAAAGACATGCTAAGGTCTTGCGTTATCGACTTCGGGGCTAGTTGGGACTCTCACCTACCTTTGGTGGAGTTTGCTTACAATAATAGCTACCACTTGAATATCGGAATGACTCCGTTTGAGGCCTTGTACGGGCGGAAGTGCAGAACTCCTGTGTGTAGGCTTGAAGCGGGAGAGAAGCAATTCGTCGGGCCTGAAATCGTGCAAGAGACGACCGATAAGGTCAAAGGCATTAGGGAAATATTGAAAGCGGCCCAAGATCAGCAAAAGAGCTATGCCGATAAGAAGAGGCGGCCGATGAAATTCCAAGTGGGCGATCTCGTGATGTTAAAGGTGTCGCCATGGAAGGGCATTATCCGGTTCGGAAAACGCCGGAAGTTGAGTCCCCGTTTCCTTGGACCATTTAAAGTGCTTAAACGTGTGGGCTTGCAAGCTTACTAGTTAGAACTTCCTCCAGAAATGAACGGGATCCACAACACATTCCATATATGTTACCTGCGGAAGTGTTTGGCGGAAGAGGAAAGCGTTATTCCCCTTTTAGAGATTAGAGTGGACGAGAGTAATCATTGTGTTGAAGAACCCGACGCTATTCTGGATAAAAAGTCAAAGAAACTTCGCCACAAGGAAGTCACTTTAGTCAAAGTGAAATGGAAGCATCATCGCGGTGCCAATGTGACGTGGGAAGCCGAGGAGGATATGAAGCGAAGATATCCTCACTTGTTCGAGTAGTTGGGATTTCGGGGACAAAATCAATTCCAAGTTGGGGAGGATTGTAACACCCGTATTTCAACCTTCATTCGTAATGTTTCACTCCTTTTAGTTGTATCTATTCCTTTTTGTTGTTTCGTGAGTCGCGGGATCGAAATCTCGGATTTTCGGGTTCTGCACCTCCAGGGTGAGAATGGCCAGTGACTATGCCCTGGGCATATTCGCGGTGTCAATGTCGCAGGGGAGGTACCGAAGGGTCCCTTACGCGGGCGACTATGACACAGGGAGATTACCTATGTCATAGTCGTGGGGCAAGGTCGCCGATGGACCAGGCCCCATTAAATGTCTTCTTTGTCATTCCTTCTCATTAAAACTTTTCACCTACCAAAAACCTTCCCATTCTCTCTCGTTTTTCTCTATTATTACTCAAACCCTAGCTCTATCTAAGGCATTATATACTTAGATTCCAAGAGGTGGCTTCATCATCTCCACCATAGTTGATCACCTAGAGTTCAAGGTCAAGGTTATGCCATTTTGAAGATTTCTTGGTTTCTAGGGTTTACCCAAACCAAGCATTGTGAGTACATTCTTACTTTCTAAAACTTTATACACATCAAAATACATTTTAGACTTCTAAATATCTCCTTGTTTGCATATGTTCGTGCTAAAAAGATTTTTGACCTAACTTGGTATTTTGGAAATTTTTAGGGTTCATTACCATTTTGTGAAATAGTGAAACAATCCATGTCTTAACCTATAACTATGGATGATTTCACATGTTTATAAGTCAATGTTCAACTTGTGGAATTTTAGCCAAGTTCATGTTTCAAAAGATGGTATGGGTATTTGGTTGAAAGTGGTATTTCGGGAAAAGGAAATAAATGGTTTAATGTGAGGAAGTCCATGTTTACATTCAAAATGGTTTTACATATATTTGGGAATGAGAAAATAGCTTTATGCTTCATGTTTGAGCTTTGTATTTTCTTATCAGCAGTTAACCATAAAATTGTGATTTGGGAACTAAATGGTACTATGAATTATATGTTTGATTATAGTTGGTCACAAGTGTTATTGTGACAAGTCTAGACTATTAATAGTGAATCCATAGGTATAGAGTTGACTTATTATTTGGGGATAACTCCCGTATGTAGTTAGTTGAAACATTGGACCATAGAGGGCAACTTGGTATGGTTATGTGGGACCGGATACTAGCCGTGGGTCGTAAATGTAAATCATAGTGAATGAGCATGACTAGGGATCATTGGGTGCCCTCTCCCACATCTTAGTACGAGTCGGCGTGTTCGTGGCCTTAATCCTAGTATGGTGTGCTCAAAACTTGGAAACTGACTTACTTTGTGTTTCGCCGCAATCCTTAGAATTTGGGCTTTTCCCGTCATCGCAAGATGAAGTTTGGGCCGGAAGGTCACTATGTGCTTATCAAACCATTTACAAAGGCGGTTGCTGAAAACAGTTTATTCATGTTGCATTTTTGTTTTTCTTACTATCTTTCATATAAACTGTATGTTCTCACTAGGCTTTAAGCCTAACACTTTTTCTCAAATGATGTGTATAACAGGTTCCCTTAGCGGCGAGTCGTCGAGGGGTTGAGAGAAGAGCATGGACTCTTGAGGGCAATTTTTGGTTGATTAGATATTTTGGAGTTTTGGCGTTTGGAGCAATTTATTCATATTTTTGGTATTGGGATGACAACCTATGTAATCTAGATAGAATTGGTTTGGATTAGTTTGTTGTCGATTTCCCATACATATTATACAGGTTTTGTAAATGCATACTCTTTTACCCTTTTTGGGTGGTTCACTCAAATTACAAATGTTATATTGCCAAATTTTCAATTTTCAAAATTACCCCAATTTTTAGGACGTTACAATTAGTCGGGTGGCACCCTTAAGTGGGAGCCCGGATACCGCGGGAACGTGTGTGTTAACTTGTCGTTCAAAAAAAAATCCCTGGTTCAAGTCTAACACCTTGTTCACTTCAACTCTTTGGTTCAAATCAACCCCTTGTCCCACTTCTGGTAAACCAGAATCTAACCCTATGAAAGGATCAAAACTAAAGTGCAAATGATCAAAATTTTGATTCAAGTATATGTTTTCAGCATTCCTTTCCTCAATAACAACATTAGTGGGATTTGGTGGTGAAAAGTAAGTTGTCAAATTTGTTTTCCCATGTTCTATGAAAACATCTATTAACTTCACCATAGGGATATAATTTAATAGGTTTGAAATATCCTGGTCACTCCCCAAAACTCTCAACACTGTATCTAGGTCACTCGATGGAATCAAGAAATGGTAGTACATTATTTCTCTCTTATCGTACCCTAGTGCTATCATGATATTGTCAAACTGATGAATTGAAAGGTGATCAGTGTTAATCAAATCAACTAAATCAGTTTTACCATTTATGTATCTTCTTTCGGGAAATTTTGTAAACACACCTCCATGGTTGATTCATGTTGTTATCAATGTTGGGTAAATATCTATGATCAAAATAGAAGGTAAATAAGGTTAATTTCACTGTAAATATGATCGACAATGTCAATATCAAAAAATAGAGGGAAATGCTTACTGTTAACATCTATTGGACTCCATCCTTCATCGAGTTCCTTTCTTAAAACCCACGAAGATGACATTGCATTTGAGATTCCTTCAGTTTCTTGGTCGATTTTGTGTGAGTGAGTGTGATGGTGAGGGTATCAGTGAGTGAGGGTGTCGTTCTATGGGGATGCCAAGAGTTAGCTAAATCAATTAGCTCGTTTGGTTGATTTGAGAGGGAAAAAAAGTGATCTGACCAAAATACCCCTCTCACTAACTGAGTTTTTTTAAGAGGGTTAGTGAGGAGGTCTTCCTTTCAGAGCAAAATCCAAATCTCATGGACCACTATTTGAGATATTGAAGTATAGGTCCCACTTTCAAACAAATGAGCAAACCTCAGGGACCAAAATTAACATAAATACAAATAAATTAACGCTAAAGTGTTAGCTTTAAATATAAAAAAAGTTAACCGTGTATTTAAATAAAGGTGGGTTCATACGAGAACAATATTTATTTAAGAAAACATGAAAACAACTGAGTACATACAAAATCATATACGTTTCATGCGACTTTGCTAGCGAAAAAGACGTGGGCAAAGTTGTCTGCGTCCATTTTTTGACCGTTAATGACGAATCATATATGATTTTGCATATGATTTGTTGTTTTTCTAAATAGTTAGTGTTCTCGTTTAAACCTTCATTTATTTAAATATTAACATAAATATAAATAAGTTTACCCCAAATATAAAAGATATAAATATTAACTAAAGAGTTAGGGTTATTCGTTATAGACTTACAGTACTTAAAAGACTCGATCTCAAATGTAAAAGACTCGATCTCAAAAGTGGTTGCACAATTAAACAATTTAAAAAAATTTACATTACGTCGAACCAAGTATTTATTCTTTAATAAAATAATAATGATTTGTGATGATGTTATTTAAAGATTCCTAGTGTCAGTTTCGATTTCTAAGGATGTGTTTGGTCGTGGACAAGATGGTGGTTGAAAGAATCGGGGAATGTTTTTAGGTTTTTTAATTTAACATGAGTAATTTAGTTTTTTCCAAGCTTGTTCCATTTTTCTGATTTTCGTTCCACCTATACTTTTATTCCACCAAATCCAATTCTAATGTACTTGTCACCAAATAATTAGTTATAACTTTTTGTTATACCATGTCCAATATTATCCCGCATACCAAATGCTCTATTATAAACATATCAAATGTTTTGTTTCTATAGATTTATTACATATTTTATTTATCGTTTTGGCTCCATACGAGATGTTGTGCCGTATAGAAAAGAGAGATTCATCAACGTTGACGGGGGACTAGATTGAAAATGACATTATTGAAATTGAGTTCCTTGCTTAGGAAGCACTGTCGTGTGTGCATAGGTTTATTATCTTTAGGTTTAGGAGAAAGAAATAATATTTTATGAAAGCTATTAAATATTTTTAATAGCATAATTCATGCTATAATCTCCAAAATGAAGAAGCTATTGAAGATGAACAAAACATTTTCTTTAGAGATTTTGACTTTTGATTCTCCATTTTGAAAAATCCGTTGTTAGGGATGCTCCTAGTGCAACCGCTAACTCCAGTATTTAGTTTGATTCCTTTATCATAAATATTGTAATCCCTTTTTATCAAGGATCATCAGAAAATCGTTCCAACTCTCAGTCTCTTAATCTTTCTGTGAAAGTTAACCATCTCGAACAAGGTCGTATCACATAGTCCTTCATACCCAGATTAGTCTTATTACTTGACCGGTCAAAAACCGTTTGCTAAAGGTCTTGAAAAAAAAACGATTAACTTTTTTTAAAAGTAAAAAAAAACCTAGACAAATACAAAACCCGTTTGGATTATCGAATTCAGATGGGTTCTAGTTTTCAACCCACAAACCGATCTTCAATGCAAGGTTTTTATAAGCAAAAAGTGCAATGACTTGTAGGAACTAGCATTGTGGAGAGTTCTTATAAGAACCCAAACCCCTTTAAAACCTTGGTTCTTACCATGAAATTTGTAAGATGTGACATTTCCCTTATTTTTTTATTTTATTTTCTTAACTTTATAATAATTATTGAAGTTGAAAATATGTATGAGACCTATAAAAAGATGTTCTTATAAGAACTATCATTATAGATATTTATATAAGTTCTTATTTTGATGAATTAGAAATGAGGTGACAACAAAAAGTTCAAAAAGGAGGTTTTTGTTAAAGGAAAAATATAATAGAACAACAATATACGGAGAGAATGAATCTGTAATTCTCATTAATCAAAAGCCCTTTAAATAGGGATGAGATACAAGTAGATAACCACGAGATATTTTAGTTCTAATCTATCTCTATCTCTATCGTCATCTCTATCGTCATATCCTTTAGACGATGACACACTTATCCTACAACACTCCCCCTTGTGCCAAGTTAAAGGAGTGGTGCACAATTGTTGCCTCGTTAAAACCTTACGCCAAAGTAAAACCCAGTGGGAAAAAATAAAAATATGACGAAAGAAAGAGTACAACGCACCAGCTTATTTGCAATACATAGACTTATCATTCAGTCTAGTTTTCTCTTAGATTCATACTTTAATCTTGAGAGTTAGGAAAGCATTATGGTATATAAACAGTTGCCTCACTAAAACCTTACACCAAGGAACAAAACTCAATGGGAAAAATAAAACCTTGGTTGAAGGAAAGAGCACAACATACCAATATCACAAATATAGTAGACTCCCCCTTTTGTCTACTACTCCCCCTGATTCGTGCATTAATCAAAGGAGTTTGGAAAACATTTCCATTTACTTTCTACACGTTTTCCAATATATGGTTTTATGGTAATGAATTGGTAAAATATGTCACATTCTTTTGACACCTTACTTGATTCACTTGAATCTAAAAGAGAGTATTTTATTGTTGATTGTATATAAACTTAAGCAGAATATGCTTTGTGTTATTACCTTGATGTATCTTATGTTCATTTCTTCAATATATGATGCATCATTTCCATATATGCAAGTAGGATACTGGTTGAACCCAAAATTACTAACTCCTCTAATATATGTAATGATAGTCCTTAATCATATACATTATTTTATTATCTCATGGAGAGTAATATTCTTGGATTAGTTCAAGGAGATAGTTACAAAGGATTGCTTAGTTTACTTCCAAGCAATCGACGTGTTCCTTGTGGTAATTCTTTATCCAGTTTGGGAACAACCTTTGTATGGGTCAAACAGATACTTAATATCAGCAAACACATACCAAGACATTGTTTGTTGTTTTTCTATAAGAGCTAGTACTTTTGCTGCTTACATTCTAAGTAGGTATTGAAATTCCATTATCAATCCAATTTTTCTTTCTATAGGGAAAGTATAAACCCATGTCAATGGTTCCAAAATATTAATTTGATATCATTCCAATGACTTTGCGTTGGCGCTGAGCTAAATCTAGCTAACAAGTTCATTTAGAAATATAATGTATGGTCAAGTGTATTATGCTAAGTACGATAATGCGCATATTGTACTTAGATAGGGAATTCCAACTCCCAACATTTTTCGTCATCATCCTTTAGACGAAATGGATTTTTCCTTATATCCGACACTTCAACCGATCATGGGAGTGCTAACCGAATGCGCTTTGTCCATATTAAATTGCCTGTTATTTTCTAGACATATGCGATCGGTGAATTAATATTTCACAAACTCGGTGTCCTAGCTCAAATATCTAGACAAAACCAAGTCTTCCCAAGATTTTTCCTCTCAAAATCAGATTTTAAGTAGCTTGTGGTTCCTCTCATTTCATCAAGAGTGCCTATTATGTTCATAACATTGACATATAGAGCTACTTTAAAAATCTGGAACTTGTTTTCCATAATAAATACGCAAGAGAACAGTTCATCGTTCTTATATATCATTTTCCAATCAAGTATTCCATTAGGCGGGTATACCACATCCGCTTAGATTGCTTTAATATATAAAGTGGGCGTTTCAATTTTATTGCAAACGCATTTCGTGGTTTAGAGTTACTTGATTTTGGTAATGTAATATCATCAAGTACTTTTATATATCTCTAAATCTAGATCCCCGTAGAAATATGTGGTAACCACATTCATGAGCTACATTTCCAGTCCTTCGGAAACTATTAGGTTAATTATTTAGCAGAACGTTATAACGTCCATCACGAGAGAGTAAGTCTTCTCATGGTCAATCCAGGGCGTTGTGAGAAACCTTGCGCCAAAGGAGAGCCTTACATATTAGGACTTCATTATTCTCGTTACGCTTTCTGACAAAGACTCAGTTATGTCCTACGGGCTTTACACTTGGTAGGTTAGCACTACCTGACCAAATACCCGATCCTTTGTCAAATAATAGAATTCTTTCTGGATTGTTTCTTTACATTTAGGCCAATATGCTCTTTGTTGATATTATTCAACTGAGCCTGGTTCGATATCGTCGTGCTCGATCATTTTATGAGCCATTGTATATGCGAATAAATCATCAATGATTATATATGATCTGTCCATCGACTCATATGTACACTCATAGTTCATTTGAGATTAATATTCATCTCTCGAATCAATATTAAATTCGGAGCGTCCTCCAGTGATGATTCATGGACATAATTATAATTAGAGACAATCTCATGAGAGTTTTATGTATTGATGATAAATAGATGTGCCTAACTATTCTCTTCCTTTAGAATAGTATCCATCGAACCAAGTAGCTTCCACCACTTCCATTTGGTAGCTACGACCTCAACCACACCTCCACTATGTGTGATTGCAACGCACTTTCTAGTGGCGTTGTGCCCCTGTTGGGGACTTTTTAACCTTGCGAGTATATTTGCAGCTCGTATATGTGATCTTATCACTTTTGGAATATTAAACGTATCAGGTATCGAGTCTGATTCATTTGACTTCAACATTACGTTGTGAAGTTTTGGGGATCAAAATGAGACAGAGTGAGAATATTCAATGAAACTTCATGTCGTTCCTATGGAAAATCCTTTTTCCTATCTCCCCCTAACGACGGGAAGACTGTCTCATGAAAGTGACAACCCGCAAATCTAGCGGTAAAGAGATCACTAGTCAAATATTTTAATTAGCGGATAATTGTTGGGGGTTCATATCCAGCATTTACCAAATCGTCTTTAAGGACCCATTTCGATGCGCTGTGGGGGCGCAATTGACACATATAATCAAACATGCATAAATGTAAAGTATCAAACTTATATCCAATTACCAACTGGTACGCATGAGACTGGTTAGCAAGTAGTGGGTCTAAAAACGAAAAAAAAAACTACATATAATAATTGCATAATCTCAGGTAGATGTGGGTAAATTGGTGCGCATTACTAATACCCTAGATGTCATCGTATTCTTTTGATAACAACTTCTATGAGACCATTTTATATATACACATGGGGTATAGGAACTCTACATTGATCCTAATACATATGCAATTAACATCAAATCCTTATGATGTAAATTCTCCAGCATTCCAAGTCATGTAGACTTGATGAAATAATAAGGGTGGTGAGCCCTTAAATGTATAACTAGTGCTAGGAGTGCAGTATTTCATGTGGACAATAATACGACATGCGTTCATCGTGTCGAAACCAGAACCATAAAGTACTTTAATGGTCCGCATTCTGGATGTTTATGTCCATAAATATCACCTTGTATTCATTGTAACAATGGAATATTTTTGTATAATGTCCTTAGCTTTAGTACGATCTCATTCCTGTATTGACTAAGTATTAGGGTATATACAAAAGTTTTATGTATTCGAGAGGGCATATTATGATAGCAATGTTGTTTCTTATGTTGCAGAAGTCAACAGTTGCAATTTGCCTTGTTTTGCCTTTCACTCAAAAGAGAATGTGTCTATGTGTATTTTGCAATACACGGATCACTATGTCATAACCACGGTGTCCCACATGGTTATGTCGAAACATATATGTGTTATTGCCCCAAAAATTTCTTTATTGGTGACAAAATATGTTCTGATTACCCAATAATCTACTAGTTTGACATATTAGTTTCCATGATATATGTTTCCTTTCATATTCATTGGAATTTATGTATATATGCTCATTTTCATTTCCATTTGATACAAATATCTTTATTAGGTTCCTATTAAAGTTGTTCCACCAAGAAAGTGACAGTCCATCGTCTAAGTAATTTGGTTGGATGTATTATAAAACAAGTATTAGTTTATCTTTTTTTTTCGATTGTGTGATAGGTCAAAAAAATCAATTCTCCTCGATACATTCCTAAGCGGAACGGAGAATATTGAATTTTTTTGTATTTGTTTTGATGTATTTCTTTACATCTATAATGGTTACATATTCGATTTTACTTTAGCAAAGAAATTAATTTTGGTAATTAAAATTAATTTCAAAGAAACATATGCATAATCAATATTAAATATTAAAACAAATATGTTATATTTCATTTTCAACGTGTTCCCTTTTTGATAGAATCACTTTTTAGTGCATATCTTATTTGATTGTCCATTATCACCTGGGTAATAGTTGTATCATACTCCAGGTGTTGAAATATCCTTCCTAACTCTTACCAATACCCTGAGCCTTTATAGGGTCTCGCCCACATGGTGCAGAAATGTCACATGTGTGAAATTGTTTTTAACTCACAATCCTTTGGAGTTGTTTCCACCTCTAACACTTTCACTATTGATATCGGGAATTTTCTTTATCCCGACATATGTGGTGTTATTCGAAAGAACCTTGTTATGTCTCTCAATCACTTTCATTAGGTTGATGAGTTTGTCTAAAGGTTGCATTCCAACTTATATTTATATTTACTTATATATGAAAGGTGGAAATAATGTTAAAATCGTGTCATCTTCTGTGAGTTCCTTGCCACAGAGATTGAGATGCGTTTTGGATATATTTCTTTGTTGACATCAGTTACCTTTATGTAATCGAGTAAGTGGGTTTCATTCCAATGTACGATTAGTTCGGTAAGTACATATTCATGAGTACTCCCGATTATCCCTTTCGGGACATCCCACGTTTCTTTGGGGGTTTCAAGTAAAGGTATTCTTATGAAATTTAGGATTTATATGTCGTCTCAAAACATGAAGGTATTTGCTTGTACCTTTTCAAGAGGTTGGTTTTAGAGTCAATAGGGGGTTGGATTTTAGGTATTTTCTTGTACCTTTTCAAAAGGAGGTTTATATACTCATTCAGATTCTTTTGAGTTTACGATGTTGATTTTTGGATGAGTTGTTTAAACCATTTACATATATAAAGGATAATATATATTTTCTTTTTGATAAGAAAATGGATTATGGTTATGAAATTTCATTATCATAACAATATTGGATTTTGTATGCGTTAATTTTATTGATAATACTTCATCAATATTTCAATTTGCGAAAAAGAAATCACTTAATCTATTGGATTTCTAGGTAGTAGGGGAATCACATAGATTTCTTAAATCCCTACAAACCTTAAGGCTGTTTACACCCGTTTGACAAAATCCAGTCGATATCTTGTGATTTAGTTAATTTAAATATAACATTTATTATAGAGCATTTGGAAAGATGCCAAAATGACTATGAGTTTGGCATAGAAGCCAATTTTAATATTTTAATACCTTAATAGTATTTTTGGAGCTTTTGGTAAAAACCAAAATATATGGGGTTGGAAGTGTAAATTTCAAAGATTAATTATATAGTTTAAAAATAATGAGTAGGAACCCATAATCAAGATAAGTATTTGGATTTTTTTTTAAACATTTTAATGTTATTTTTTGGAGCTTTTAGCAAAATAACAAAAGTTATGGGGAGTTGAAAGTGTAAATTCTAAATATAATTTATAAGATTGAGATTAATGAGTAGAAACTCATAAACAAGATAAACATTTGAATATTATGTGGATAAGGCATAAAAGAATTATATATATAAAAGAATTACTGAACATTTTAATACCAAATTAAAACAATTGATTTAGATAAATAAATACAAATTAAGTTGTCCACTTCAATGTACATTATCAATAACAATAGGATAAAATAGAATCATATATAAAACAATTAAAATAATAATGATCCGATAGATAATGACAAATTTTAGGTTCAAATGCAAATTAAACAAATAACAAAATTAAATGTTGATAAGTTCAAGAAAAAATTAGATAAGAGATAATTCTAACAAATCCAATAATAATTTTTTTTTTAGGGTTCAGAACTAAATCTACAAATATTAATTTCAACTATAAGATTGATTTGAAATTGAAATTTACAACATTGAAGATTACTAACATATTAATCGTTATAATAATGAGTTGTAATAAATTAATTTATTTAAATAAGTAAATAATAATAACATGATTAAGTTAACTAACTAAATATATGCAATATTATGAACTTATTTAAGAATACCTAAATTAATAACTATAACAAAAATTGAGTCAATAATTAAGTGTTTAAAATATATAAAATATGATTCCAAATCCACATGAACGGTTAAAACACAAAAAAAATAAAGTGTGTATTTTCATTTTAAATAAATAAAAAAATAGCGAAACTAAGGTGACCAAATCCATATGAAGGGCAAAAAAGCAAAATAAATCATTAAAACAAATTCATCAACATCATTAGCACAATTATTTAATTGTTCATATGTATAAAGAGTTGAAGAATGTGTACTTGTATTTGGTAGGAGGATGCGAGTTGTCCAATAGCGGAAACCGGATATATCTGAGCTTACGTGCTGATAACGTGTTAAAGGAAAAACATAATAGAACAACAATATACGGAGAGAATGAATCTATAATTCTCATTAATCAAAAGCCCTTTAAATAGGGATGAGATACAAGTAGATAACCACGAGATATTTTAGTTCTAATCTAACTTTGATATATTTATCTCTATCTCTATCGTCATATCCTTTAGACGATGACACACTTATCCTACACTTATCCTACAACAGTTTTTATAAAACCGAACCAATTATTGGTTATGGATATCCAAAACTAAAAACTATTTGATTTGAATTATATATATATATATATATATATATATGGATCAAGCCGAGTATAACTGCTTTTGGAGGAATCTGGACCGTTTAAATTCAGCCAAGTTTTAATCTTGACCCTTCAAATTCCTAAATTCACGGCTGGTGTATAATCCCCACCCCCAAATCAGCCGACTTCCCCATTTGTTTCGTCTCCACGACTCCACATCTTCGCCTTCAACCTCCACGAGTTCCAGCCCACTCCGCCTCCCACCCCATCATCCACGATCAACCCTCTCACCACGTTAATTCTAATTTCTCTCCCTTCCCTATTTTCCATCGCACTCCACTCCCTATTTTCTCTCGGATTAGCGACTCCCGCCTTCAACCATGGAGTTCCTATGCAAGGCTTAAATAGTTGCAGGTATGCGTATGTCTTCTCGGTTCAAATTTTCGAGTTCTACTTCTCTTTCATACCTCTTTCTCTCAGGTACGTTCTGCTTCAAAGGGTTTTGCTCATCTGGATTTTTTCCATCTTGTATTTGTTCGCTGGTTTGAAAGGATTATTTGCTCATCTGGATTGTTTCCCCTTTCAGTTTTGTTCGACCAACCACAAAGAAAGATGGGAAACCAACAATCCTTACATATTTCGTTCTTGTGGTTGGAAAACCATCATCTTGAAATTCTGATCTATTTCACTTTCTTCCCCTTTCCTTATATTCAACCTTTTGAGGTGTGGGCAATTGTGGATTCCAAAAGACAAGTGTTTCTTGCCTTTAAAGAGTTCGTTATGGCAATGTAGGTGGTTATTTCGGGTTGTTTAATGTTTCATTTTTCAGTTGTGTAAAGGTGTTGCTCACTGCCATGGTCACTGTGTTCTTCACAGGTATTTTAATTTCCCTAGCCTAGGGTTTTATTTGTATCAACAATTAATTATCACCTAGAGTTTTGTTTGTATTAACACTTAAAATTTTCAATTATTGTTGCAGAGATTTGAAGCCACAAAACTTGCTGGTTGACAAAGAAAAGGGAATTCTGAAGATTGCAAATCTTGGTCTTGGAAGAGCTTTTAGGGTTCCTCTCAAGAGTTATACTCATGAGGTCCTTTTATTGTTCAATTGTTAATTTTGTTGTTGAATAATTTTGTTGATTTTGGAATCGACCACGTCCTACATAATTCCTCTCCCCCTCAATTTCCTTCTCGGTGAAATATCTTCTCACCGCGTTCCACTTCCATGCCAACCACATTCCAATAAAACCGCATTCGAGTCCCCTCGATGATATTCAAGCACCCCAATCCCACGCCCCTCCATTTCCAACTGGTGATTCTTCCCTCAATTGATCGGTGCCAAATCCACCAGAAAATCCATCGGTCAAATCTCTTTGGCTCACATAAACTAGAATTCTAGAGATTTTGGTTGGTTGCGATTTGAAGCTCTAGAAGTCCATGTCTCCACACAAGGAATTAAAATCCACACCATAGAATTCCTTCACACATATTTTATGTTGGTTTCTTCTTTACATCATTCACATTGAAGACACCCACGAGGGTTGTCATCTCATCGATTTCGGAAACCGTAGGTAAAGATTCATCATTTCTTTCTTTATTTTTCATTCTTTCGTTTTAGACATGTTTATTCAAATGACATGTTATTTATATTTTATGCTTTTCTTACAAACAAGTCATCTGAATTATTATGTGTTTCTAATTTCTTTGCACATGCACCATCCCTTCTGTCTACTTTTTTTTTTCTAATGACTTCTATATTACGAATGTGGCATGCTACCTTTTTTTTCATCACATGCTAAATAACACTATCTTCACTCTCTGTGAAGCATACTGTGTTGCGGTTGAATCCATTGGCAGACAGGTTCCAATCGCTTTTCTTGAGCGCGTCAAGGAGGACTTCACCAAAAAATATGGTGGTGGGAAAGCTGCAACATCTGTTGCTAACAGTCTGAACAAATAATTTGGGTATTCTCGCTAACCATTTTGATTGTCTTCTTCTTTCACATCTGTCAAGTTTTAGTTCTTTAATTGACATGCACTCGGAAAAACGTTTTTATTACTAGCCCCAAGCTGAAGGAAGAAATGCACTATTGTATGGACCATCCAGAAGAGATCAGTAAGCTTGCAAAGGTGAAGGCTCAGGTTACAGAAGTCAAAGGAGTGATGATGGAAAACATTGAGAAGGTAGGACTAATAGGTGCTTTAGTGAAATGATGTAAAATGCACATCCCTTTAATGACACTTGGCAATAAATAAAATTTTGTAAATTTATTTGGTTATGCAGGTTCTTGATCGTGGAGAGAAGATCGAGATTCGGTAGATAAAACAGAGAATTTTCGCTCTTAGGTCAGTGAATGCAATCATCTTCATATTGTGTGCTTGAACTAGGAGAATAATTTCACCTCTTCCATCAGTTGTGTGGTGAATAGCATTTCATGCCTTATTGATTAACAGAAAAAATGTTGCTGGTAAAGATACCCTTATTGGAAACAAGACTTTTTTGAAGCACACATCTAATGATACACAGGTGGGCTTTTTTTTTTGGTTATTTGCACCAAAATTTTACGATTTTTATATAAAGAAAAAAGTCCCTACCCATTCACTCTTTGTTTTAGTAGGCTTGGTGATAGTTATCTTAGAGCTTTATAAGTTGGGAAATTTTGGAGGCAATTTCAATTAGGCTGTGGCATGTTAGCACACTAACACGGTTCTTCCTAGATGTACAAGCGAATGCCATCAAGGGACGGTGCAAATTCAATTGACTTAGAAGACGAGTTAGGTATATATTTGTTCAGCTATATATATATATATATATATATATATATGGATTGTTTTTGCTATTTTGAACCTCATCTTGCAGCTAAGATGTGCAAACAATCATAAGAGTTTTGATGACTAATCCATGCTAAAGAGGACCATTTATTGTAACAATGTTTAAAATTTATCATTAGGATCCACTACCATTGATGTGCCACCGCCATGAAAATTCTTGACCATTATTGTTTTATACTTTGAAAATTGATATTCTAAATGGAATTATATGAATTTAAAAAATCGCTTTTTTTTCCTTCCAATTTTTGGCACCTAGGTAACAAGTTAGATGGCATTAGAGCTGAGAAATGAACTTGAAGTTGGGAAACCATGTTTCTTTGGATGATTGGAGCTTATATGAGAGTAAAAAGTTTCTTCTGGATTCATGAATGTGAAAGAAATTTAACGGATACCAGAATAGATTATCTGAGATTCACTTCCTTAATGTTTGTATTTGCAAATAGTTGTTTATCGAGCTGAAATTTTGTCTGTTTATATAGATCTTTTGCAGGATAATATGGTTCAAGAGCTTACTTATCCACCTTTGATACATTCTCTGCCCCTAGGTACTTGTGGCAACCATAGTTTCGTTCTTATTTGGTTACCATCTTGGGTTCGTTCTCAATCTATATCATCTTTCGCAACCCCCTCCCCCTAAATAATGAAGAAGAAAAGCTTGAGCATCCTTTATGGTTGTTGTATCCATCCATTTTGAAGGGAAGTCCCCTTCTCCTTTGAGTCCCTTCTATAAACAAGCATAATGGAGGCGGCCACCTTTAACTGGACAAGTTACAAAATAGAAAGAAACAGAAAGATGCACAAATCATTCATGAAATGTGGATATTAGTTCGAAGATATCTACTGTAAGTTGCAAGAAATTGAAGTTTGTAATATCTAAACCAGTTTCTTTAATGTGCAGAGTAGTTAACGAACCACTTGAAAGCATATCCTATGATCTGGGTTTCAATGGAAATAGCTTAGTTGAAGGTGTCCTTTCTTTCCATTTCACAAAATATTCTTATGCTACTTGTATTGTGACTAAAACTTATGAGCTTATGTGCATTGCAAATAAAGGTTTTGTGGTCAGTACATGTCTTGTTGGTGCCTTCATTGGATCTCTATTAAGTGGTTGGATTGCTGATGGAGTTGGGAGGCGTAGGGCTTTTTAGTTGTGTGTTGTGCCTATGGTCGTTGGTGCTGCCTGTAGGTAATAGTATATTGCATAAAACCAATTTTACATGTTCATTTCCTTAATCTTATTATCCTCGTCTCTCTGATCTAAGAGCTATGATTTGCAGCCAACTTTATAAGGTTGACTGAAGTTATCATCTTCGAGTCTTCAGAGTAAAAAAATTTATATGTTGTTCTCCACTTTATAAGGGTGAGACAGCAGACCCACTCAAACACCAACAAAGAGATCAGCCTGCAACGATGTAATTTCTTATTGTTCTCATTATGGTCCACTAGACCAATATAGTAGGAGTTGATAGCAAAGAGGTGTTTGTATACATATTATATAGATAAGTAAGATTGATAAATTGCGTTTTGTTGATCTTATTAAAATGAAATCGAAAGTTATGTATATATACATATATACATATACCAATAATGAAATTCATATAAGCATTGGACATGTTATTGGTTTTGCTTTTATGTTCATATTTTAATTTCTTTCAACTTTTTTGGATGCCATGGCTTGTGAAACCCATATTATCCCTTGTGTTGTAATTTTTTTGATGATATTGGTTTCCTAAAAACCATATAATTTTTTTAAAAATCTTAAGATTATTCCTGTTTTGAGACGATTTTCAAGTAAATGTGTGTATCTTGGCTCTTTATCTTAATGTTTTCTTGGAGTAACTACTAATCAAATACATTGAGTTCCTATATATTGTACTATCTTATATACATCGAGTTTCATTGTCCCATTTAATTATCAATGTCCTTTAGTTGCAGACTTGCAGGCTTGAAGTTGCCATAGCTTTTGTCATTCGGTGAACAAATGCTATCATTTGGCTTTAAGATGGACCTCATAGAGATGTATATTCCTATTGGGTAGGTCTCATCACAACTTATCTGGTATATGTAGAACATATTAAATCTTAACTTTCTTGCTCAAAATTGAGTTTTTGCAATTGAAACTATTAGGATTCATGGAGAGGGAGGCAAAGATCATTGTTCACTTTTAAGAAACCACATGGCTCATGGTGCTCAAGACTCACATGGAATACTTACCGGGTAAAAAATATTTGTCCTTGCCATCGCTCTTAATTATCGGGTAAAAACTCTTTGTCCTTGCCATCGCTCTTAATTACCGGACAAGATTTTCGGACTTTGTCATGGTCATTCGTAAAGTAATTGACCCGGTAAGCACTTACTGGGCAAGCATTTTGTGAAGGACACTAATTTTTTATTTATCAATTAGACTATACATTTGAAATATTGCCAAACAACCATTTTTATTTTGCACCAAGTAACTCTGAACTAAATTATTTAACGTCTACCAGACATCCAACTAAGTCATCATGTAAAATTGTGTTTTCTCGGTCAATTTGTTGCTGGTTTGGATGCTCCACAGGATCTATGTTACTGTCCTATTACTTTATCATCTGTAGCTATACCAGATTTTGGTCCAAATTGGTGTTGTTGTTTAGATTTGTTTCGGATTCAGCTTTGTCTTTGGAAGTTAGAACTCAGGATTTACTTTTTATGTGCTCAAAGATGTCCGAAGTCTGACCGCTCAAATAATTGTGTTAGTTAAAGACGGACCACTCAAATAACTGAATCCAGATTAAATTTGTGTTTTTTTTTTCCATTATGATCACATGTTTGTTGGAACTTTTACAAATGACGACCAAACCACTTATGATTGTTGCAATTGCAATGACGGAGAAGGAAATGGATGTCATTAGGTTCAAAGAAGATACACTTTTGGTTCAGTTGATTTTATATTTTCTCTAGCAAGTTTATTTTATTGAGCTAAGATCCATGTATCTTTTTTCAGCCAACTGAGATTATAAAAAATTCAAAACCGGAACTAGCACTAACAAAGCCAAGAAGTAACCAGTTTTGGTAAGATATATCTCTTTAATATGTTGCTATTGATTGGGCAATTGATTTCATGGAGAATGATTTAATACCTTAAGTTTCTGAAAGAAAGATGTCCATGGAGTCCAATTTGGTACTTAAAGTTCCTGTTAAGAAGTTTTGATGAAGGCAATCAACATTAGACCTTCAGATTTCTCTTAAATCAACCCACGTGGATGTTATTCCTTTTTTCACATTAGTTTGTGGCTGTTATTCATTCCTTTTTTTAAGGTGTGTTGTGCATAACCTTTTGTCTTTACTATTGTATGTCTCCTATAAAATCGACAAATATATAATTCCATAATGGATCCCCAAATATGTATATATGAATAAATGGGATCCCATACATTATAATATAAACCATAAAATGCATGGCTGTTCTTTTAAATACAAGTCTTATAAAACGGTTTATAGGACATTTAGACATATTTGACGTCATATTAATACAATTTTGTTACAATGATTGATGCCAGTAAATTCCTATAATGGTGCAATATATCTTATGCATATTCATTGTCTTGAATGCAGAGGTTGTACGACTTGGGAGTTTGCAGGGTACTCGGGACTTGAACGGTCCGTTAGGACGTGTGTCGTCAGAACGGGCTTGAAATAGCAGAAACGGAGAATATGCAGACGAGGTTCTAAAGGCTTCGTCTCTGTTCAAACCACAATTAGATGATATGGACACTGGTCTCGATAACGAACTTGGTAATCACGTCTTTATCGGTGCAAACACAAGACAGATGCACAATGATTTCATGACTAATCCAATAGCTTATGGTGAGTTATTTACATAAATAACTACTAATGCTATCTTATTTTATTTTTATGCAAATAACGTTTTCCTGTTTAATAATTTGCTTATAGGATTTGTTACTGAGAAAAGGGCATGTTGCGGACAAGGTCATACAACGGGATTGGGTTATGTACCCCAATGTTGAACTTATGCCCAAACAGGGATCTGTATGTCTTTTGGAACGCATTCCATCCATTGGAGAAGGCTAACAGTAGATCAAATTATGATCAGATCAAATGAGTATATGAATCCCATGAATCTAAGCACCATTTTGGCCTTGGATTCTATTAATTAACCAGTAGGATTCTATTAATTAACTGGTAATCAGTTGTAGCGATTTATGTGTATCTAAAGAGATGCTTTGCAATCACAGTCCCAAATGTGTTTTTTTTGGGGTTATGTTGTTCTTTTTGTGTTTCATGATGTGTGTGTGTGTGTGTGAGAGAGAGAGAGAGAGAGAGAGAGAGATTTGTGTGTATCTAACGGATATGTTGTTAAAATGTTCTGCCGGGGAATTGGAAATTGTTGCTGCATATAGTTATGTACTTTCATCTGCACCATCCAATTCCTATCATCTTTCTGGATTATTTCTTCAGTGTTGGTTGTTGGTGTTATTTTAGCAAAATGTTTGGATTGAAAACTTATTTGGTTTGGTTGATCACATGTATATGGTTTTTAGAGGATATATAGAAGTCATAATTGACTGTGTGTGCTCAAAGATGTCTTAATTATAATCACTCAAATAACTGTGTTAGTTAAAGACTGACCACTCAAATAACTAAATCTAGATTAAAGTCATGTCGTATATCCGACCAACAGACGAGTAAAGTACTAGATTAAATAATTGAAATGATAAAGAAACATAGAATACAATAAAGAAACATAATTTTTGAAATGGTAATATCAAATAACGTAAATCTAGATTAAAATCGTGTGTGTATCCGACCACCGGACGGGTATAACACTAGTTGTTTTTGGGTATGGAGATATTTTGGTAATGTTTTTTTTTCCCAATAATTGTACTTAGAAAAAAGGTAGTGTCGTCATTTGGGGCGAACAATTTCCAAGACCAAACCCCTCTTCAAGAAATCACTATCATTCACCAAAATTCTTGCACAAGACACCTCTTCTTCTTCTTCTTTGTTTCTCGAACCCTAAACTAATCCCCTCAATCTTCATTGATCTTTCATAAGCTTTACCGAATTTGTTCTATACAGTTTGATTATATAGAGATTGAGAGATTGAGAGATGAGTGGTTCGGCTGATAAATTAGCTCACTTTCAAGCAATTACAGGTCTCCAAGACGCCGATTTGTGCACCGAGATCCTATCTGCTCATGGATGGGACCTTGAACAAGCTATCTCTAGTATTACTTCAACATCAGAATCCGACCACACAACTTCCGCCACCGACAACGTCGCAGCCGACAGATTCGAACAATCGGGATTTGTTGCCGCCGAGGGTGCAGGTCCACCAGGTTTAGCATGGAAGCTCATCTCGCTTCCCGTTTCTATCGTTTCTGGAAGCCTAGGGTTAGTTTCCGGTGCTGTTGGGCTTGGTTTATGGGCGGTTGGCGGTGTTCTCTCTTATTCCTTAAGCATGATCGGATTGACTAATTCCGGACGTAATGACGGATCGTCCTCGACTCCTTTAGTTTCACTCTCAACGGCAGCATCAGAGGCGATGGATTTTGTGTCCAAGTTCGAGGGTGAGTATGGGGATAGACATCCGAATTTTGTTTCCGAGGGTTTTATGGACGCATTACAGCGGTCGCGGCATGAGTTTAAGCTGTTGTTTGTGTACCTGCACTCGCCGGATCATCCTGATACGCCATCGTTCTGTGAGGGCACTCTGTGTTCTGAGGTTTTGTCAGCGTTTGTAAATGAGAATTTTGTTGCTTGGGGTGGGAGTATTAGGGCAAGTGAAGGGTTTAAGATGAGTAATAGCTTGAAGGCTTCCAGGTTTCCTTTCTGTGCTGTTGTTATGGCAGCTACTAATCAGAGAATTGCTTTGCTCCAGCAGGTATATAACCTATCTTATGACTCTTGAGTAGACCAATAAAATGTCATCTTTTATGAAGTTTGAAGAGTGTTAAGCCATAAGAATGATTCAGTGCTTTACCCAAACTAAAATCAGCATTATCTCAACTAGTTTGGATAAGGTATTTTCAACCTTTCTAGTTGTTTAATATTTCTGTGGCTTTAGAAACATTGATTTTTATGCTTTGATAAAGTGTTCGTGCCTGATATATCATATATGTACTTCATGGTGTACTGCATTAGGCTGTTTGCACCTGTGTGTTGGTTTGTTCATTTGTAAGTTGACAGGGGTACTTTATATGTCGATATAGGACGGATGAACGGATGAATTTGAGTTGAGAGATGTACTAAGCATTCAATAGTTCTTATATGAAAAGTACCTTGTTTATCAGATTAACCCGTGAATCCGTGATGACATACTTTGAAGCTGAAATTTCTTATTTGGTTTTCTTGTTTAGTAACTACCCTATGTCATATACTTGCTTGCTTTCTTTATTTAACGTATGATGTTGTCGAATTTGTATATTGTTTGCTACAACTTTGAGTTACCAAGCATTTTCAATGGATGTGATGGTTGGTTTGGTATTACATACCTTTTGAAAGTGTGTGATCATCTCTGTCTAATTTGGGTAGTTGCAATTTCAAAACTTAATGGATTATCATGTATACTGTGTACTCAGAGTAATGTGGAAAGCAAAGGTATAATTTTTACTTGTTCTTAGCATTAATAAATGCTCTGATTGGAATTAGAAATCTGACACAAACATTAGTAAATATACCTCAAGTATCTGCTGGTTATCTTGTGAACATAGAAGACTATTGTGTCTCAATAGGCATTAACATATGTAGAGATATATTTACCATGGGCATGGCTTTCATGTTTTTGTAAGTTTAGACAGTTCACATATCATGTTAATGTCAGGCAATGTTATAAGACAGGTTGAGGGTAATCTTCTAAATGGGATTGCTCGGAATGATCGACATTGGAGGATAAATTTTTTTACTAGGAAATTGGTGTTTGGAACATTTTTGGTGGTGTTGCTCAAGTTATTATCCCAGTGAAGCTTTGGCATGGGCTTTAGGTGTAAAACTTAATGCATTAGCTTGGCAACATCGTCATGCATATTAGTCTTATCAGGTAGACAGGTACAAGGTACACCAAGTAACTAAAAGAACTGTGTGGATTTCTGTCTTTGTTGACTAGCTCCAGTGTATCATCCATAAGATAAATTAAGTAGTGCTAATCGGATATCCGGCCATTCTCAACGGGAATTCTGATTTATTGGCAAAGAGGCAAAGAAATAGATTCATTGGGTTGGGTCTTGTCTGTTTTATGGTTTTCATCCTCAGACACTTGCCTAGTGTGATTCAATAATTTAAGTTCCTGCACACACCGTACCTCAAGGAGTGAAAGGTAGAGATCTCCAAATTTTCTTCCATCTGTGCATATTATGTAGTGGCCTTCCATAGGCCTATCCCAATCTTTAAAATTGTGAATACATTTTAGTATTTTACATGTCATTTGTGTCATCAGTATGTTATTTTATTTATTGTAGGTTGAGGGACCTAAATCACCAGAAGAAATGCTTACAGTGTTGCAGAGGGTTCTTGAAGAAAGTGCCCCAGTCCTTGTAGCAGCAAGACTTGATGCTGAGGAACGTCGAAATAACATAAGATTGAGGGAGGAACAAGACGCTGCATATCAAGCTGCACTTGAAGCTGATCAAGTATGTTCTGATTCTGTTTCTGTGAATTGTCATTTGATAATTAGGACCTGGTTAATGACCATGCAGCTTCAAATGCTTAAACACCGAACAATTGAATCCGAGTGAGCACACAAGATGAATAGCATTTGTTGAAACAAAGCCACATAGAGTCCCTATTTACATTTACCTGAAAGCATTTAACTTCACCCTTCCTTTGCTTGAACCTTGGACGTGTAAGTGAGAAGCACCGGAGCCGTTAACACCTTTCTTCACTTTAAGATCACCCTCCATATATTATATATTGTCCATGGAAAGCATGACTTTCCTACTGATCAAGCTGGGGAGATGTAAGCCAATACACTGGACAATGAGCTCAATACATAGAAGCACTGATGATGAAAAGACATAAATATACATATTTTTAATGTATCTGTCATACGTCTATGTATGTATGTATATCATTGGGGTGGTTGGGTGAAAGAACGTAGCTGATACGTGAATGCCGATAAAAAATAGGTGGCAACACAATGAGGGTTAGTAAGAGAAACGATGATATACAGGAGAAAATTATGGCAACACTGGTTGAAAGAAGCCGAGTGAAGACCGTATGAGGTGGTTTGGTACTATCAACATTGACCTTGAGATGCAAAAGTTGGGTTGAGGAGATTATACCAAGAGGTTTTGGTGCAAACCAGCAGATAAGTTAGTGTTTGGCTAATAAGCTAGTTAGTTGATAAGCTAGCTGATAAACTAGTCATGTTTGGTAAAAACTAACGGATAAGCTAGATAACAATATAAAATGACCTAAAATGACACTAGTTGAAGTATCTTTCAAAAAACTTTAGCTTATGGTTGCCAAACATGGCCTTTAGGAGAGGCAGATGTCGGCCAAGGGTAACATGGGGGAAGTAGTAGAATGATGTTTGAGTGAGCGGACTATACCAAAGGAGCTATGCTGTTAATATCGGATATCGGTGGTGTATCGGTCAGGGACCGATATACGATATATCGGAAATATCGGCGATATATCGGTTCGTATAATATTTCTTAGAATTATATATATATATATAATATATATATATATATATATATATATATATTTCAGTATGCATCCATAAACATATCATATGCATTAACTAAAAAACATAGTTTCAACATCAAACATCAACTTAAAATAGTTTCAACATCAACTTAAACAAGTTTCACAAAACAAAATATAGGAAAAGTGTTCATAAACGATATATCGGTATTATCGGCCGATATTTTGGTCAATATATCGGCGATATATCGGTCAATATCGCCGATATATCGGTACCCGATATAAATAGCGATATTTGACCAGCGATATTTTGTTTAGGAGCGATACACGATATATCGGCGATATATCGCGATATTAACAGCATAGCAAAGGAGATTGTCTTACATTGGAGGGTGTGGAAAGACACTATTCATGTCGTGGAGATTCACCTATTTATGATGTTTATTAGGTTTCACCTCATCATTCTGCTGTGTTACACTTTTGGCCTGCTCCAATTAGTTTGGATAAAAGGGCTTTTTGTTCATGGTGATTAAAAGAGTTTAAAACCATATGCTTTGATTGCTTAACTTTTTTTATGCTGAATCAGGCTAGGGAGCGCCAGAGGAAGGAAGAGCAAGAGCGACTAGAAAGGGAAGCTGCTGAAGCTGAGAGGCAGCAAAAGGAAGAAGAAGAGGCTCGTGAAAGAGCAGCACGTGAAGCTGCTGAAAGAGAAGCTGCATTAATCAAACTGCGTGAGGAAAAATCTCTTTCTTTGGGCCCTGAACCTGAAAAGGGGCCTGATGTTACTCAGGTATTCCATGCTTGTCGTCGTAAATTCCTTTCTTGCATGTTAAGTTTTTTAGAAGAAATTTGTATTATAGTTCTTACAGCAGCAGGTCTGAATCTACTCCTGAGAAAAAAATATAACTTCTAATATAATGTAATAGCTTCAATGAGAATTCTTACATAACCAGCGAACAAAAAGCCTATAATGGTAGGGCTTCAGTATATTAAAGTATATTGGTTTACTTGGGCAAATAAGTATGAAAAGTTGTTCCTGAAACATACATCCAGGATTACATAACTAAAAACTCAAATCTATTTCCTGTTGATTTTGGAAACCCATGAAATGCAAATGTAAAGTAACACACATTATGTTATGACAATTATTTGTTCTTGACCAACCAATCTTGGTTTTCGAGGATAAATCTGGATAGAGAGAGAAAAGATTATGTTAAATGTTACATATCTAATTTTGGTTTTCGAGGATAAATCTGGAGGTGTGCATCATTACGAGTGAACATAAAAAGCATAGCTAGCAGCTAACTACAAATTTAGGGAGCCGTATGCCATAAAGGAATTTCAATCAAGAGGACGTTCTGGAAGCCAACTAATGGTAAAAGATCAGGCTAAAACATAGTTGCCAGAAAGGATCATTAGGGATTGCTGCTTTTGATTTGTGAGCATATTGGAGTTTGTACTTTAACTATTTTTATATGAATCTGTTTGTTAAAGAACAAGAAGTCTTCCATTCCAAACTAGTTGGGCATGTTAAAACCAAAACCATCAGAAAATTAATGAACACTTGGAACAAAGAGTAGTTTGGAAACATGTACTCTAAAATATACTCGAGTTTTGATGTTGTTGTCCATAGATTTATATTTGTATTGAACTTGATGGTAGGTATTGGTTCGGCTACCAAATGGAGAACGAAAGGGAAGGAGGTTCCATTGTACTGCAACAATACAATCTCTATACGACTTTGTTGATTCTTCAGGTTGCTTGGAAATGGGAAGCTACACTCTCGTCACCAATTTCCCTCGTGTTCTTTATGGTCCAGAGAAACTCTGTTTAACGCTCAAAGAAGTTGGATTACATCCTCAAGCCAGTCTTTTTGTGGAGCAGAAATCATAGAGGTGAGTTCATAGCCAGAACAGAACTTCACTCTGTGGTATAGGATCATTTTTTGTTGTTAATCAAGTCTTCTATCTAACCTTCATGAACGAAGAAGACCAATTCTGTTCTTAGGACCATATTATCGTCAAATATTCATTGTTGATGATGTATCATTATGCAGATTAGTGTTAGTCTGGATATGTATTGACCTAATAAATAAACCAGACCCACAAAAAGAATGCTTGTTCATTTTATTGGAACACAGAGATAACAGCTATACTCTTTTTAACTACTTTGTTTTCGGTATTTTATTTTCCTGCTTCCGGGTGGGATATACAAGTTTGTTTGGGATATCAGTTCTTCGATTAGATCTGATTCTGCTGTGGTTGCAGAGTTTGGCAAGAAGAGAAAACTCGACTTCACTGGCGTCGCTCGGATGAACCGGTCTGTGTGACACAACCGTACTCTGCTTGGCTTGGATTAACTTGGCCTTTAATCTATTAGTAACCCTGTCGAGATTGATAGTGGATCATCAGTTAAAGCGATTAGGTTACTAATTGTGTCGAGATCATATGATGAAAATGATAATTAAAAGGTCTTAAAGTAGTCGATTTAGTTCCACTCGTCATAGTAGAATGTACTTAGGTTTGGTTTTATCGGGTTATGGACGTTGATTTATTTTTGGTTTTGGTTCAATTATTGTAACGAATTTGCTATTTATAGAGAAGAATGTTTCAAAAAGGTACAAGTGACATCCCCAAAACCTGAAACGTGTTTTGAGACTTGAGATCTTGATGTGTCGCGCATTGAAAAACAACCATCTTTGTTCTCACCAAATGCTATAGGAAGAGTTGGTAAAACTCAAAAAATTGAAATATTAACTTATTTTTTTAAAACCAGTAACGAACATGTTTGACATGAATATCTATACTATATTATAAAAAAAAAGACATAAAAAACTCTTAATTACAACATTTTAAGTATAAAATACAACTAACTAAAGTTAATTAATTAATTTACAATTTCATAATGTCTTGTTACAACTTATCCAATCATAGTATCTTACATCATCATCTATTTGTGGAATGAATACTCATTTATTTGTTTTTTTATATTTAATAGACGTTTTGATTAATATTATCTACTATTATCAATATTTATTTTTTATATTTATTGGACGATTTGATCAATATTACTATTATCAATATTTATTTTTTATTTTATGTTTTGCTCTTAATATATCTATATTTATATTAGTTATAATCTCATAACTAATATATCTATACTATATTATAAAAAGATGCATTGATCTAATAAATATATTTTAATAAAAAATAAAACAGGTAATTTATCTCATAGTGTTTATCATGTATTTAATATATTTATTTGCAGTTAGTTATACAAATAAAAACATTGGACTTTAATAAGTTATAATTATGTTTCATTACTATATTATAAAGCAAAACTCTTAAAAACTAATTTTTATGCATTAGGTACCACTTATTAATGCATATTACTTAAAATTCAAAAGTACAAATTGATTAAACATAAGTACAGCTTATAAAAGCTCAATGTTTGAATTCGTGTAACTAACTGTAGATAATCACTTATTTTTATTTTCTAAAATATCTAAAAATTTTAACTATTGATATAATTAACCGATAAATATAAGAAAATTCGAGATAAATCACATTATTTTTATTTTTTATTGAAGTATGTTATCTTTTTAATTTTAAATATAAAATATCTTAAATATAGTTATCATTTAAATTAAACATTTTTTGACCCGTAACAAAATACATTATTATTATTTTTTATAAAAAAACCATAATTACACTAAACTAAAATATATTTTTGTTTTAAATCTAGGTTTCTCAAAATCGTAAAATAAAATCAAAAAAGACTAACAAAAAGTATGAATAATGATCGAGGGTTCGAGTTCTAGATTTCAGAAACCCGCTGCATTGCGAGGGTACATTTCTAGTAATAATATAATACATATAATAGTAGGTGAATGATCGTGTGAGAAGAAAAGTTAAGGTGAAAAACGTAAGAAGAGATCTGAATCCTTGATCACTTTTAATCTCAAATTCACCCATGATCGCCTTTGATATGGGAATTGATCTGGTGTATTGGCAGTGCATCTCATCCTAATGTGCATCCAATGATGGAGACCCCTTCTTAAGCTTCTCACTATTACTTCTCTTCTCACGGGACTCAACCGTATTATATATATAGATGGAGGTTCAAGGTAAAACCTAAAAAAAAAGGAAAACTAAAGAACACTCTAGTAGCCCTTGATCTGGACAGTATGCACTTGTGCATACAAGTAAATTAAATTGTTTTTTGGTTTTTATGCACGTGTGCATGCTATAAATTACTTGAATCCACAAATACATACCGTCCAGATGAAGAACTACCAAAATGTTCCTTAGTTTTCCTTTTTTTTAGGTTTCCCCCTGAACCTGACCATATATATATAGGTGTTGGATATTTTGCAACCCTAGTAAAAGGTTGCAACCCTTGCAACCTTGATCTTGACCGTCCAATCCCATCTAGATTAGATTTTTTAATTATTAAATAATAGAAATTACAGAAGGGCATGAATGTAATTTTATATTATACAATTTTTTTAATAATTAAATGGTGGTTATTCATCCCATGATTGTAGCAGTTTTTTTATGGCAAGAAAATCAAAACTGATTCATTCATCGTTATCATAGAGATTGTTTAGATTTTTGGACTTGATACAGATTCCGATTTTGAGTTTTGCGTTGTTTGTTTTGTTGTAAGGTTTATGGTCTTCTTCCAGTCGAATTAATTCGCCTTCTTCTATATTCTTTTCACTCTTTTGCTTGTCGATGGAAAATCAACGGGAGATGAGCAGAAGGGGCATGTCCAGCGTCGGATTCGATATTGACGATGGAATCCCGTCGATGGAAGTTGATGGGTTTGTAAATCATGAAGACCGAGATTCCATAGAAGAACCAAACGTGTTGCCTTCATCGACACCTATTAGTGAAGATGTCGTTTTGGCCTTCGATTCTCTTCAATGCAGTACCGTCGAAGTGTTAGATGAAGGTTCATAACCTGTTCAAGTATTTCGTGTCGATGATTACGTTGATCAGGAAGGTGGGGTTTTTTTGATATGTATTTCTTGTTCCATAATGTATTGAAATTATGAGTAAGGTTTCACAATTTTTTAATCGTATGTCGAATGGTTCTATTGTTTGTTCTAGTTTTGCCTTAATTATTGCACACTTTTAATATATTGAAATGTTGTATTTGAAGTAGTAATTCATAACAAGGTTATGCCAGCAAAAGAAATTTTTTATTTTATAAACGGGTATAGCATTTTTTGTAGGGTCGTGGGGGTGTTTTATAAAGTTTAATATTGGTAATAGCCAATTATAAGGATAATTTTTCTTTAAGCTCAATAAATCTAGCATGATAAACTAAGAATTAGTTTTTTGTGTTTTTTTCGATCTGGTATCTTATTTTATTTGATAATTTTCATCCATTAGAGTGATGATTAAAATTTCTATTTATGATTGTAGAGAAAAAAGATTTATGTATTGAGGAATCTCCGGGTGGGACGAAGTATTATGTCCCGTATGTTGACAAATCTATGACGCCTAAAGTAGGCGATTCTTTTCAATCTGTTGAGTTGGCTGAGAAGTTTTATAGGAAATATGCTGAAGAGGCAGGATTTGATATTCGTCTTTCAAACAAGAAAAAGAATACAGATGGTCATGTTACAGTCGGGTTTTTTGTTTGTAGCAAGCAGGGTATTCCTTCTGAAAAGATGTATGATTCATTGGGGGCGAAGTCTGGGGAGAGGCGTCAGAGGAATTCTAACCTTAAAAGGTGTGGATGTATTGCGTGTTTTAAAATTCATTACGTGAAGGATAGATCTTGGTATGAGGTATATAAGTTTATTTCGAAGCATAATCATTTATTGTTTGATCGTAATGAGATGTCCTTATCTCGGGCGAAACGTAGGCTAACATTTATGGACCAATTGAATGTTTATAATGCTACTACCTCCAAAGTAGGTATTGCCAAATCTCATAGGATGCGTAATGCCATGAGAGGATGTTTAAGGGAATCTGGTGGTACGGTTAAGGATTTTCAGAACTTTAAGCGTGAGATGGTGACATTTGTGGGAAATAAAGACGCACAAATGTTGATCAACACGATGGTGGGTAGGCAAAAAGCATGTCCTGATTTTTTTTTGAGTTTAAGTGTAATGAAAAGGAGTTAATATCAATATTTTGGGCGGATGATATTGCGAGATTGAATTATCGCGAATTTGGTGATGTAATATCTTTTGATGCTACCTTCCGCACGAACAAGTACGTGTCTTATGGTTTATAGTTCTAAATTTTGCTGTCTTTGAATCTATTTTTTAAAATGATGATTTTTTTTATTAATGCATAGGTATGCCATGGTTTTTGTTCCGTTCGTTGCGATTGATAACCATAAACGTTTAGTAGTGGTAGGCGCTACCTTGATGCGCGGAGAGACGGTTGTTAATTACACATGGGTTCTTCAAGCGTTCAAGAAAGCTCATGATAGGGATCCAGACTTTGTTATTACTGATCAATGTACGGCGATGAAACAGGCAATCCCTGCTTAGAGGTGATCATTTACGAGCTTGGGCCGGGCTTAACTTAATTTTTTTGTCCAACGGGCCTAATATAGAACCCAAGCCCGTTTTTGCGAGCTTATGGACTTGCCCGTACCCGCCTTTATAAACGGGTCGGGCTTGCCCACGGGCTAGCGGGCTTATTTTTTTACATGTGAAAAACAAAACTTATATAAAATCATAAGTTATGTAAAATCATTTAAATTGCGTAAGTTCTTTCGAGCATAAAATAAGACGTAAAATATATCAATGTACATAGCGTATGAAAAATAATTGTTTCACAATATATTAATCATGGACATTTTCTCTCTAATGAGTTATCAACTTTCAAAGTTCGAGTTTTTTCAATAACAAATATTCATCCACCTGATATTTACAAGATCGAAATTCGAGACGTACTATATAACACAACACATATTATATATGTTTGGGTGGCGGTTGGTACAAAGCCACTTATAAATATTTTGAATAAAATGATTAAATTATTGATTATATAAAAACATTAATCAACTATAATAATATAACGGGTCGGGCGGGCTTGTCCGAGTTCTTTTTGTCATTGCCCAAGCCTGCCCATAGTTTTAGCGGTCCAGCCCGAGCCCGCCCATTTTTTCGAGAATGATTGTCCAAGCCCGCTTTTCTAACGGGTCGGACGGGTCGGGTCTAGCAAGTTGTACCGCCCGTGAACAGCTCTATCCCTGCTGTATTTGATTGCAGTGTTCATCGTTTGTGCATATGTGGTACATCACAAAAAAAGTGAAAGAAAAGGTATTGTTTTAATTAGTTGTCGTGGTTTTTTTTCCCATTAACATGTTATCTTATTTCACCTTTCTTGTTGTTGGGTTGATTGTTATAGATAAACGTTTATCTGGCTAAACAAACCAACTTTATTTCTGATTGGAAGAAGCTCGTTTGGAATGTGTATCTGGACCCACTTGTTTTTGAGTCGCGGTGGCATGAAGTGATGGAAGTCTATGGATTATCTGGAGACTCATGGTTTGATGAGTTGTTTAATATTAGGGAGTCATGGATACCTGCATTTTTCAAAGATAAGGCAATGTTAGGCTTGATGAAAACCACCTCGAGGTCTGAGAGTATTAACACCTTTTTCAATGTTTATCATGCATTTTGGAATGACCTTGTGGTGTTTTTGAAGTCATTTGATTTGGCCATTGAATCTCAAAGGAGGAAGCATTGTGTGGAGGAAGTGAAAACAAAATTCACTGTTCCACGAAAGGTTTCAGCTAGGAATATTGAAGCCCATGCATTGAACATTTACACCCGGGCTGTTTTTTTCCGGTTCCAGAAGGAGGTGAACAAAGCTCTTAATCATTGTGGTTTGGTAGATATTGAGCGAGTGGATGGGAAGAAAATCATAACTATTACGCAAAAGAATAAGCGTGATGAGGTTAAAGCGAAGTATGAGGTATTTTATTTGTACAAGGTGTTTCTTTTGTGGCCTAAATGTTTTATTGCAAATCTTAATAACGTTTTTGTGAATTTCAATTCAGTTTTATAGGTTTTACATGATAAAAAGGAGGGGATTATTGAGTGCAGTTGTAAGTTATTTGTACGAGACGACATTCTTTGTCGGCATGCGTTGAAAGCAATGTTCGAAGATGAGTATAATCGCATACCTAATGCTTATATTATGCGCCGGTGGACGCGGGATTTATTTCCCGCCCAATGGTTGTCCGCTTGTGTTAGGTACGGGGAAATTGATGTTGAGAAGGAACCGTTGATGGCTCGAGCTTTTATTAAAGTTGAGCGAATAACTGAATGAGTTAGGACTGACAATTCATTATTAGAGAAATTCGTGGATCTGTTGACAACTTGGGATGAGGAGATCGATTGTGAGATTCCGGCCAAATTTGCTGTTGAGCGTAAGAATGACATTATTGAAGATATCATTGGCGTCCCCCGGCCTGATGAAGTTGAAATACTTCCTCCTTCTGGCATCCGGAACAAAGTTTGTGGCACCGACAAACGATTGGTAGGTGTACGAGAAAGAACAACAGAGGAGGCGAAGAAACCGAAAAGGCTTTGTCGTGCATGCAAAACAATGGCGCGACATGATTCAAATGAACCTCATATCTTTAGCATTTCTCAAATGAACCTCTCCATATATATATATATATATATATATATATATATATATATATATAGGGTTGGGTTCTGGTGAGAAGTTGAGGTTAACGTGAGAAATGGTTATGATGCACATTAGGAAAAGATGCACCGAGATGCACAAGATCAATTCTCTTCTAAAACGCATTTCATGGGAGGTATGAGATTAAAAGAGATCAAGGGTTCAGATCACTTTTCACGCTTTTCACCGTTAACTCAACTTCACACAAGATATTTCGCTTATCATATATATATATATATACACACACACACACATATATATATATATACACACACACACACACACGAAATATCGTGTGAGAATAGGAGTTAACATTAGAAGTGTAAGAAGGGATTTGAAACCCTTGATCAGATTTATTTAGTGTTGATCTAATGGTTGAGATAAGTTAACATTAGAAATGAATTTTTAATTGATCTTCAGTTAGGATTGATCCAATGAGTGGATATACCTTTTTACACTTTTCACAATAACTACTATTCTAAGATTCTTATCGGAAGTAAACTTTCTCTATATGAATATGCAATTGAATTGTAATAAATTTTGTTTAACGATCTTTCTTAGAACATCTCCAACAATTATGCTATAATAGAAATTTTGGTGATTTAGGATAATTTTTTGTGCTCCAATAACTATTATATTGTATGGTAAATTAGAAAAAGAAGATAGTAAACATGAAAATCTCTAAATTTAAGAAATTTCTAAAACTTTATATAGGAGAGATAAACAATATTTTAATTCTTTCCCACACTAGTAAGAGGTATTGAAAATAAATGTTTAGGAGAAAAATATTATTTTATTAACTGCATTGAATATTTTAGTTATATAGTTAATGCTTGAACTGCTAATATAGAGTAGTTTTTGGAGTTAAATGTAATTTTTTCTTATAAATATTTTGACTTCTCATTATCTGTTTAAAAAAAAATTATAGTAGAGCTGCTAGAGATACTCCTTAGTTATTTTATGTTTATGTTGCATACTTCTTGATCATCATTCACAATAACATAGGCAACCCCAACCGGGCCATCATAATTCGTTAAGATTAACCGGAGCAAGGTTTGAAAAGTAAGGGGTTGTTTGGCAGTTGTTGAATGGTTTAGTGCAGATTGATTAAGTGGTCTGAATGATTAAGAGGTTTTTATGATATAGTGTAAAATGAAATATGGTGGTTTGCTAATTGTTCATAATGAAATCAGGGCTCTTAATGGGTAAGGGAGGGTCAGGATACAGAATCATTACGAGGATTTTGGAACCATTAAAAGACGTCCTTTTTTTTGCCAAACAAGATTTACCTATTAGCGATTCAGAGATTGCCTCTTAATGGAACCATTAAGAGGTAAACAAATAACCCCTAAACAATTAAAGATCTAACTGATCAAGTGTAAAGTTTAACTTGTTGGGCCTAACCAGTTATGGTTTTCAAATAATCGGTTAGGCCTCCATCGAGCCTTGAGTAACCGGTCATGTGATAGGGACCGAACGACTAGTTTTTGAACTTTTAGGCTGCAATGTGGTAACTTTTCATTGGCCAACAAAAATCATTTTTTTGTCAATCTTGTCTTTTTTTATTGTTGTATTTGACCGCTTCTTCTTATGGTTCTTTTTCTTTAATAAATCAACTTCACAATATTAACCAATTTTTCCATTTGGGTCTTATATAAATAGAAGGTTTCTTGTAACACCTTTAAATTTGGAAAAGAACAATTAATTACAAATTTCGATATTACATCAAGTAAATAATACAACTTCTTCCTACAAATCCAAACTTGATATGCCTCCAATTAAATTCTATAGTTAACTTCAACAATTATAAACTCAAGTTTTACACAAAAACTAAACCGAGGTCAGGTGTTACTAAATCCAATCCAAGTTGTTATTCCCCAAAGTGCGAAAGGCTTCACCCAAGCTACTCTCTTTTGTGCATATAACTTAACACTCGTCTCTTCACAGTGTCGCTAGTACCATTCTCCAACCGGAACATGATGTACATGCCGACAAATAAAAAGGTTAGGCTAACGCCTAGTGAGTTCAAGAGTTTTCAACATGAATATATATATATATATATATATATATATATATATATATATATATATATATCAAGGTTCTAAATGGCGTGAGGCGTAACGTGGCAGCGAGGTCAAGCCTCAAGCCTTACTAGTTATGGCGAGGCCATGGCGTTTTCCAAGGCGTGACTTAAGGCGACAAATTTGTATATAATTAATATGTATATATGTATATGTGTGTGTTTTTATCAGTGTTTGGAACTACAAAGAACAAGTTATTAACAATTTAAATTCATATAAAATGATAAACAAAAAAAATTCTAAATTATAATCGATAGTAGTGAGTAAATTCCAATCGAATTTCGAAGTACACAAATTCGAAAAATCAAAAGTACACAAATTTTTAACACCATAACGCGCCATGGCGTGCCATGGCGCGCCATAACGAGTTCGACGCCTTATCTCGACGCCAAGGGTTATAACGTGGCGGCAAGGCCACGCCTCGACGCCATGGCGCGCCATGGCGGCGCCAAGGCGTGTTTTTTAGAACATTGATATATATATATATATATATATATATATATATATATATATCGTTAAAAGGAAAGCATGCAACTTAAATCACAATCTTTCAAAATGATTTACTTTAAATAAGAAAACGACTCGTTTTCCAATAACATGTATTTTAGGCGATGGGAACACCAATATAAACGTTCTCCAATCTACACAATTTTAAAGACGAAACCCCAATATAAAATATTATTTCGTAAAGTAAATTCAACCCAAAACCCACTCAAAACAAGAATAGAAATCGAACTCCCAATTTATGAAAGCGCGGATAAAATTTTATATCTCGAAACACCCAAAACACGGATGAGACATATTATTCAACCCATAAATCATGGATAATAATCTATATATATATAACGCCACCGAAAAACATGGATACTAAAACTCAATACCCAAAACACCACCTTTCGGTGACGAGGAGACCCGATTCCATCGAATGTGGCGGGCATACAAAGTTAAGTCACTTATCAACGTTCTCGAGTTTCACTTCGGGTCATGGATCTCCGTATACGTCTCCTTTAAGCAACCACTGCAAGATACCCAAATGACCCTAGTGTCTACTCGACCTCTAGATGAATGTCACCGTAAAAGTCACAAGTCCCTGTATCCGGCTCACCATGGGCACCACCACAAGACTTAGCTCCGTATACGACTCTACAGAGCACCACTGCAAGCTTGCATAAAAACATGACCTGGGGACCACTCACTAGACTCAAACGTGGACACCAAAATTCCACATTGAATAAACAGACTAGATTACACGGACATTGAGTTCAACCACCCACGATCTATACCTCGAGTCCTTCGCTAAAGGTTACACGGTCATTGAGTTTAATCACCAACGATCTATATCTCGAGTCCTCGTTAACCATAACTATTTCTAGTACCAAAACTGGGATAAAGTTCCCAATTAAACCAACTGACCGACTCTTATGCCTATGGATCGAATACATTACAATCTAAAACGTTACACGACTCCAACAAATGAACTAACACATTCAAAATATGGAACTCTCAAATGAGATGTAACTAAGTACACCATATGCCTAAGGCTCCTTATCGAGCTATTAAGACTGAACAAATACCCCAAAGACTCATTTGAGTATAAATCAAACATAAAAGGCATAATAAACATTTGGCTACAATACCTGAGCCAATATGGTTACATAAACCAATGTACATCTTTTCCCCAAAATCTTGGTCTCTCTAATTCAAATTAGCCTTGGGCCCAAAACCAAAAAAGTTTACAATTTCTAAAATGTTCACAAGGTTGGGAACGACCAAAATCAAATGACTCACACATTCGTATTTTCAAAACGTCCCATTACATACAATGTATATTTCCAACAAACACTAAGAGTGCGTTTTGACCAAATAACCTTCATTTTCACAATAAATCATCAAAAACATTTTCATTTACAATCTATTTACCAAATCGTCCAAAAATCCCAAATGTGGGTGAAGGTTAATGTATTCCCACGACACGTGTCGCACGGGAACACTACCAATGAGTATGTAAACCTATTGGGTCGCACACAAAGAATACGTTTGCTTCCATTAGAAAGAAACTGGGTAAAGTCATATTTGACGGTTAAATGGTTATTCTTGAAGGATAATTATATAATATGTGTAAATAATGTAATTATGATAATTACATGGTTTTATCTGTAAATATGAATAATTAGTAATTATCCAAATAATTATAATTATTCAAATTCAAATAATTATTTAAATTCAAGTAATTATCTGAATTCAAATAATTATTTAATTAATTATAGATAAACATTAACCCTATTAGAGTTATAGACTATTTGGAACACCAATCTATATAAATAGGTTGATAGGCCAGACAATTTAATAAGCTTGCTTCAATTTTCTGGATCTGATATACACTCATACACATATTAGCTTTAGAGTTTCTTTTGGGCTAGCATTCGGTGGAATTTCGCGTGTTCGTGTGTGGATACCGCTAGAGGAAACCTCGATTGGTTTCTAAGTGCTCAGTTCGTTCAACCATAACAGATCCCAAAAGGTACATCTCTAAACACCCTATGGTGTGGTTTTGAGTTTTTGATTAAATACATCATTGGATCCGATTGGGTTTTAATTGTTTAGAAAATTTTCTTTCGTTGTAACCAAAATTACTTTTAATTTCCGCTGCGTTTCTCGGTTACAAATTTAGTTAAAACCCTACAGTGGGTATTTTACAAGGTTTATAAAGTTAAACATTTCTATTAATCAAAACCCACCAAATATGTAACACCCCGATTTTCGAAAGGCATTATTTCAAGTTAATGCAGAAACCGATATATTAAGGAAAAATAAGATATTTGATTTTGGACTTGAATCCTAAATTTTATAGTCTTGATAGATGAAGGATTCAATTACGAGTCCAACGGTCCTTTCCGAAGCGAAAACGGAGCTATAACGAAGAAGTTATGGCCAAAACAGTGATCAGAAGCGAGAAATGGGGATTTCGGAGGCCTGGGGGTTGGTGGGCGACCCTAGGCCGCGACCTAGGCCGTAGAACCCTCTGGATGGGTGTTGAATAAGCTCGCGGCTTACCCCGCGGCTTCCAAGTCGCGAGCCAAGCCGCGGGAAAAGACCTGGCGGTTTTATACGCGATTTTTGGAGGTCTAACTTCATTTCCTCATAACTTTCTCATCCTAGGTCCGATTTCAGTGATTCAAGTTGCCATGGTTTCGTTTTTTAGAGCTCTTAGAGGATATAGGAAGATATTTGGTGTCTATTTGAAGATCCAAGGGTATTTTGTGGTGGTAAGTCCCTTATCTCTCTCAATGTTAAGCTAGGGTTTGATGGTTTCGCCCTTTTTCCTTTCATCCTTCATCCTTCATCTTGGGTGTGATTTTGATGACTTTTGTGGTGAAGGTGACCTTGTAGATGTGTTGTATCTAAGATCTAGGGATATTGCTTGGAGATTTCAAGACTATGATTCAAGTTTTAGGGGTAAAACCTAGATTTAGCCTAAATCTAGCAAGGTGAGTTCAAGTTGCTTTGTGAAAACTATGTACATGCCAAAATGGGTATTTTGAAGTAAAAATATGTTTTACTTGGTAATTGTCTAAGTGTGAGTATTTTGATAAGTTTTCATATTTGATAAACTTGGGTTGTTTTAATCTCATGAAATGCTCATATTCAGGTTTTGAATATTTCAACAAGTAAATAGCATGATTTATGTATTCTTGGTGATCTTGTACAAATAAAGTCCATTTTATGATTTATGCATTTTCGGTGATTTTTGTACAAATGAAGTCTAATTCATGATGTTCGACATTTTGATGTATTTGAGTTCATAAACCATTTGGGAAAATCCTTGGTTTCAATACGTGACGGGTTTTGGGTTAACCACATATTTGGGTCATGTGTATGCATAAACGTAGTTTAAAGGTGAAGGGTTTTAATTTTATTTGTAACCGATAAAACGCAACGGAAAATTAAATAGTTAATTTTGGTTACAACAATTATATAGATAGAAAAAGAACTTTTCTAAACAATAAAACCCAATCGGATCCAATGATGCATTTAATTAAAATAAACCATACCATAGGGATTTAGAATATGTACCTTTTAGATCTGTCGGGGTTACAATTGAAGCACCAAGAAACCAAAGTCGGTTTCCTCTATTGGAAGTCCACACACGGACACGTTTCCCGCCTCCACCGGGTGCTAGCCCAATAACCCTAGATCTATATGTGTTTTACAGAAAAGAAAAGATTTTTTTTTTGTATTTATCTGATATGTTATTCTAATTCAATCGTATGGAAAAATGGTTTAGCCTAACACCCTATTTATATCAGAAGAATTATAGTTAGGCAATAATTCAAATAAGGTTTGAATAAGGTTTAATAATTATCTGTAATATTTAAATTCAAATTCGAATTCAGATATATATATATATATATATATATATATATAATTATCTTTTAAACTTTAAATATAATTATATATATATATATATATATAATTACAGATAATACCACGTAATTAACATAATTACGTTTTCACCCTGTAATAATCATAATTACAGTTTAACACATATTTTCATAATTATCCTTTAAGAATAATTATTTTCTTAATCAACTTGATTTAATCCGGGTTTCTAAAGATGGAAACAAACGCATTCTTTGTGTGCGACCCTATAGGTTTACATACTACTCAGCAGTATCTTTGTGTGACACGTGTCGTGGGCATATAATAACTTACATTCTCCCACTTGCACACGATACACAGTAACATAGACGATGGTAAGCGTCTAGCAACACGTCACCGCCCCTAAGGCTATGTAAATGTGCTTTTACCTTCGAGCAATTTGATTGATCCAATCAATCATATAGTATAATCATTCATTATCCTTTTGCTTCACGATATTTTGTTTTGAACTTAAGGCATAGATCTATCTCATCCTTTGTTGTTCAAATAATATGTTTCTCGATCCCAACATATTTGATTATACAAGTGTCATTAGTCCAACTAATCCACTTGTTCATGCATGTAAATCAAACTATGTAATCGAGGGCCCCAGAAATATCTCTCTCATCTTGAGAGGAGCAAATCCCATATTGCATGTACACGACTAACTGCACAATTCATGTTATACCTAATATAGCCCTTATGATTAACCGGTCAAGGGTAACGTTAGACTATATCAAAGCATAACACTCCTTGTGCATTAGATCTCAATGCACATCTCAGGTATGAGGATAAAGAGTGTTTACTATTTCAGGATTCACCTTATGACGCCGATCTATGAGGTGATCCTGACTATGGGTCCTGTCCAACGCCTTGTGCACCGACAAGTGCATGTGACTCTGGTTGCACCTAGTGCACTTCCAACTTGGACTATGACCAGACTTCACAATGATCTTGATTTATTACTAGTCCCCTAGTAATAATCGATCAAGGACAATTCTAAATAATATGATCATCGTATTTATTTAAGGATACTTAAACATGCTAATAAAGAACACATAAATGTTTAATGTATATACTCATACCCAGTATGCCATATCAGATAAAAACATAACTGTATTAATGTTCCATAAAGTTTAAAGCTTACTAAAATTATTATTCAATAAAAAAAACTTAAGCCTATAATATGAACATCATGTTTGTTTTGAGACATTGGTTTGACAAGTAGATTTTTATGTAAGCTCTTTACAACTCATAGTGCCTCCGTTCAATACATATATCCCTATTACAATTCAAGTCATTACAGTCAGTTTGGAAGCTAGCATCTGTGTATCCTTAAACACACAGATCTCTTTCATAACCGTTGTACAGTAAGAACATATCTTTAGTTATTCTCGGATACTTCGAAATGTTCTTCACCGTTATATAGTGAACATCACTTAGGTCTGACTAATATCTGCTCGTCATGCTCAGGGCATACGAGACGTCTGATCTTAGTACATTAACATGGCATACATGATTTGAACAGTTGGCTGAAAACACAGGGAACACCCTTCACACGGTTCATGTCCTCTTTAGTGCTAGGACTCTGAGTTTCGCTCAGATGTACACTATGTTCTATTGGCAAGTTTCCTTTCTTGGAACCCTTCATCTTGAAGTGTTTCAAGATCTTGTCAATGTATGTACTTTTGCTTAATCTAATTAAGCACTTTGATCTACCACGATAGATCTTTATACCAAGGACTTTGTCTCTTCTAGATCCTTCATCGCGAAGTACTGTCTTAATTCATGATTTTACACCTTCAAGCATTGGGATGTCATATAGGATCTAGAATATTGTTATGCTCCCACTGACCTTCTTGTATTTACAAGATTTCAATTACGAGATGATTGTTCCAGTCCATAAATGGACTTTTGCAACTTGCATATTTAGGTTTGATGTTTTAAACCCTTGTATATGTCCTCGATCAAAATTCCTTTTAAGGAATGGGGCTTTTGACATCAGTCTTCATGACATCTTGCCATTTATCAGTAATCCGATCTTCGGTTTATTTTGTATCTCGTTCATTACCTTCAACAGCTTGTCGAAGCTCAACATCTTGTTGAATGTCAGTGTCAACCATCGTCCCATCTTTGTGGTTCTTGAATTTCTTCAAGATCTACTGTGTTCCCATTTTTGATCCTTTACAGAAAATATTTTCTTAAGAACTCACCAGGGTGCGTCAACAAAACTTTTGTTCTCGCTAGACCTGTAGAAATAATATCCAATTGATATCACATAAAGATGTACTTTTCAGACCTTTGAATCATGTTTTCCAAAAGCTTTATGCTTAGCTTAAGCATTATAACCCCATATTCTCAAATATGGTAACTTTGGGATCTTCCCAGTTCATTTAAGAGAGTGAGTTTTATTGGTCCTTGTTGGTTGCTACATAAACTAGTATTTGGGCAACTGTTTCTAGGGTATAACCCATAAACATTTAGGTAGAGTGGTGAGACTCATCATAGAGTGAACCATGTTCAACAGGGTTCTATTTCTCTTCTTGGATACACCGTTGTGATGCGGTGTCCCATGAGGAGTCAACTGGGATATAATCCAAAAATCTCTAGGATGATCTATTGGCTTAGATATTCATAACCTCAATCTAACCGAAGCATCATTATCCTTTGCCAAATATACTCACTACTTCTTTCTAAAACTCTTTGAAAATTTCAAATCTTTTATATTAGCTCTATTAGGTAAACATACCTATGTCTACTAAAGTCATCAGTAGGATGTAATGAAGTATTGATGATCGTATCTTGTGACATAACTATAAGTCTCACATACATCAGTATGGTCAACCCCTAATAGTTCTTGTGGCCCTTAAAGGTTTACCCTTTGAAGGCTCTTTTGTCATCTTGACTAACAAGATACACATATATCATATGAATCATCATATGATTCCAACTCTCCGTCCGCCTGGAGTTTGGCTATGTGTTTCTTGTTTAAATGTCACAAATAGATCAGTTTTAAGCCCCGCTTAATTCATTATATTGATTTATAATTACAACTATTAATTTCATAAAACATTTATTAAGATAAAGCAAAAATTTATTTCCGAAAACATAAATTATGTTCGTTGTAATTGAGAAAATGAAACTAAATTCCTAGTAACACTAGGTACATAAAGACACTTGCTAAGTGTTAATGTAAGACCATCTGGAAAGTTCATATCATATGTCCCTTTGAGCAACAACAGCTAGCTTAGCTCCATTTGGTCTGGTTTCATCTTCTCTTCACTTCTTATTTCCTGAAAGTAGTACTAATATGAGTATCATACTTAATATGTAACACTTAGTCAGAAGTGAATTAAATCAAATTGGTAAACATACCTGAAGGTCTGACTCTGTTAGCCTTCTGCTTCTTGATTTCTGCCAATCGGGCTGGACAAGTTCTCATTTGGTGCCCATGGTGAAAACAATTATACCATACTGCAACCTCAGGAATTTCTCCTCTGCCCTTATCTATGTTGGAGCTTCCAACATGTGTTTTACCCTTGGTTATCTCCCCCTTTTTCTTGATTATCCCACTGTCAGGTTTGATCATCAAAGCCTGTTTTGGTTTGGTTGAACCCAACTTGGATTTCATATCCCTCTCAGTAGTTTTAAGTAAGATGTAAAGCTCTGTAAGAATTTTATTCAAACCTTTCATATTATAGTCTTTAATGAACTGCTTATATGTTTTGGGTAGGGAGTTGAGAACCATATCGATTTCCAACTCTTGACCCAGTGGGGAACCAAGACGGGTCAGTTGATCAAAGTATCCTTTCATTTTCAAAATGTGGGTACTAACTGACGAATGCTCAGTCATTTTACAAGCAGCCAATGCTTTAACTGTATCAAATCTCTCCCGCTTTATTTGTAACCGAAACATAGACTTCAGTGAAGATATCATATCCCAAGCAGTCATGTTTTCATGATCCCGTAATAATTCGGGAGTCATGGTGGCTAACATTAGGCAACCAACAATCAGAGAGTCATCTTGGTACTAATCATAAGCAGTTCTGACTTCAGTTGGAGCATTTCTGATAGGAGCATTTGGAGGGGGGGTTTCAAGAACATAGAACTTCTTTTCATGCCTAAGGACTGCCCTTAGGAATCGAAACCATTCGATGAAGTTCATTCCGTCCAATTTTTCCTTATCCAGGATTGATCGTAGTGTAAATTGGGATAAGTTGTTTGAGTTTGAATTTGAGGTAGACATCTACAAAAACATGATTTAATTTTAGTAACTTTAATATCTCAAATAAATGGATTAACCTTTCAAAAAATCATTTGATTTGAGCTAAGATCCATATTTCACCTACTTCCTTAAATGACCAATCAACTGTTTATGGAATTAGGTTATTTAGGTAGGCATCATCCAATTATGTTCAACATAACTCTTAGATGTCGTGGGATCCTATTCAATATATCGTATATTGAAATTGGCATGTTTAATCCCACTTCAACGCCTTGAAAATACTCATAAATGGCCAAACAACTGTCTATTATATTCTCAAGTAAACAAACCATACTAAGGTATCGTAATCCCACCTAAATACCAAACTTAGGGTTTACTGGGATCAGTTGTCCAAAATACGACTATTTAAGTGAATGACCAAGCAACTGTCTACTTAAATCTCATTATTTTGGCTCCTTGTCTTACACTATATTCTACCGGTATGATTGGCCGAGCACTAACCACACCGGAATCCTATATGCTCGAAAAGTACCTTAAATGGGTGGCGTTAAGTTTACGTTTTGTAAAAGGGTTTAATTTTAGAAAACATTATAATTCTTTTAAAACGTTTGACTTTATCTCTAAAATAATGTTTTAAAAGTTTATCTTATTAAATCATTTTGATTTTGATAAACATATCAATCATATTTTATTTACCGATTTAAATTTGTTTTGCGTTTGATTTTATTAACGTTTGCAGTTATTATAACAATAATAAAGCAATAATAAAAAAAACCACAACAATAATATATGGATTTGCCCCTAATGTGGTGTTGTGAGCCAAAACAACAACCACGGTCAATTCTAAGGACGTCTTCAAGCTCCCACTGGCCTCGCTATCTTGGTGAACTCCAGGGACTCCGTCTCGACCTCTTGGAACTCCGTCTTCGTTTACAATTTTAAATAGAAAGATAGCATATCCTACTCTATTTTACAATAGCCCTATCTAGGAAAATTTAAAAAATTAAAAATTACATCTCATGCAATTAATACATTTAATTTTCCGACATAAAAGTAAATCAATCACGGGTCTTTGGGGCAAACCATATATATGTATTTATTCTAAGCATAAAATAAACGGCTGAAATAATTAACATAATTAAAATGCCAAGATAACTGGAACAAATTATTATATGGCAATTTCAAATTAATTGACCTATTTTAACTGCAGGTTAACAAACCAGACCCAAAAGAGAATTGACCCAATAAAACCGGGCCTTGGCCCAGCCGTCTAAAGCACAAGCCCAACACGAGAACATTAGGTAAAACCCAAAACCGATATGGGCTAAGAGACTTTCAAAATTTAATTCTAAAAACGAAGACCAAATTCCCGAATCCCCTTTGAAAACCGACCAAAACTTACTACCGGCTCAAGGTCCAACACAAGATAAAACTTGGACCTATAACTAGGTCAATGACCAACAAACAAGGGCATCAACCGAATCTAGTAAATCCAAAAGACGGGTAGTCGGTCCACCGGAATGTAGTGACCAACGAATGGAACAGATCGCATATAGAACCGACGAGAAACTCTATTGGCAATAGACGAGTCAAGCAACATGGTAGCATCTTTAGGGCCATAGCCCCAAACACCTCGTCGAACCAGTTGCCTGGCTCCTGGCCAGTGGTGTAAAGGAAAACACGACCGTCCTGGTCCTCAACGGTCCGGAAGCCACCCGTATTTAGCGGTGGTGCGACAAATACACAAGCTCTAGTCGCTAAGCCTTTGGGCCAGCAACCGGCCGACGACCAGCCTGAGATAGTATCCAGCGGCTGTCGTCGTTTAACGGGTATCATCAAGTGAGGGTGAAAGAGGATGACGTTCCGAAAATGACCTTTCGAACTAGATATGGGCACTACGAGTTTTTAGTGATGCCTTTTGGCTTGACGAACGCTCCAGTCGTATTCATGGATTTGATGAATCGGGTGTGCCGCTCTTTCTTGGACAAGTCGGTGATTGTCTTTATCGACGACATCCTAATTTACTCAAGGGACGAGGCCGAGCATGGCGGACCTTTGCGGGAGGTATTGGAATTTCTTCGGAAGGAGAAGTTGTTTGCTAAATTTTCAAAGTGTGAATTTTGGTTGCAAGAAATTCAATTCTGGGGCCATTTGGTGTCGAAGGATGGAGTCAAGATGGACCCAGAAAAAGTGGAGGCAATGATGAGTTGGGAACCACCACACACAAGCCTGACGGAAATAAGAAGCTTCTTGGGCTTGGTCGGGTATTATAAGCGATTCATTCAAGATTTCTTGAAGATCGCTTCGCCGCTCACATCTCTAATGAGGAAGAATGTCAAATTCATCTGGACCGATGCCTAAGACCAAGCTTTCCAGACTCTCAAGAAGAAGTTGTATGAGGCGCTAATCTTGTCCCTACCCGAAGGTTCGGACGATTTCGTAGTTTATAATGATGCCTCCAAGTTAGGCCTCGGGTGTGTGTTGATGGAACGAGGTAAAATGATCGATTACGCGCCACGACAACTCAAGGATCATGAAAAGAATTATCCAAGGCACGATTTGGAGTTGGCGGCGGTAGTTTTTGCCTTAAAGTTGTGGAGACATTATTTGTATGGGACAAGGTGTACCCTCTACACTGACCATAAAAGTCTGAAGTATATTTTCGATCAAAAAGAGCTCAACATGCATCAGCAAAGGTGGCTTGAACTATTGAAGGACTACGATTGTGATCTACTCTACCACCCCGAAAAGGCCAATGTGGTGGCGAATGCTCTTAGTCGAAGGAGTCATGGAGGGGGAATCAAGCTAGCCCTCAACAGAATTGATGTGGTGTCAAGTTTAATGGATAACATCAAGGCAAATCAAATAGAAGCACTCCAAGAAGAAAATCTAAAGGCCGAGGTCATGGCTAAGCAACGAGAATTATTGACGGAGGATAACCGAGGTCTAAAACTCTTCCAAGGTCGGATTTGGGTACCAAAACTAGGAGGGAACCGTGAATTACTCCTAGAGGAAGCCCACAAATCCAAATATTCCATACACCCCGGTAGTACCAAGATGTATAGAGATATGAAGTTGCATTATTGGTGGCCAATAATGAAAACTGATATAGCAAAATACGTGGAGCGATGCGTCACTTGTCTTCAAGTCAAAGCGGAACATCAAAAGCCTTATGGAAGTTTGCAACCTTTGGCAATTCCAGAATGAAAATGGGAGCATATCACAATGGACTTCGTCACAAAGCTACCAATGACATTGAAAGGTCACGATACAATTTGGGTGGTGGTGGACCGACTTACTAAAAGTGCGCATTTCTTGGCAATGCGTGAAACGCTACCGATGGACAAATTGGCCAAACTCTACATCTATAAGGTAGTGTCGAGGCATGACGTTCCATTATCCATAGTCTCGGATCGGGATAGTCGATTTACTTCCAAGTTCTGGGAAGGTCTACAAAAAGAATTGGGTACAAAGGTCAAGCTAAGCACGACCTAATGACCTATCACCCTCAAACGGACGGGCAAAGAGAAAGGACCATTCAGATGCTCGAAGATATGCTGAGATCGTATGTTTCCTATTTCGGGGGAAGTTGGGACACCCATTTGCCTTTAGTGGAGTTCGCCTACAATAATAGTTACCACTCAAGCATTAGGATGGCCCCATTCGACGCCTTGTACGGACGAAAATGTAGAACACCCGTGTGTTGGATGGAAGCGGGAGAGAAGCAATTTGCAGGGCCAGTGATTGTACAGGAAACGACAGATAAGGTAAAGGAGATTCGGGGGCGTTTGAAAGCGACCCAAGATCGGAAGAAAAGTTACACGGACAAGAAGCGAAGACCGGTCGAATTCCAAGTGGGTGACCGGGTCATGTTGAAGGTATCGCCATGTAAGTGTATCATCCGCTTTGGGAAGGGCGGGAAACTTAGTCCCCCGTTTTCTTGGGCCCTTCACGATATTGGAAAAAGTCGGCTTACAAGCTTACAAGCTAGACTTGCCGCTGGAGATGGACAAAATCCATCCTACCTTCCATGTATGTTATCTTCGCAAGTGCTTAGCCGAGGAGGAGAGCGTCATTCCATTGACGGAAATTCGGGTGGACAATGGGAATAGGTGCGTGGAAGAGCCGGAATTCATATTGGAGTCTAAGACAAAGAAGTTGTGGCACAATGAAGTAACGATGGTTAAAGTTCAATGAAAGCATCAACGTGCTACTAACATGACTTGGGAGTCGGAAGAGGACATGAAGAAGTGATACCCACAGTTATTTGGATAGGCTAAATTTCGAGGACGAAATTTCCTTAAAGGTGGGGAGGATTGTAATGCCCAAAAATCTCAGTAAGTCGTATAGGACTTTTATGCCTTATTGTCTATTGACTAATGCGTAATTTAGGAATCAAGGATCACCAAGGCTTAACCTAAGGACCTAGCCTCGTAACTCTATCACGTGAAATCATTGAACTATTGGGAAAATCGAGCCTCGTGGTACGCTAGGTGAGAATGCTCGCGACTGTGACAAGTGTCACAGTCGCATGTCAAGGTCGCGGCAGGGAAGGTGGTCACGGTACATCGGTCGTGATAGTGACACACAACTGTAACATGTGCATAGTCGCCCGTCACAGTTGCTTCGATCGTAAGGGGGTGGAGTGTGGAGACATTGCCAGCGACAATGCCCTTGGGCAAGGTCGTCGGGCATAGTTGCCCTCGGCTGACTAGAGTATAACCCCCCCGCCCTTTGCCCGATTTTAAGCCACAAATCACCTCTACTCGATTTTCAGCCGCGATTTTTAGGGTTCTTAGGCGATTTTCTTCCTCCTTGCACCTCCAATCATTTATTGCAAGTCTTGGTTGGTTAGGGAACATTTATTGGGCATCAAACCTACTTTGGGGACTATTTATTGAAGTGGTTCCACCAAGATTCAAGATCAAGCTACTCACACCCAACTTTCTAGGGTTTTCCACTTTTCTAGGTTTTTGGTAAAAACCTAGATTGTTCTAGCGGCGCCGGTCTTAAGAAGGTTTAGCCGTGCCTAGAGTGAGCTTGGGGAAAGTCGCGTTTTGGGACATCAATTTGGAAGATCACCTTTGTCGTAGGGGCAACAACCCTTTTGTAATCTTATTTCTAGTTAGTAATTAGATTAGATGGTTGTTGTTGGTTTTCCTTTGCATTACAAACTGTAATTATACATGTGTTATTTATTTCCCCTTTTTGGGAGGCTCGTGCTATTGCAATTTTATATACCACATTTCCGTTTTTTCCGGAAATTTTTGTTATCCCTATTTTTTGGGTGTAATTACAGGAAACACTAAGGAAGGGGGATTTGGAAAAGAGGAAGGTGAGATCTGGAAAATGACATGAATGCCCCTTTTAATTTTCGATTTATTAAATAAATGGTTTCAGAGTTCAAAAATATCACAAAAATGTCATTGCCTTTAATGTCCATAGATTAAAATCAATAAACGACTTAGATCGGTTTTCACGGTTTACAACCTTTTTTTGGTTTCTCATTTGATTACCGTATATATATATATATATATATATATATATATATATATATATATATATATATATATATATATATAGAGAGAGAGAGAGAGAGAGAGAGATGATCATTTGTTAACCAATAAAATGTTGTTAACTTTGTGAACCTAGTCTATACTATCTTATAAAGTAGATTTGTGAAAAGTCTTAAAAACAATTAATAATGCATGAAGTACTGCTATTTCATGCATAATCTCTTAAAAAGTCTTAAAAACAACCAATGAAGCATAAAGTACTACCTTTTTAAACAAAAACTTTAAAAATCTCTTAATTACAATATGAGAAGCATATTGTACAACTTCTTAATGCTTTTAGAAATCAGACTCCAGATAGACGCTTCATCCTCCTTGTTTACTTCCCCAATGCGACCGAAGCTTCTCTTCCCAAGATGATCGATTGTTCATCTCCCCAAGATGACGATTGTTTCTCCTTCTTTTCCTCCCAAATCGATCTTTTGATTTATATATTAATTGCTTGTATCAATATTCTCTATGGTTTACTTTCTTCCTTCAACCTTCAAGTATCGATTTCCTGCTTGTATCGATGCCTTCAATCGAGCTCGATGGTTCATTCTCGATTCAAGGTAGGGTTCTTTATGGTTTCTATTTACTTTCCTTCAACCTGCTCAATGCTTCTGATTGTGGTCTATTTATTTATTTATGGTGGTTGTATCTATTGACCTTAAACCCTTCTCAATGCTTCTGATGGTTTTTGTATCAATTTCAACCCTAACATGATTTGTTAATTTATGGTTTATGTATTTGCTCATGTCTGTATTTGTTTTTTCTTTATTTATTCTAATGGTTTCAAACAATAGAAAGCAAGGTCTGTTGATTGTTTTTTTCAATTCGATCCTAATGGTCTCTATATTTGCTTAAGTTTGTATTTGTCTCATTTTATTCACTCAAAGTTACTTATATGTTAGTTCATGCCTTAATGTTGATCAGGTTCTTCAATTTATCGCCTAAACTTTATTCTCAGTGGTTCATTCGCGATTCAAGGTAAGCCTCTGTATGTACTTTGCATTTTTGGGATTTTGTGTGTTTATTCTCTTCTGAAGCTTTTGTACCGATTCAAGGTAATAGTTCTCTTTCTACTTCATACTTCATGTTTATTCTCCTTTTTTGACTTTGTTCCGCAACCAACTAAAGAAAATGTTTTATCTTTCCACACAACCATAAGAAGTCAGGTTTGTTTGATTTGGTTTTTGTGAATCTCCTCTATAGTTGGTGGTTGGGAGAAACTGTAATTGTAGTGCTTATCAACCTTCGAATGTTCTTGGGCAACATCCAACAATTAACGTCAATCTGGTATATCATTCTAAAACCTCTTAAAACCTCTCCACCCCCTGTCCCTCTTTATACATGCACACATAAACCTTCAGGTGATTGAATGTATTCTACTTAAACATCTTCTAGATCATACAATTTCTCATATTCAATGTATTTTACTTCAACAACCCCCACCTCATTTCCATTCACAAGTAATTTAACCAAAGAACCCATGTTTGTTTTTTGTTTATCTTCAACATTTTCAACAGAATGCTCAACATATGGTTTAGCAAAGATGTCTTTACTTGAGTTCTCATATTTAGATAGCAAATTAAGATCTCCAAATTGAATCAACTATTTTCTTCAGTTTTATTGGTTATGTTAATGGTTTATTAAGTTTTTGTTCTCGAGAAGATGAATTGTTCTTTTTGATTTAGAACCCTTCTTCCTCGGCCCTTTTAACCCTCCTGCCATGTGATATCCCTCTCTGCGGTGATATTGATATTATTAATATCCGATTTGGGTTTGGTTTGATCCCAAGACCGATGATTACAGAGTTGTCAAGCTTACGTGTCATGGATCGAAAGAGTGGCTGTAAACTAGATCGCCTCACCTGTTAATTTATATATTTGAGTTCGTTTTGACATATCTGGTCATGAACAAAGTTTAGAAGTTTGACTCAATCACATTATAGCTTTTACTACATATTTTATAAGACTTTTACCACAATCATGAATCGGTGCATGATCTAAATTCTAATTACTTTCTAATATATAAGTGGATTGGTCCTACTATTTTCATGAAAAACGTTAACGTTTATGAATCTTTCCCTTCCTACATTGGCATGCATCACTTCTTCCTGATAGTGTAAGCGTTTATGAATCGATCTACCAAGTTTAAGAACCTACCATTGGAGATACTCTTAGTTATTGGAGCATTTTATCTGTTTTAAAACTGAAATAAGCATTGTTTTGCATGTTAAATTTATTATATCATGTGTAGTGAAACTTTGTGTTTATATACTACAAAACTATGAATTTGTTTTGGATTGCTTGATATTTTATATTTAGATTTGTTTTGAATTGCTTGTTGTAATTGGTTTTTTGCAAGGTTCTAAATGGCGTGAGGCGTGGCGTGGCGGCGAGGCCAAACCTCAAGCCTTAGGAGCCATGGCGAAGCCTTGGCGTTTTCAAGGCGTGACTTATGGTGTCAAATTTCTAATTTATATACAATATTATATATAAAAACATATGTTTTGGCGTGTTATTCAATGAGTCAATAGTAATAAACAAGTTAAATTAGGTTATATATAGTAAAAACCCGCAAATAAGACATTAAAAACATAAAAAATACCAAATATTGCATTACAAAAACTGCGCATTAGGCCATGGCGTGCCACAAGCTTAACGTGGCGTGAGACACAAGCCTTGGTGTCATGGCGCGCCATGACGGCTGTGCGGCGAGTTTTTTAGAACAGTGGTTTTTTGACATCTTATGTTATTTAAAGGCCATGACATATATGTATATTAGTTCATAAAGGTTGAAGGGAAAATGAATGCAGTTCCTCGTAGCACAGAAATTGGCATACATTTAAAGACATTTAAAGTCAACTGGCTAAAACAACATTTTCTTATAACAAAAATGCCTAGATTAGGTAGAAAAAGTCCATAGTAGGTCCACATTTTATATCGGAGTTCTTTGCTACAGCGTACCGTTTGGCTTTTGGTTATGTGAAAGCTTAAATACAGAAGATGCAGATGCAACCTGATGTGGAGGGGAAATACCCTTACACAGGATATTTAGATTGAACAATGAAAACGCTCAAGGTCGGGGGATCCTCTAAGTTCTATACAGGGCGTCGAGTATATTGTGTTAGGATTGCCGCTCATGTCATGGTACTCTTTTCTTTCTTAATTTTGGATTCAGAAAGGAATATAGTTGACTTCAAAATTCAAAGGGTATTTAATTTTTACATGTATGTTCAGATCAATGGATTTTTGGTGACACAGATGACATGGATCTTCCTTTACCAAATTCAGAAAATGGAGAAGAAGGTTGGATTGTAATTTTTGTCGCGAGAACATAGAGTTGGTGTTGAGCGGTACCAAATATAAACCTGTCATAGTTTTTGAAATGAAATGAAGCATAGAATTGTTGTAAGCCATTTGAACTATACTTCTCTAGGGCAGGGTTAATCTCGAGAGTTCTATTTTAAACACATTAGCAAGGAGGATCAAGCTCATTGATCGTACCATTTATGGCTGAAGTGTTGATTTAAGATATTTTTTAAGCAGATAAAAGCCATGTGCTTCATAAGTTTGAAATGGATTCAAAAGAATTTATATGAATATTTTCAATTTGAACTTTATTTTACAGTATCTTATGTTGTGTTTTGTGATATTTTCAATTTAAATATGTGACTGTGTTTTAAGTGAATATGCTATGAATACATATTTAGGTATTTATCAATTTAGGGGTTCTTCTTTTGAGAACCCATGAAATTGTGGTAACTTTGAGAACTTGTGCATCATGTACTATTTCATGTGGTTTTATTTATCGAAGACCAACATTTTGAATATTGATGTTAATATATATGTTTCACAATGTGCGAGTAGTTGCACCAATTTTCCACTATCAATTTATAAAAACATTAACATCCCGCTGCATTGCGCGGGTACATAACTAGTCTAAGAAATGCATTTTTTAGTGTGGTTGTTAGTGTTTGTATATTTAATGCTAAAGGGTATAAAGGTAAATTCAAAATTGTCAATATTTCATTTATTTATTTGGGAGTTACAAGAATAAATAATCCATGATTCTAGCTTAAAAATAAATAAATCTGAAAGATATTACGAGATTCTTAAGGATTTATCCAATTTAAAATGGTAATTATCCTAATTTTTAAAATTATTTTCCATTTTTTATTTATGATATTTTTTATTAATAAATTATGTAACTCATATTCCTTCTCGTCTTCTCGCAAATTAGTTTATTTTCACTTTACCACAATTTAAATTCATATAAAATTATAAAACTAAAAAGGAAATAATAACCATCTGTATCACATATATCGAGCTTATAAGAAAATGATATCTACAATGCATAATGATAATTAATCTCTTGAGTTTTTACTCACTACTTTCAACAATCTTCAAAGAATTCATGATCGACTCTTCATGTAAGGAAATGAGAGTAAAGATTTACCTATTTAGGTTTTAATTAGTTTTTATGTTTCTTTTAATGTTTATTTAGATCTTAAGTGTTGTACATTGTTATCATTTTATCCGCCAAGTTATATGTGTAAAAGAAATATTAAAAAGACTTATGTCTTACAAAAATAAGGTGTTATAACGCGCCATAACATGTTACAATGGAAGTCAAGCTTTAGAGTGGTGTCATAGAAGTTAACATGGTGCTGAAGCCAAACCTCGGTGGTCAGTGTCGTAATGCGTCATAACGAGTTGTTTAGAACCATGACTAAACGTCAAAGAAATTGTTCCGACCATGACCATTATAAATTAGGCATTTTTATGGATTCTAACTTTGTTGCCATTGTCAAGGATTTTGATCACCTTGATATCTTGGCATGGTGAAAAAAAAGGCAGGTCGATCTCTTGATTTTCTTCGCCCTTGAACGAGATTTACTAACAGTCTACACTAGCACCATACCTTCATAATCTGCTGTTTCTTTTATTGGCAGGATGATGTTGGCATGAATTAATCGAGGTTGACATTTGTTTGAAGGATTGCTTGGATAGCTAAGACCAAATTAAGACATCCAATCACTCGAGAATGAATAAAAGATTATTCTACATAATTTATATTTGTAATCAATAATTTAATAATATATTTATATATAATAAAGAAGAAGTTAGAAATTCTTTACAAAATAATCGGACCTTCGATTTAATAGGTTAGCCTAACAGTTAAGAAACATGTTATACCAATCATGATCAGCTAACACATTTTTAGTTGACAACCGCTTATAATTGGGACTAGGATCAGCTTAATCGGTTGTACTTTTCAGTCACTATAATAAAGGCGGGTAGAGATCGATTACAAACCCGACTGTTACTTGATTTGTCCATGTCTGATTCTCAATAACTATTTTGATTTGATTTGTTCATTTACATGTCGGATTTTATTTGTTTATTTATCAATTCAACTACTTTGGTTTGGTTTTACGCTTCATAAACATGTACATGTGTAATTTTCTTACACGTGGTCATTAATTTCGGCTACAAACTTCTATATCAAAATTCAAACTCAATCGACAATAATGAACGGCAATGCGTATCCATTTCAATTATTGTAACGGATTTGCTATTTATACACATAACATTTTGTCGAATGACATATCGAAACGTTAGGTCTTCGAAAACGTACATTTTTATAAAATTATTAATAAAACAATATTATTTTATTTATTTTTCGTTATAAAATAAAGTGAATTTGAAGGTATTTGCTTTTGGCCTATTGCGCCGCCGCCGAACCCCCACGAATCACGGATGTACTATTCCTTGGATGACTAGAAAGGTCTTGTTACACAAACTCCCCTTTAAGTTTACTTCAATTGCATAAACTACCCTTTCACTTCTAAAAGTCACAAAACAGACCACACTTCTATTATTTACTTCTATTCTTGATTCTTGAATTTATGGTTTTTGTTTGTCATGTCTTATACATATGTTTGTTTGGTTTGTTTGTTTTTTGAGTAAACCTATTGTTCGTAGCTAATATTTAATTCCAACTGTTGTAATTATCTCAGTGTTGTTATTTCGTCATAAACCGATATATCATAATATTCGATTATGAATCACATTTATGAGTTTTGATCTATTGGAAGCTTTCCTAATTCTGCATCTTCGTAAACAGTGTTTTCATGTTTGATTTTTATATGTTTATTTTATCTCCAAACAGAACATAATGTAAGGAAAATACGGCTATTTTTTCAAGATCTTAATTAATCAAAATGCAAGGTTTTACAAAATATCAAGGATTAATTTTGGTTTCAAGAATTTGTAGGTAATTTATGAAAAGTAAGACTAAACCTCAGGGTGGTTTAAGCACAAAATCATAATAAAATCCTAACCGTCCCTATCTAACTTTATCCCGTTGATTAATTTTGGCATGATTTTAAATTACAAGAATCACCCCTACATTATTACATAGTAATAGTATTTCCTATAGTTATAATTATAAAACATTAAACCTGATTGATGAAACTAATTAAACTAATATACCTATTTCTTTTTTCTTTATTTTAACATAGCTGTTGCAGTTAACAAAAATGGTTAAACTCTAAAATTTCTATTTTAACATAACTGTTGGAGATGCTCAAACACATTGGTTGCCTTTAATAACAATTATTTTGCAATACTATTATAAAGAACAATCAAATTTTCGATCAATATAGTCTAGACGTATGATGACGTCACCAAAGATCCATTAAATACGACAAATGCAAAGCACACGATCGTAATAAATGGCATCATCGTCAAATAAATTGTCTTTATAAACCTACAAAAATAAATCCTTCGTAGAAACTATTTTAGGAAATTGAATTTGAGTGATTTAGGATTTAATTGTTTTCCATATTCCAAATTTACCCTTAATTAAGACTAAAAATGTTATAAAAACAACTATTGTGAAACAAGAAAACAAAAAAACAAAGTAATTGGATTGAAAATGTAAGTCGGTTAATAGCTTAGGGACTATTTACGTAACTTAGTTTCTTACAAAAGGCAAGTTTATTTTGATAAAGACTAGAGAGATGGTTTCCTCGTAGGATTGTAATTAGGGTTTTTATAAATCTGTCAATGCTTGCCTTCCGATTTTCAAACATTGCTTCCTTTCGATTCCTACTAGCAGTCGCTAACGATCTAAAATCCTGTTTCTCCATCCTTCAAAAGGGGGCTTGATTTCTGGGTTTTTGATTCCCTTAATTCTTGCCCCCATCGCCTTGCTTGCGTTTAAAGCAATTTGCAATTCACATATGTATATATGCATGATTGGGGATCTGAAGATTGTGAGTTATGGATAGGTTAATTGGAGGAGAAGTACGTACGGTCGATAGAATTTCGATTCTCTCGAAGAATTCACACACATTATTGCCGATGAGTTTTGCTGGAAATTACTTCAGGATCCGATCATCAATCGATTCTTTTTCCGTCGCTTGTGAAGCGTTTTCTGAACATTGTCAACTATAGGGGTTTCCATTCGTTTTTCTTTCCTTCGTAGCTTCTGTTGTCTTCTTCTACGTTATTCGGATCCGTCGCCTTGTAATTGTAAGTATTGATGGCTTCTGAAGTGGGGTTATTAGGGCCTGAGAATGATTTTTTTGCGAAATTGAAACTGAGTTCGAAAGTAAAACCAGAGCTTGAGGATGCTGATGTTGTAGAAAGATGCCCTAACGATCGTTACATCCGGGTAAGATCAAACTTCAATGTATACTATTAATATCTGTTGTGAAATAGTTATCTTTAAGGGGGAAATATTCATGATCTAACGTTTGTATAGTTATGTTGCTTGCATTGTTATTATAAAGATACCCCTGCATGGTAAGATCGGAGTCTAACATATGATGTCACTAGATTTGAAGCAACATAATAAGTATTAACTATTAAGACTATAATTCTGCCTAGATTGAAGTTTTATTATGGTTATGTTGCAGAGTGTTTATATGCATTGTTGAAGTAATATTGAATTGGTTTAAAAGATATATGATATTTCACCAGCATTGGACATATATGATATATCAACTAGTATATATTTTTTATTAACTGCTATATTTTTACTATTTGGTTTATTGGCCCTAGTGATAATTCTACTGGTTTCTTAGTTCTTTTTGTTTCTTTTCTTCAGTATAATGAAATGCTTGGGAGAGGAGCATTCAAGACTGTGTATGCTTTCTGCACTTGCATCCTATTTCCTTATATATTTTAGTTGTAGATATAACTTTATTTTACTGATTTAAGCTTATACGATTTTTTTTTTCTTTTTTTTACATTAGATGTATACTTATTTATGTTCTCTTTTTTGGTATGGGCAGATATAAGGGATTTGATGAAGTTGAAGGAATTGAAATTGCTTGGAACCAAGTGAGATTAGATGATGCTATGCAATCTCCAGAACATCTGGAGAGAGTTTATTCTGAGGTTCACTTACTGAGGACACTGAAACATGAGAACATAATCAAGTCATATGTTTCTTGGGTGGACGATGAGAAGAAAACCATTAACATGATCACTGAATTATTCACCTCCGGGAGTTTGAGACAGTAAGTCCTGTTTTTATTACTCTTGTAATTAAATTCCATTAGAATAAAGTTTAAACTGTCTGCATTTGTATTTAGATACCGAAAGAAGCATAAGAGTGTTGATTTGAAGGCTATCAAGAATTGGGCCAGGCAGATCCTTCGTGGCTTGGCTTATCTCCACAGTCATGACCCGCCTATTATTCATAGAGATTTGAAATGCGACAACATATTTGTCAATGGAAATCATGGACAAGTAAAAATCGGAGATCTGGGATTAGCAACTCTGATGCTGCGTCCAACTGCTAAAAGTTTGATTGGTAATTCATTTAGATGCATTTGAAAGTGTCACAGCTTCGATTAATCAAAATCTAGCAGAAGTTCTAATCGGTTCATTGGATTGCAGGAACTCCTGAATTCATGGCTCCAGAGCTTTACGAAGAGGAATATAATGAACTTGTCGACATATATTCGTTTGGCATGTGCATATTAGAGTTGATTACTTGTGAATATCCATATAGTGAATGCAGAAATCAAGCACAAATATATAAGAAGGTTACTTCAGTAAGTTTCTCGTTAACTATCTTCTATCACTTGGGTGTTGTTTGTTTTTAAGTGGTACTTAAGTCTTATTTCACTTCTCATTGATAAGAAGTGGTGCTGATGTAATCACTGTTTTTGTAAACTGATAAATGTACTGAATTGTATTATACCACAATGTTGATGTGTGATCTTGGTTTTGCCTTGTTGCAGGGTATAAAACCTGCTGGTCTTTCAAAAGTAAAAGACCCACAAGTCAAGCAGTTCATAGAGAAGTGTTTGGTTCCGGTGTCTCAAAGATTGCCTGCACAAGAGCTCCTTAAAGATCCATTTCTTGCCTTAGAAAGTATGAAGGAGCGTGTATCTGAGCCCAAGTCCAACTTGCCAAAGCTCAACTTATGTCCCATGGACATAGACCGTAATGACAATACGATGTCATCTGGTAGCTCCTGTGTGAAGAGCAACAATAGCAGCCCCCGTTTTCCATCAATTGAAATCCAGTGCGTCAATGAGAGAAACGAAATCAGACTGAAAGGGGAGAAGGATCAAGAGAACTCTATCTTGCTATCCTTGAAAATAGCTGATTATACTGGTAAGAGCTTTGTTTCTGTGTAAAGCTATTCTTTATTCTTTTCTTCTATTGCTATTCGTGTTCCAATTCCATTGTTTTGTTTTAACAGGTCAAGTGAGGAACATTAAGTTCACATTTTATCTGGACATTGATACTGTGCATTCAATAGCTCTTGAGATGGTTGAACAACTTGACCTGTTGCATGAAGATGTTGCTGTCATAGCAGAGCTGATCGATGATATGATCATGAAATTTGTGCCAACTTGGAAACCTTCATTTGGGAAATCTAATTCTAGTGGAGGATCTACTTCACCTGAAGGCTCTATAATGGTTCAAAATGGGCAAATTGCATTGGTTTCACCAGCAAAGGTTCCTGGAAAGGAATTGGCAGAACCAAAGAATTATGGCTGCAAAGGGTCAGACAATTCATCATCTACATATTCTGGTGATTGGATGAAGAGCTCAGGGGTGTCTTCCAATGATTCTTGCAACAAAAACATGTCTAATGATTCTCCCTTGTGGCTAAATCCTGATAATGGCGAAAAAGATGTGTGCGAAGATTTGAAGCAAGAGCTTGATGCAATTGATGCTCAATACCGTCAATGGTGTAGCGAACTCCAGAAGTTTAGAGAAGCAGCAATTGAAAATGCTAAGAAGAGATGGGTCTCAAAGAAGAAGGTGCCGGTTTTCTGACCGAGTGTAAAAACTAGCTGCAAAGATTTGAATCATTTTTTCCGTTGTAGTGCTGTTTTGTGAGTTGCGGTTGTTCTAACTTGGCTGTTCAGTTTTTCTTTCATTTCCCCTGTTCTGTTTTTCTTTTATTTCACCCTTTGAATTTTAGATGGTTGTCTTAGAATTTGTGTATGCTGAATTCATTTGCCATAATTGATTTAATCTTGAATTGCAAATTTTGAACATCATTCCTTGTGTCTTTGTGTTTTGTGTTCCTAGTTACCATTTGCTTTATCATCCACTTTACATCTTTACCTTTGCTTTGAGTGAGATATATATAATGGATTTGTTTGGTTTAGTGGTAAATTATGTGTAAATTTTTTCCTTGAGACTTACCTTTTTGTGGGACATACCGAGCTTGTTTGGTTGGGTTAGCAGCAAAATATGCATACATCTTAGAGGCGGTTTACTAAACCCTTTTCAGGTAAACGCTTACTGATATCTCTTATCTTACTAATTGAGAATGACAATGATCAAGAATCTTATCCGGTAAGTAAGGGAAAAGACTCTTACCAAGTAAGCGCTTACCTGATTTAAGATGCTTACCTACAATCTATTTTGATGGCCAAGAATGTTACATGATAAAGTAAGGGGGCGTTTGGTTTGCAGGAATTGATTGGATGTCAAGTAAGGGTTTGGATTTGGAGGGATTTGGATTTGGGGGTTTTGAAATCCCGACACATTGCAAAGCAAAGGAATTCCAAATCCATCAAGTTAAGGATTTTAACAAGGTCAAAGGATTTCAAATCTAGTCAACAAATTCCAATCCAGTAAACCAAACACAGGATTGGAATGGATTTGAAATCCAAATCCCTCCAAATCCATTCCAATCCCGCAAATCAAACGCGCCCTAAGAGTAATTTCTCTTGTCTGTAAGCATTTAGTGAACGACCCCTTACCCTGTGGGATATTAGATGTTTGTATGGTTTAGTGGTTCCCTTGAGACTTTTACTTCTACCTTTGAGTAAGATATACTTGGTTGGTGTAAATCTCACCTTCCAGACTTCATCTCTTTGCCTTTTGAGTGGGACATATCAGGTTTGTTTCGTTTAATGGCACTGTCTTTGCATATTTTACCTTCCAGACTTTACTTCTTTACCTTTGAGTGAGACATACCTGTTTTGTTTGGTTTAATGGCAATGTTTGTGTAGATTTTACCTTCCGACTTCACTTCTTTATCTTTGAGTGAGATATACTGGGTTTGTTTTGTTTAGTTGCAAGGACTGTATTCATCTTATCCTCCAAAATTTACCTTTGAGTGCGATAAAGTTATATATTGGGTTTATTTGGTTTGTTTTTTAAGAGCTTGTATAGGTATTATATTATATGACCCCTACTACAGTTATGATCACCAGGAACAAACAAAACATTTAAAATCAAGTGAACAGCACCTATGTAAATCTTGAAAGCTCATACATACATAAAGAATCACAATACCAAATTCTGAGATAACTTTAAACCTTTGATTTACAAGAAATCTGAATACCCAACAAAAGCTGTTCATAAGTTTCCATTATCTTAAATGCAGGTTTCCACGGGAGAGACAGAATCGACAATGCGTAGAGGAGAAACAACAAAGCAACACTTTCCAATCAATACGAAATTATTGGATAGCATCGGACACTTAAAGACGACATTTCATCCACTTGTAGCATATGAAACAGGAATTTAGATGCGAACTATTATTACTACTATTTACTACCAGTTCTCTTTGACAATTTTGGATTTCTCAAGAATGAACTTGCCTTCCTTGTACTTTTGTGATTCCTCATACGCCCGTTCATATTTCCAACCCAACACCTCACGGCAATCAGAGCAGAACACATCAGCAACCGTGTGGAGACCAGTCATGAGATGCCTGTCTTCTTTTGGTCCCATAGAAACATTCATCGCATGGGAGAACAAAAAGGCTCTACCATTCCTCCCCTAACATCAATCAAAACCACCCAATTTCAATGCAAAATCAAGTACCCTCATAATCCGCAATTAAACTGAATCAAACCAAACATACCCAGTATATCCCATCCCACCCACCAAAGGGTAAGAAGTACCCAAACCTTACCTGTGCCTCAAGAGACAAATATGTTGTTTCTTATAATCTTAATTAAACCAAACAGACCCGGTACATCCCATCCCATCTGGAGGTGAGGTCTGATGGTAAGATGTATGCAGACCTTACCTTTGTCCCAAGAGATAGAGAGATTGTTTATAATCCGCAATTAAAACATAGCAAACCAAACAGACCCATTATATCCCATCATACCGGGAGGTAGGCTCTGAGGGTATGATATATGCAGACCTTAGACCTTACCTTTGTCCCCCTTTCCAAGAGACAAAGAGGTTGTTTCTTATAATCCGCAATAAGAATTCAAATATCTCCATTATTAGACACGCTACAAAAGACAACAAGAAACCCCTCTGTCTTATCCCATGCTAGTCCTTGCAAGCAAAATTGAAACCTAACAGACATACTAGAAGAGTAGAAGGATTAACCCCTCCTAGACCTTTCAAACATAAATACATAATTACCATCCTTCCAACAAACTTCCCACATTGGAATATTACTATATATATAGATTTTTATCAAGAAACTACCTTTTACATGGTTTGTTCTTCCTTGAAACTTAATGCCACAAACCCAAATCAAGAACAAAGATGCATCATTTAACTTGATAGAAATGCATAGAAATTACCATATTTATTTATCCATATGTTTGTATATGGCTAAGGTGATGGTATGACACATAATAGGGGCAGGTTCCTTTAGGAATCTAATTTTCATTAAGAACCGGGGGACCGCCCACAACGCGACATGTGGCATATTCATCAGGAATATGGACGTGTTATTCATCATGAATGTGTGATTCATGACGAATAACATGCCCATATTCATCATGAATGTGTTATTCAAGATGAATATTCATCCTGAAGAGGGACACGTGGCACATTGTGGGTTGTTCTCGGGTTCTCTACGAGAAAACAGGTTCTCAACCGAACTTTCCTTTATATAATACTCATATAAAGATGCAAACTTCTGTTCAATAGCTGAGCTCTCAAACACTATGTATGCATACAAAACAATTCATCATCTGCTGCAAGAATTTTACCCCCTTTTCATCTCTAATTACTTGTTCCAATTCAGTAACACAAACCAACATATGCCACCATTTCTCTTGATCTTTGAGGAAGAGCAAGACAAAGTTGAGAATAGGATATGGAAACTGGGTGTTTTCTTATTCCCAAACATAAGCAAGTAATCAAGAAAATGTCCTTCTTGTACTATATTTTCAGCAAGAAACATCTTCTGTTTACACAAAACTATGATTTGGGAGATCAAATCCACTATACAGGATTTACAATTCAAAACCCACAATTGATATAGATAGGACTTCATAGATAGATCATCAAACAAGCAAAATCAAGAATTGAACTTGAACAATTTCACAGATACTTACAGTCTAACAATCAGTAATTCTGTTTAAATAATAATAAAAAAACTGACCTGAAAAGCTTTAGAAATGACATCATCGTGAAGGGCCACATGGTTTCGACAATTACAGCAACTGTATAACCTTGGACCAACCATTTCCGCCATTGATGATGATGATGATCAAATCTCACTCAACTGCGATATCAAATCTGTTAAATACCCAAATGAATCAGATGATCACTCAAATGAAAAACCACTATCTATCAACAAGAAATCTTGATACGTAACTTGTACGCACTTCTTTGACCAAGTATATCTGCTTTTAAACAAAGTACTATTAATTATAATGATTTTTTTAATATATAAAAAAACGATGAAATTGAAATGGGTAATTGGTAATCATATGATTAAGCTGAAGAAAACATAAGATAGAATGGAAATCAAGCGTACCCAGTAACTGAAAGTAGTTGAAGTGTAGAACATGAGGATCCAAGGTGTGATGACATTCGACTTGTTGTATATTTATGGCATAAAAATGATGACTTTTTGTTTGATTAATGCTAATCAACACGGAAACTTGCAAATCCGTGACGTGGGTATTTCAATTTCTTTCTGAAAAATTATGATGAAATGGAGATGAGATGGTAGGGTTTTCTTGTCTTTGTTTCTTGTGTTTTGGAGTTGGATGAGCTGTGTCGGATTTTAGGTGGGTTTCTAATCAATTTTTCTGCTTGCCGACCCCTTTTTCAATTATGGTGTTTATCCATCACAAACCCTTCATTTCCATTTCCATTTCCATTTCCATTTTCATTTTCATTTTCATTTCCATTTTATTTTTTATCCATTTTTATTTGTTTTCCTACCAACCCGTCGGTAGTAGGTGTTGATCTACTCTGTTGGTTTGTTAACAACTTTAATTTTGAAGAATTTTTATGGCTTATTCGGTAAACTATATTTGAGTGTTTTTGACTTTTGTTAAGTGCTTTTTGTTAGTGAGTTAATAAGCTTAAAGAGATGTATGACTTATTTGATAATCTTGGGGAAATTTTCAAAATAAGTTAGAGTCTAAAATATTTTTGGTTAAGTCTTAGGAAGATGAGAAAGTCTCATTTTGGTACTTTTTCACCTCTTGTTGTCCCACATAGTAAGAGTGAATTTTGATCCTTATAATTAGCTGTCCGTTAATTTTTTCGTTAACTCCGTTAGTTAGTTAATTCGGTTATTTTTGGAGGGAAATTGAATCATTGCACCTTTTCATGAAAAATTGCACCTCTTCATGAAATGTTACACCTTTTCATTTTTTCCTCTATATATATCCTCCTCTAGACACCGAAATGAAACATCTTTTTCAATACATCAGATTGCTAGAATTTGTGTTGCTATAGAAACACAAATTTATAGTTTCTAGAAATCCTTGAAACTCAATAGTTCAACCGGATTATCACCACAAAGTGCGGTGTTGATAATTGCTCTACATACGTTGCTTCATTGTATCTTGAGAAGTAATTCGCCACAAACCCATAGCACTATGTTCTATCGAATGGTGGGGGCGAAATTGCTTTAAGGATAGAGATAACTCGCCTTGAAGCAATAAATAGTAGAATTCCTTGTTATTCTATTCCTTTAGTTTAGAACCCCAAAAAACAACAGATAAGTCGTACATGAGTGTTTGTTAATTGTTTATTCATTAGGCCCATGACTTATTCACTAAGCTATAAGTTTACTGCATGAGAAAATGTCCACCGCAGATACAACCAAATGATCCCAGATAATAGCCGGAATCAGATGTGAACAAAATTTTACAACAATGCGAAAATATGGCCCTAGGAAAATGTGATCATGGGGTTTAATCATTTAAGAACTCTAAAATTTATGAGATCCATCACAACTTATACTTTAAGTTTTTGTTTCACATGATTTTTTTATCTAAGTATAATATTTAATGTATTAATTAAATGTTTCATATGTATTCGGTTCACAATATGAAATTTTTTTTACGTGTTTTTTGTTTCACAAGCACACCAAAAAGGTTCAAATTGTGAACTGAGTGCATGTGAAACAAACACATTGTGGAACAAATATATGTTAGCAACTACATTAAATTCTAGCCATAGATGACAAAAAATTATATGATATAGCACACGATGCACTGGTTCTTAGAGATCTCACGATTTAAAGAAATCTCAAAAGGTCCACCAATATGATCAAATCCATTTAAAATAAGGTAATCCACAATTAATGTAAAAGTAAGGCATCGTTTGGCAAAAATAAGCTATATAAGCTAGTTTATTTTCTGGATACATGTTTAGATGGATATAAACTAGCTTATAAGCTACTTGGAGTAGCTTATGAGGAGCTTTTTATGATTATTTCAATTATACTCTCATTAATATCCATTATTTTAATTGATTATTTTTTCTATGTATCTTTTTTGATAATTTTACATGCTTATAAGCTAGTTTTTACCAAACGTGACTTTTTCATCAGCTATCTTATCAGCTAGTTTGCCAAACATAGCCTAAGAACAATCACAAATATATAATAGTCACGATGAAACGCAAAACATGAAACTAGAACTTAATGTAGTTCTGTTGTTGGTTGATAGTGAATGTCCACAAGAAAGGAGAGAACAATTTTATTAACCAAATAAAAGTTACAAACAATTTACAAGATCAATGATCATCCAAGAAATCAGCAAAAAAATGTCTCCAATCTGTTCAGCTTGCCAAAAATGGAAAGTCAACTTCATTTTTTTTTTTGGATAAAGAGGTCAATTTGATTTTTATCGAAGGCCAATGAAATTTGACCTATAAATTGTTCCTTATTAAAAAAAGGCATACTTTATTTTGAAAATTTTAATTGTTACACTTTTGTGAAATAAGGCTATGTTGGTACACGAGACATGGTGGGACAAAACTCATTGTTCCATGTTTGGGCTCGACATGGACATGACAAGAACTCATTGTCCGACATTTGGTGCGACATGAGACAGGAACAAAAAATGTTTTTTCTTGTTCTACCAAAATAGGTGGAACATGATGGATAAGAATAAGTAGAAACTAAAATATTATTAATTAACTATCGTTTGATATATAACCTCAAAAATGATATTTGTTTTAGTGATCACCACCGCTAGTCGTGGTTGCCGCTACCATCGATAGCCACCGTCAGCCACCTCCACCTCCACTACAAACAACCTCCTCCACAACCACCACTGTCCATCACCACCACCACTACCACCGTTGGTCACCTCCACCTTCTTTACTACAAACAATCTCCTCCACCATCTCTATAACCACTTACCACCATCGTTCATTGCCACCACCATTACCACCATGGGCCACCTCACCTCCATCATAACCACCACCATCGGCTACCACTACCACTACCCATTTCCACCATAACCACCACCATCGGCTACCATTACCACCTTCGGTCGCCACTATCGGCGACCACTGTCACCGTCGGCCGCCACTATCGGTGACCACTACCACCGTTGGCCACCATCATCGGCTACCACTACCACTATCTACCATATTCACATCCTCTACAACCACCGTCGGCCAACAACCACCACCGTCCATCTCCACCACCACTAGCACCGTTGGCCACCACCACCTCCACATCCACCATAATCAACACCACCTTCGCTAATTGATAAAGATTTTCCAATCTGAATAGAACATAATTTCTTCTTTGTATGAATCGTGTTTTTTCAAACTGCCATCAATTTTATCAAAAGTTTCATTCAAATTTGGTACTATTGTATATGTATGTATTTATGTATACATGAAAATTGTGTAAAAATGCTTATAAATTAAATTATTTATTTATTTACTTTATTTGAGTTAATTATAACTATGGTATGAGATCATGTGAGAAGTGTGAGAAGTACTTTTAAACTGTTGATCACTTTTAATCAAATACCCACCCATGAATTGTGGCTTAAAAGAGAATTAATCTGGTGCATCTTGGTGCATTTTATCTCGATGCATTTCATCTTAATGTTCGTCTATTTCTCATCCAATGGTTGATAACCAATTCTCACACTTCTCACCAAATCTGGCACTTCTCATCGAACCCAGCCCTTATAACTATTATATGATATATATATATATATATATATATATATATATAAGGGCAGGTTCAAACGAGAAGCTAATTATTTTGCGAGAAGGCGAGAAGTGTTTAATCATATATGATACACAAGCTTAATCATATATGATTAAACACATGTTATATTGGAAATACATAGACGTTTAATCATATATGATTAAGCACACCCACAGGCCATGTAATCATATATGATACCACACTTTTCGCTTTCTCACAAAATGTTTAACTTCTCGCATGATCCTTTCTCTCTCTCTCTCTCTCTCTCTCTCTCTCTCTCTATATATATATATATATATATATATATATATATATATATATAATCATCAAATAACTTTTGGGGGCAACTTGTCTACTTCTGTCCTGTCCTGTCCTACCCTACCAAACACCAGACAGACACTTGTTCTGTCCAGTCCAGTCCCGTACAATCCTACCCTCTTGTTCGTCTTGTTCAGTCATGTCTGTATACCAAACACTATAGTTTTATCCCTAATTATAGAGATTTATTAGAGAGAGTAATTAATTTTTCAATCTCATAATTAAGGTAGAATGGGAAATTAATCCACTTCTTTTTTCAAAATTGGACACTTACTTTGGGACAAATTAAAATAGAAATGTTGACACTTGTTTTGAGACAGATGGAGTACTACTTATTAGGGGTGTTCTTCTAAACCGCACAAACCGTCAACACCGCACTGCAAAATGCCGTTTAGAACTTTCGCGGTGTGGTTTGCAGTTTTGAGTTATCAAACTGCGGTTCAAACCGTACCGCACTGCATAGTATATTTTTTAATTTTATATATAACATATATATAATTTATGTAATATTTGTGGACTTTGTGTTTTGGACTTTTGAGTTTGATCCAATACGAAAATTGGCAATTGAAAATCATGAAAGGTATTACATATACAAGACATCATATGAAAATTCTTGAGAATCAGAATCCCAAGTGCCTACACACACGTCTAATTTAGTTTGAAGTTTGTTTGTTTTTTTTACTTTTTAGACTAATTTTAATTGTGCAATATGTATTTGGGAATCAGATTTATTGAAACTCTTTATTTTTTTGGAACTTTATCGTCGATCTTATAATGTATTTTTAAACTTATAATTATTGGATTGTAAGCATAAAGTGTGATAGGTACAAACCGCATAAACTGCACCGCACCGCACCACATTTTGCAGTGCAGTTTGAGGTTTATGCGATGCGGTTTGTGGTTTGGAAAGATGCTCAAACCGCATATGCGGTGCGGTCTACGATTTGACCCTAAACCGCACCAAACCGCACCGTGAATACCCCTACTACTTATGCCAATGAGTCGAACCACCTGCTCCTACGACATGCATTGCAAGCCTAGGTCGCTCGCTATGCTGCGATTGAACCATGTGATCTCTAGCTTGCAAAATCAATGCCATGTTTAGCGATCATAAACTAACTGATAACTCTCATTCTAAGCGTTATTTACACGTCATTTGTGTGAGTTTTTCTTTCATTTTAGTTGTGTTTCCTTTTTATTTGTTTGTCTTTTTTCCTTTTATTAATTTATTTTCATTTGGAGTTGTTGAGAACGTTTTGATGGTTAAACACATCATTTTTTTGGGTTAAAAGTCACTGTTCTGCAGTGGGCACAGTCTGCCCACCGAGGGCACCCGAGGATACATACGGTATTTATACTGCATATTCGTATTCGTATTTTAGGGGTATTACAGTATTCAAGGCTGGAAAATATCTGGATATAAGATGGTGGATGCAAGTTGGAAGATTCCTCAATCATTGTACTCTTTTGTCTAGTGGTTAATAACCCTTTAACTTGTGGGTATTACCCATTGGGTAAAAGTCTTATTTTCTCTTATAAATAGGTTGTTAGCTTAAGCATTTAATCACACCTCAACCTTCTCCAGTTCTATTTACTCTCTCCTTGGAAGAGTTTTAGAGCTAAGAAAGTTGTCTTTAATTTTAAGCATGTAATTTTTTGTATTTTTGTTTCTGCCCTCGGTTTCCTGCTGAGGGCATGTCTGTAGCTTAACTTTAATTTTATGCAAGTAGAGTAACAAGTATTTCCTTTCTTTCTTTACGTCTTTTATTATTTCCAAGTCTTTTATTATTTATATGCTCTTTATTATTATGCCTTTTTTATGTCTTTTATTATTATACAATTTATTATTATGTCTTTTATTATTATGTATTTTATTATGAACTAACCATCTTTTGGGTAAGGGTGTGAGTCAACTTGAGACTAGTAGGCAACACTTGGGTGTGGCCATCATTACTAGCTCTTAAGCTTGGTCACTTAAGTCGAGACTTAACTTCAACGCTGATAAGCCGATCACTTTGAAGTGTTAATATTAAATCTAGACCTCGAGAGGGGCGGATTTGAAATACGGCTTAAGGGATGCACAAAGATTTGAGAGAGTATTTGATAATCACGTAGAGATACGGGTTTTGCATGATTTATTACGGTTCACACGTCGGAGGGGATTTATATCACAAAGAGATTTGGGTGTAAATCTCCACACCGGTAGAACTTGATTTTTATCAACGTAATTAAATCGGTAAGATTAAGAGTTGGTAACGATGGACACTTTATGGCCATTTTGTAGGACCGGTCTTTAAAAATCCACTTTCGAGAGATCGGGCTTTTTATAGATTTTCCGTTTTACAAAAGGCCTAACCATTTGTTACTACGTCAATCTCAAGGAAAACTTACACCCATACCCATTTTAGTTTATTATTTAGTTTTTGTTGTTAAAACACCAAACTCGTTCAAAAATATTTTATTCTTCTCTAACTGAAATCGGTGTATTCTCGACTTAGGACTTGAAACTTTGAAGTCCAATCCCTGTGGATACGATCTCGGTATATTTACCACTTTATTACTTGTAGCGACCATAGTGTCGGTGTATACTTGCGCCCACACTGTGGACCTATACGGTTTTTCCGCTACCACTAACTTATTTTCACTTATTGAAAAAACTCCGTTTGGTAAGTCATAAACTAGCATCTTAAAATACCTACTCGAGGTGTGTTTCAGTAAGCTTTAGAAGTTTTCTTATTGCCTTTTCCAACCATGTCTCTTATATTTTATATAAATGAACAAAACCCCTATCATTTTAAGTAATTTTACGTTATCATTTAGCATATCAACTAATAAGTTTTACCAAACATAACTAAGGGTCTATTTGTTAACAGCTTAATAAGTTTAATGAGACTCACAGCTTATTCGATGAGTTATACATAACTGTTTGGTAGTGGCTTAATGATATACAAATTGGCTTATTCAAATAGCTTGCAGGGGGAGCTTTATGCAAAATAGAAAGACAAGTTTTTTCCAAACTTTCCCCTTCCAATTAAAAAAACACGCTCCTTTTATCTATGAAAAAACCTTTCTAAACAAAAACCCACCAATCTATACAAACATATTAATCCACACAAACAACTTTATCCGTACAAAATTTAATAGAAATCAACCAAACAACCCTTTAACTTACAAACCAACATCTAGCTTCTCTCCTCAGCTAGTTCCCAAACATAGCACAACTTTCAACAACAAAAACTATATATTTTTAAACAATTAGTTTACTAAAGATTTTGGCACATGTTTTTGACATGACTTGTAAAGTTGGAAAGGGAGTACCAACAATGTTTGCTTCATAATGAATAATACCAATAATGTTGATACACTACAAAAATAAATAGCATTGTGATACTACAAAATGTGGAAAGAGCTTAAGTTAGAAATAACCATTTTTAATTTTGTATCAGATTACGAAAACCGCATAATACGCTATCTTAATAGTATACTCGCTTCTTTATTCTTCAACCAACTTTCATTTCTTTCTCTTCGTGTTCTTCATCACCAGCTACGGCCCTTGAATTCATCGATCTCCAAGAACTCAACACATGAACTATTGCACACAACTTTAACAAGAATGACGTAACCATTTTTCTATAAATCCCCATATGTTTTTTTAATCTTCGATGTTTAGTGGTTCCGACTCCAGTTCCCTCACTTTGTCTTGCCCTGAAACCGAACATACAAAATGATCAATATATGCACAAAGAGAGAGAGAGAGAGAGAGAGAGAGAGAATTGTCGTAATAAAGATAAGTTCATCCAAACTCGCTACAACGAAACCTGTTTTATAGAATGTCAAATATGTCTAAATTTCCTAATAGACTGTTCTATAAGATCATAACAATTGTTTGTACTATGTAAAGGTGTTGGGATATGTTGATATGATGCTTTTGGATGTCCTAACAAATTTTTTAGTACAATTTTGAAATAACGTGTCCTATTAGTCTTTTTATACGACATTATTTGAAAAACGTCCTACAAAAACATGTCTTTCATAGGACACTTCTCAAAAGTGTTCTATAAAAAAGTGTCATGAAAAACTCGTTAGGATGTCCAACTACATCCTAACATATAGGCGCACAATTGTTTGATCCTATGCACTCAAGTCCTACAAAGCAGTTCCATCTAGACATCTTTAACAGTAGAAACTAAAAGCGGTTTATTAAGACATTTAGACATCTTTAATGGCGGAAACTAGAAGCAAATATAGAACATACTTGATCTTTCTGCAACACCCAAGAGGCGCCTTTGCAGCATAGATGCAATGAAGAGAAAAACAGAGCACATTCCAAACATTACGGTAATTGGGAATGCATCAACCTTCAATAACAGTTAAAACAGAGTGGTTAATATAAGCTCGAGTGTATATATGTGCATAAGACGAGATAGAGACAGAGAGAACTCACATTATACAGCACGATGCATACAAAGATGTTAAGAGGAATGCGGAAAAAGTTCATAATCGTGCTTCTAGCCTCTTCCGGAATGTATTGAGACCTCATTTTCATAATAGATGGCCAGAATAAGCCAACACAGGCTTCAAATACACAGAATCCAAGAAGCTGGATACACCCTGCAAATTTGATGCTTCCACCCTTCTCTTGAGAAGGAGCCACCAAAAACTGTTGAAAAGAAAGATAAAAGATTTAAAAAAAGCTCATCTTTTTTGGTGAATGGATCTAAAATGAGGTTAAAAGAAAGTGTTGCATACGCTTGTAATGACGGGAAGCAAAAGAGAGGCAGAAGAGACAACAAAAACGACTTGCATGTAGCTCTCGACTTTGATTGATGCACGGGCCAACAGCCGAGAAGCCAAAGAGCTTCCCAACATGGAGGATAACATGAAAGTAGCAAAAATGAAACCATGTGGAATGTCTTCGCCATTTGGACTCAAAGCAGGAGTCCATAAGAACACAAAAGTGTACATTGATCCTTCAAAAAGAGATTGTATTGCACCCAACAATGCTATCTTTTCATCTGATTTTATACAAAAAAACAATATTAGGTAATAATTTAGTTAGGAGGGAGGAATATATATGTAGGGATAGGTTCAAATGAGGACCATAAATATTTTGAAAACCAGTATATGCATATATATATATATATGTATATATATGCATTGATGCATATATCAAAAATATGTATCTATCAATTAGCATATTAGTAAATGTATACATACTATATATACATTGGTGCATATACCCATTGAAATTCATATAGTGTATATGCATCAATGCATAACAGGTTCTCAAAATATTTAGTTCTCTTTTGATCCTTCCATTATATACGTATACATACATAGAGGAAGGTTCAGGAAAACCTCAAAAAATTGAAAAACTGAGGAACACTCTGGTAACTGTTCATCTGGACGGTATGCACATGTGCATACAAGTAAAATAAGTTGTTTTTTTGGTTTTTATACACATGTGCATATACACGTGTACATTATGCATTGTATGCATGGATGGACCATCCAGATGAACGGCTACCAGGGTGTTCCTCAGTTTTTCATTTTTTTATGGTTTCCCCTAAACCTGATCCTACATACATATATATATGTGTGTGTGCATGTGTGTAAGAGAGAGGGGGAGAGAGAGACCAGAAGCAATTGCCACAGCAGCTCCCCTGAATTGGGTCAATAAATCCTTGCTTTCGGATGCATCACCATAATTTTCAGTCCAGGATGATATAATGATAGCCATGCCGATGGCAAGAAAGATGGAAGCTGCATCAAATGGTGCCACAGGCCCCATTGCCAATGAACCAACTAATAGATTCCCAAATAAACCAGCCAATATAGCAACTAATCCGTTCCCAAGAAAGATTGCCTTGGAGAATGTTATCGATAGCCATTGTTGCTCAAAACCCCTCTACAGATAGAAGATAAGTTAGAACTAAACACAAAATAATGACACAAAAAATGCACATTATGGTCTACTAGATGATGCAATGGAATGGTCATATCAACCAATCAGTCTTCCATCTTATAGCATAATTCTTGAATCTGATGATAGCCATACACTCGATTTAGTAATGGAAAAAAGGATTAAAATTGTCACTTTCACTTGATAATAGGTAATGAAAAAAGAGGATTTGAACCCATGACCTCTAAAAGATAACCACCTAAGGATCAGGCTAGATACCATTGAAGTTGTACAATGCCAACAGATCAAATTAGAGCATCAAATTAGAAATTTTAGTTAACGGGCATCAATAGAACAGCAGATCTTTGGTATTTACAATAAAGAAATTTGCATATATGTATCTGCGCATACATATATACGGTTGGGTTCTGGTGAGAAGTTGAGTTAACGTGAGAAGAGTGAAAAGTAGTTATCAACCGTTGGATGCACATTAGGATGAGATGCACAACATGCACCGGATCAATTCCCTTATGAAGCATGATTCATGATTCATGGGTGGGTGTGATTATAAGTGATCAAGGGTTCAGATCCTCTTCTCACGCTTCTCACTCATGTTAACTCAACTTCTCACACGATCCTTCGCCTACACACACACACACACATATATATATATATAATATATGACATCTCACCTTATTGTGTTCAGCAACAAGCCATGATTCAAAGGCCGAAAAGAGGAGAGAAGTGGCAATCCCTCCCAATATTCGTCCCACCATCAGAATTCTGTACTGAGGTGAATGCTTGGTGATGCAACTCAAAATGTAAGTTATACAGTAAGTAACCGAAGCTCTTTTCCGACCACTGAATTTATCACACAACAAGTTTCAAGTTAAATCCACAACAATAACATCATTTAAACTCCAAACAAATTCTTACTGAAAGAGGGTGAAAATAAAAATTACTGTTTATCAGCTAAGGATCCAACAATTGTCCCAAAGAGCATGGAAGATCCAAAGCCAGCAATAAACAGCTGCCCAATATCTCCTTTCCCAAAACCATATGTGGTATAAAGGTAGTATACATATGGTCCCTGCAACCAATCACCAGCTACAACCACCATGAAATTTGTCACAATGTTAAACATGATCAAAGTGTGAAAGAAAAGAATAACTTTTGTTCAACAATTAAAGCATAATCAGTGAGTTGTAGAGGATCAAGATTCACCCCAATTGAGCTCCCCATTATGGATCCAAAGTATACACCTAACCAATTTACTTTATTTGAAGAAAAGATCTTAAAACCCCACAATAAGGTTCAACATATATCAAAATTCAACATGGTTATTAGTAGCCTAGATCCATAAAGGTTGAGAATTTAGCAACATTTGATGCAAATCTTGAATAACCCAGATCTAATTCCTTCTCATAAATGTGAAACCACAAGTGGGTAATTAACATTTAACTCAAAATCAAGAACAATTGATAATGTGGAAGAAAGAAATGATACCCATCATGAGGGAGTAGACGAGGAGGTAATTGTTCTTGAAGGAATTGAAAGCAGAAGAAGTATTGATCCGATCTTTGTTGTTTTTACTGAGCTCCATTGTTGCAACAACAATAGCTAGACCACCAAACACTAGCAAGTAGAAAAGCTCCATGATTCTTGATCTTGATCTTGATCTCGATCTCGATCTATTTGTGTGTTTATGAGAGAGTGTGAATGGGAAATAGAGAAGACCACAAAGCAGAGAGAGAGAGAGAGAGAGAGAGAGAGAGAGAGAGAGAGAGAGAGACCCTTAAATCCAGAAAATCTCTAATTGGAAAGGAAGGGAAGAGAGTGTGATACTATATAGTTGGATGGGCCAAAGCCCTTAACCTCCAAGCATTCTACTACCCAAAGGGTGTCGGTATGGTAATATGGCTTAAATTATTTTCGTATTTATCTTTTCTTGGATAATTCGCAAACAAAACAAAATAAAACGCGTATATCTATTTATATATATATAGGTGGATAATCGTGCGTAAAAAGTGTGAGAAGTGGATCTCAACCTTTAATCATTTATCATCTCAAGTTACCTATAAATCGTGTTTCATAAGAGAGTTGATCTGGTATATCTTATCTAGGTGTGTGCAAAACTCGAATAGTCCGAAATCCAAACCCGAACAAAAAAAAAGTGTTTTTGCAGAATCTGAATACCTCAAAATCCGAAACTCGACTTTTTTGGGGAAATCTGGGTAGACATGGGAATGGGCCCCGACCCGTCGGGGAACCCGGTCCACCCGCCCCGGTCGAGGATGGTGGTTCCCCGCAAAATCGGGGATGGGACGGGACGGGGATCCCCGTTTGTCTCAAACCGGGGATGGGGATGGGAAGGGTATCGCACTCCCCGTTCCGCCCCGTTATATATTTTAATTAATAATTAAATATATATTATTTATTTAAATTAAATCGGTAATTCATAATTTCTTATTTCCTAATTAGGTTTATAATATAAAATCATTATTTTTTGGATGTTAGTATGTATTTTCGATGTCAGTCAAAATACAATTACTCGATATGGTTTGTTTTGGATATTACTCGATATCTTTTGATACGTGTGACGTTAAGTTTTTTTTTTTCTAAATTAGGTTACATTTCTTTTGGTTTTAGGTTATTAATTATTATATGAAGTTGTATTTTTTTGTACTAAATTAAATTTCTTTCGATTTTAGGTTTATTGAAAATATGTGATATTTAAACATATGTGGTGTCTCATATATTTAATTTAAATAGCTTACATAAATGAAAAAGAAAATCTCGGTTGGGAGATGAGGATGTGATCATCAAAATTCGATTGAATTTATATATACTTTTTGCATTATAATAATACCCGAACCCGACCGACATCAACCCGAACCCGAAACAATACGAAATCCGAAACTTAAAATTCGGGTCTTGATTTCCATATCCGAAATCCGATCGGGTTTTTTGATTGTCCACCCGAACCCGCTCGATGCACACCTCTAATCTTATCTTGGTGTATCTCATCCTAATGTACATCCAATGATTGATAACTATTTCTTATATTTCACACGTTAACTCAACTTCCAAATATATATATAATCACTAGCAGCACTTGTGGCCACTGAGGATAATCTCAGGGCTGCACGCTTTAGCAGCTGCGCCAAAGGCCCTAATTGCCGGGGATTAGTCTGGACCATAGGTCCATGATACCCTTTCAAAAAAAAAAGTATATCTATAATATTGAAATAAAATGTATTTTATTTCCTTGTTATAAATTATAAAATAAATGATTGTTGTTAAGATTTTGTATTTATTTTTGAATTTTTAGATTTTTCATCGTTAATCAATTTATGGTTATTTCTAATAATATTTTGTTGTGAATTTAATTAATGATTTTTTTTTTTTTTAATCATTAATTCAACATTAAATTCATCATCAATTTGGTATCTTTTAATTGTTAGTAATTTATTGTCATGATTCCAGAAAAATTGCCATAAATTTCTGAAATAGAAAAAGTATTAAACAATTTTTATTTACTAAAAAGAATACTAGTAAGATTTAAAATACATATAAAAATTAAATAACTAAGAAAAGACATAAATAAGTCATTCGAAATAAATGCATTACAGAACCGACAAAGAAAAAAAGACATTACACCGACGCAAAAACAATTCCAATTTTGTATTTTTTTTTTCTCTTTTGCTTGATAATTCTCTATATTTTTTAAATTATTTAATTTTTAATAGGTTACTTACTTACATCTTATAAAGGTATATTAAGAATCAAGATAAAAGTTGTATGATGTAGGGCATTTTCAATCCAATCACTAAAAAAAATAACACTAAAAATACTAGAAATTATCTGTCCCTTGAACACTTAAAAAAACTAACTTCAATCAATCACTAAAAAAACACTAAAAACATATTTAATATTATAATAATAATGAGATAATATTATTTAATGTATTAAACTATTAATCTATACATATAACTAGTTGTGTATCCGTGCAAAGCGGCGAGATACATCTTGATTTCGAGATTGACAACTAAAACTCATAATGCAACTCATAATTAATAGTTAAACAAATTCACACACACATAAGGGGCTAATCATGGAATTTACTAAAATCCATATTTAGTTGCAATTTTAAATACCTCTAACGAGCCAATTAAAAAATAGGGTAGAATCCAATCTTTATCCAAAATATTGTTATCTTCAACCATATACAACATTTGTAATGTATTTGTTTGTTTATATAATCGTTCAAGCACCAAATGGGTCGAGTTCCATATTATAGATGTGTCAGATGCTAGTTGTGAGGCTTAGCACCTACGTCATGACAAAAACGTTTATATGATTTAGTGACTACTTTACCCAAATAAAAAACCAATCTTAAAATAAATTAAAATTTTTTGAAGGTACTCTAGGCAAATTTCAAAATTTCATGCTAAAATACATTACTAATATTCCAAAACTTGAGCCAATAACTTCATAACGTCTCGCAGTTGACGGACGGATCGCTTCTTCCTTGACAGTTCTGACTCGGAAGAATGTGAAGTTTGAATGGACCGAACCCAAGAGAAGGCGTTCCGGATCCTTCAAAAGAAGTTGTGTGAAGCTCCGATCTTGACATTACCTGAAGGGTCGGAAGATTTCGTGGTTTACAGCGACGTTTCAAAGATGGGATTGGGTTGTGTGTTGATGCAACGAGGCAAGGTGATCGCTTATGCCTCGAGGCAGCTTAAGATACACGAGCAGAATTATCCAACCCATGATCTGGAGTTAGCAGCGGTGGTGTTCGCTTTGAAGCTTTGGCGACATTACCTCTACGGCACGAAGTGCACTCTATACACGGATCACAAGAGCCTGAAGTATGTCTTTGATCAGAAAGAGCTGAATATGAGGCAAAGGAGGTGGCTCGAGTTGCTTAAAGATTACGACTGTGAATTGCTTTACCACCCAGGTAAGGCAAACGTGGTGGCCGATGCGCTAAGTCGGAAGGACTATAGCGGGAGTATTCGGGCTACCCATTCAAGGATCGAGCTAGTGTCTAGTCTTGTTGAGAAGATCAAGGCATCACAGGTGGAAGCACTGTTAAAAGAGAATCTAAGAGATGAAGTCATGACGAAGCAGCGCTTACTCTTAACGGAAGATAGCCGTGGAGTAAAACTGTTCAGCGGTCGTGTGTGGGTACCGAGGATTGGGGGTAACCATGATCTATTGCTAGAGGACGCTCACAAGTCCAAGTTTTCCATTCATCCGGGGAGTACAAAGATGTACAGAGACTTGAAGTTGCACTATTGGTGGCCGGTAATGAAGCTTGATGTGGCACGTTACGTTGAGCGTTGTGTGACGTGTTCGCAAGTTAAAGCCGAGCATCAGCGACCATATGGGAGTCTTCAGTATTTAGAGATTCCCGAGTGGAATGGGAGCATATCACCATGGACTTCGTGACGAAGTTGCCTAAGACTCTTCGAGGTCACGATACCATTTGGGTGATAGTTGACAGATTGACGAAGGGCGCTCATTTCTTGGCTATGCGCGAGACTCTACCGATGGATAAGTTAGCAAAGCTTTATATCGATGAGGTGGTCTCGAGGCACGGCATACCGTTGTCGATCGTGTCGGATCGCGACAGTCGGTTCACTTCGAACTTCTGGGATGGATTCCAGAAAGAGCGTGGTACTCGAGTGAAGTTGAGTACGGCTTACCATCCGCAAACCGACGGGCAAAGCGAACGAACGATCCAAACTTTGGAAGACATGTTGAGGTTTTGTGTCATCGATTTCGGGGGTAGCTGGGACACTCACCTGCCTTTGGTGGAGTTTGCCTACAACAATAGCTACCACTCGAGTATCGGAATGGCACCCTTTGAGGCTTTGTATGGGCGAAAGTGTCGGACTCCCGTGTGTTGGCTCGAAGCGGGAGAAAAGCAGTTTGCCGGACCTGAAATCGTGCAAGAGACTGTCGATAAGGTCAAGTGCATTCGTGAAAGAATGAAAGCGGCTCAAGATCCTCAGAAGAGCTATGCCGATAAGAAGAGGCGACCGATGGAATTCCAAGTGGGCGACCGCGTTATGCTTAAGGTGTCGCCGTGGAAAGGCATTATACGGTTCGGAAGACGAGGGAAGTTGAGTCCCCGTTTCCTCGGACCTTTCAAAGTGCTTAAACGGGTGGGTTTGCAAGCCTACCAGTTGGAACTGCCACCGGAGTTGAGTAGAATACACAACACGTTTCATGTTTGCTACCTCCGGAAATATTTGGCGGTGGAAGACAGCGTCATTCCCCTTTCAGAGTTAAGGGTAGACGAAGGCAACCGTTGTGTGGAAGAACCCGACGCCATCTTAGAGAGAAAGTCTAAGAAGTTGCGTCATAAAGAAGTCACCTTGGTCAAAGTGCAGTGGAAGCATCACCGGGGAGCGAATGTGACGTGGGAAGCCGAGGAGGATATGAAGCGAAGATATCCTCATCTTTTTGAATAGTTTGGATTTCGGGGACGAAATCATTCCCAAGTTGGGGAGGATTGTAACACCCCGGATTTCCGTTGTGTAATCTTGTTATTCTTGTGTTAAGCTTTTGCCGTTAGCTCCGTGTTTGGTTTGGTGTTGTTTTAGAGTTTTGAGAATTTTGGGGGAGAAACAGTGAATTACGCGAGTTACACCGCGAGTTGAAGTCGCGGCACAACCCGCGTAACTCTCTGTGGATATGGGATTTTGGGGAACTACGCGAGTTACACCGCGACAAGAGGTCGCGACATAACCCGCGTAACCCACTGGATGATTAGGGTATTTGGGACACGGGCGAGTTATGCCGCGGGTTGAAGTCGCGGCATAACCCGCGTAGTTTCATTGACCGTCTTAAAGGGGTCCAGTTTCCAATGGTCTCATAATTCAAAATCTAAATATCTCTTTCTCTCTCTCTAATTCTCTCTCTTTATCTTTCGATCTTCGAAGTCTCGTTTGGTTGCTAGTTTTCGGTGTTTCTAGCAAGGGGTCGTGTTTTAAGCTTCACCTCTTCGCCGTGATCGTTATCTGGTTTTCTAGGTTTTATTCCAAAAACCTATCGGTGAGTTCCTACTACCATTTTACAAACTTTATACATGTCAAAACTCTTATTTGCGAAATCTGAAGTATTTCTACGGTATGATTTTATGTTCTCTACATTTTGATATAAATGAAGTTTTTGGTGATTCTCGGGGTTCCCGATCAGTTTTGACCAAAATGACGGGTTCCGCCTTATTGAAGTAAAATGATGTTTTACTTGCACATTATGTGGATATGTAAAAAAAAGAATGTTTAGAAACTCATTTTAATGATTTTTCATTTTACCAGAAGTTGAACTGGGAATAGCATTTTGGTTATAAAATGTACTTATACCATATATTGATTTATGGTTGGTCACATATGTTGTTGTGACGAGTCCTTACCATTACTAGAGGATCCGTAGGTTTTGGAGTAGACTGTTTTGTTGGGAGGTAATATTCCCCATTTTGTAACTATGGATCACATGTTCCTCGGGGGCAAGTTGGTACGGTTATGTGAGGCCGGATACTAGCCATGGTTCATGATGATCCTAGTGAAGGAGTATACATTGGTTTCCATTGGGAGCGCGATCTCACCTCGTAGCACGGACTCTGGGTTCATTGCTGAGGACTCCAAGTGTTTAGCTCATAACTCGGATTTGTGGTCTACTTTGTGTTACACCACTATCCTTGGTAAAATGGTTCTTTTATCACCGTTTAAGAGTTTTGGACCGAAGAGGCCCGGTTGGGGCGAAATGTAATCTTTACATACTAAACCTTTATGAAAAGATTTCTTTATGATACTGATGTTTATATCTTTCGAGCTTTATAAACTGTATGTTCTCACCAGGCTTTAAAATCTGACACTTTTTCTCAAATGATATGTATAACAGGTTTCCCTTAGCGGTGGGATGCACCGGGTTTTGAGAGACGAGTTGGGTCTCGGGGCTTTTTGAGAGGATTAAAGTGTTGATAGTTGGGCATTGTTAAGTCCCATTCTTTTAAAGATTAATGGATGTCAACTGATGTAATCTAGATAGTTATGTTTAGATTAGTCTGTTGACGAATTCTAAATCCGTACAGGTTTTTGTAAAGTCTTAAGGACTGACACACCTTTTCGAGAGATTTATATCAATGTAGTTGTCTTATTTCCTTATTTATGAAGTTTTAATTTACTCTGATTTTTAGGGTGTTACAATATAGAAGTCGAATAATTGTCACGACCTATCCTTGTGGATTCGACCCGACTTACCACTATTACAATCTTTATTGTGATTTGGGACAGTTGGAAATTACATTATTATTATTTGACGGTCTCGACACTCGTCAAAATGCAATATTTGAACGGTTAAGAACTGATATTCGAAGATATGTGATGGTTATTATCTTAAATGCAAAACCTTACATAATTTCTCAAAAATAAAACTTAATCGACTTGATTAATTTAAAAAACTCAAAAGATAACACAAAAAACTATGCGTATACTTATTAACCAACACAACAACAACAGACAAAAGGGGGAAGCTTTATGCAAAAAGTAGAAAGCATGCAAAAAAGATCCTAGCAAGTAGCCCAAAACCAACAGGCCAACAAATGGAAACCCAAAACGACACAAAAGAAAGACCTGAACTAGCATTGAAGACCATGTCCCCCACACCATCATGAGCAAAAACACGATCAACATCCTTAATCGGGCTGTCTTAGAAATCATGTTTGTCTTTATAGTTCCAAATTGAGTACAAAGTTGTCCAAAAGATTGCCTTCCAAAGGTCACGCCATGAGCTTGAAAGGGCAAGGGAGTCTGAACTATATAACAGATCACTCAAAGTAATAACCACCACTTGAACATATACACCCACAACAAAAAGCTAGAAGGACATTTTAAAAGGCAATGCTTGATGGTTTCCTTGACATTTCCGCAACAAAGACAAAGAATAATGTAGAGATCAATCCATTTGTTGTGAAGAAGCAATCGAACCGGAAGTTTCCGCCACCGAGACGCCACATGAATACACAAACCTTCCGAGGTACGTAAGAGCTCCATGCCATAGAAATGAAGTTCCAAGGACTTGCAAAAACTTTTCGTCGATCAAGAGTCTTAAAAATCTTACACCCAAAAGATCCCATCTTTTACCCAAAAGATCCCATCTTTTCCAAGCCACCAAACCCAAAAATCTTGAGTATTAGGCCTAAGAGAAACAATAAACAACATGAAATATAACATCTCTAAATCATCAAGCACTTGTCCCGTAGGAGACCTAGACCAACCCACAAACCATGCCCCTGGTCCACTAATGATTCCAACGATTGCAAACCAACACCTTCTTATCTAAATCCAACCTATAGAGCCTAGGGAAGGTGTAACACCCCTAAAATTCGAAAATAGCAGACAATAAAAACTTCCAAAAATCCCTTAAAATACATAGTTCGAAATAACAAATACCTAAAAGCTACAAGGGAATAAACACTACAACATGTATCAGAGTTCAAACGAAACTATCTAGCCCCACAAACGGGAACAAAGTCTGTTAGGTGTTACTAAAACCATTGAATTTGCTATCTTCTCAAAACTGAATGACGTCTCTAAAGCCATCCTACCGGAACTTCTACCAGACTCCACCCACCAATCAGATCCATTCTAAGAGTGATATACATGTCGAAATAAAACGTGTTAAGCTTAACGCCTAGTGAGTTAAAAGCAGTTTTCATCATATAAATCATAAAACATTTAAAACGAATATTTTATTCTAAAACCGACCATCCCTAAAATAGTAGTTATGAAAAGTCTTTAATTACAAACCATGTTATTTTCAATACCATGTATCCCATTTTAAATAAATATTCACCATCCGATTTCCCCAAAACGTACTTACGAGGTATTTCATCAAAACACTATTTATATAAATAAAGTGGTACGCTTCAATATCGAAAGTACGGGTAAGGGAATAACCGAAAATAATACCTTCCGATGACAGGGGAGACTCGACTCCATCGAATGTGGTGGAACACAAAGTTAAGCCACTTATCAACGTTCGTGAGATTCACTACAGGTCATGGATCCCCGTATACGCCTCCTCTGAGCAACCACCGCAAGATACCCAAATGAACCTAATGTTTACTCGACCTCTAGATGAGTGTCATCACAAAAGTCACAAGTCCCCGTATCCGGCTCACCATGGGCACCGCCACAAGACTTAGCTCCATATACGGCTCTCCAAGAGCACCACCACAAGCTTACATAAAAACATGACTTAGGGACCACTCACTAGACTAAAAAATGGACATCAAAACTCCACGATGAACAAGACGAATCCTATGCCTATGGATCTATTGCATTACAGTCTAAACATTACATGACTCCAAGTGAATGACTAATGCATTCAAAACATGTAATAACCAACATTTGTGTAATAATTGCAAAATGCTCCATACTGAGCCATTTAAACCGGACAACGTCTCCAAAACTCATTAGAGTATAAGTCAAGCCATAAGACATCATAAAACGTATGACAAATAAATAAAGCCAATGTGGCTACTTAAGCTGAAGTACAACTTTCCCAAAATTGGCATTTTCCTAAAGTATGGTTGGCCGAAGGCCCAAACCATAAGGTTCACAAATTCTCAATATTCGTAAGGTCAAATAATGACCGTTTTCAATAACTCACACCTTTAAAGTAAAAAGGGCTTAAAGCCCCAACGTCCAAAACTCGTAATGCAACACCTTAAATTTGGAAAGAGCAACTAATTAAAAATTTCGATAATAAATCAAGTAAAAGATAAATCTTCTTCCTATAAATCAAAACTTGATAAACCTCCAAAATAAACTTTCGTATTTAACCTCATCAATTATGAACTCCAGTCTTATACATGGACTAAACCAAATACAAGTTGTTAATCCCGTAATAATTGCGGAAGACTTTACCAAATTATTCACTTCTCGAGCACACAAATAACACTCGTATCTTCAAAGTGTCACTAGAACTATTCCCAACTGAAACCTGTTGCACATGCCGACAAATAAAAAGGTTAGCCTAACGCCTAGTGAGTTCAAGAGTTTTCAACATGAATAAATATATCACAAAAGGAAAGAGTGTAACTTAAATCGAAATCTTTCAAGACGATTTACTTTAAATATGAAAACGACTCATCTCCAATAACACACATGTTTTAAAAATGAATGTCCCAATGTGAAAACATTCTTTGCTGAGGTGATGCAACCCATAACTCACTCAAAATGTGAATAGAAATCGAACTTCGAATTTACGACACAACATGAATAACCCTTCATATCCCGAAATACCCAAAACACAGGTGGGGAACAATACTCCACACATAAAATCATGGACAATAATCCACAAAAATAAGACGTCACCGAAAACATCAATACTAAAATCCAAGGCCCAAAACAACACCTTTAGGTGACGGGGGAAACCCGATTCCATATAATGTGGTGGACACAAAGTAATCCACACACTATGTTAGTAATGCCAAACGCATAATAAAATACACGCAAAGGATGTTAGGCTCGGTAGCTTTAAACGTACACCCATGGAAAGTCAACTTTAACCACATAGGGTCCTTACATTGAGTTCCTCATCCAATATCGTGTACTAGCACGTAGGATTTATACCACATCCGATTCCTAGTAGGACTTATACCACATCCGATGTCTATCCGTACCTCGATGTGGAAAACTAGGGTTCCATTACCAGACGTAATGATTCAAGCGCTCATGGATCCATAACAATCATGTCTAAAACATTTCATAACTCAGAATAAATGTCGCACGCACTCAAAATATGTAAATCTCCAATAAATGTAATTTATGACCAAAGCTCTACGTTGAGCTATCAAAACTGGACAAATGTCCCCAAAACCCACCATAATCAAATACCAAGCCACAAGCTCAGTTAACCAAAATACCATTTGTCAAAAGAAGTAATATGCAATAAAACGCAATCGACCAACGTTTATGCAAACACATGCTCTAAAATGCATGAATAAACTCCAACACAACTTAGATTGAGACAGATCATTTTCCAAACAAGTTTATACCATTGACTCTTTCAAAACGTCTCATAACACAAGGTTTCACATTTCTCCAAAAACACACTAAAAGTGCATTTACACCAAAGGATTTACACTCGTACAATAAATTGTTAAAATGTCGATACTTAAGATTTACTCATCGAAATACTTGAAATATATCTTTTCCCAAAACCAAAAAGATTTATAATTTTTGAAATATTCACAAGGTCCGGAATGACCAAAATCCAATGACCCACATGTTGGTATTTGCAAAACATCCAATAACACAAACCATGCATATTTTCTACAAACACGAAAATGCGTATTTACCAAATAACCTTCATTTATGCAATAAATCACCAAAACACTTTCCCTTATGACTTATTTATCAAAACACCCAAGAATCCCCAAATGTGGTTGTTTTACAAGGTTTATATAGTTAAACACTTCAAATAATAACTACCCACCAAATAACCCAACAAATGATAATTTCATGCAAAACACATAAACACTTTAAAATAGATATTTTGGCATGTACAACGTTTTAAAAAATCAACTTGAACTAACCTTGCTAGATTTAGGCTAAATCTAAAATTTTCCCCAACTTGAGCTTCCTTGAATGAACTTGAATCCACAAGCAAAATCCTTCCAAAACCTAGATCCACAAGTTTCCAACCATAAATAATCATATTCAACCATTTAGAATTGTTCCCCAAATAACTTACATCAAAATCCCCAATTTGGCCAAAACCCTAATTTTGACCTAATTTCTCCAAAATCACCCAAGATGAAAACTTAAGAAATAAAGCACTAGGAAATTAAAAATAGAGCATTTATAACTTAATTAAAGTGTTAGAAAGAAGAAGGGATGAACTCACAATAGTGGGTTTTGGTAAAACTCAAAACTAGAACTTTCTTGAAGGAGACAACAATGGAGATGGTAGGAAATTGACTCTAGCTTCCAAACTTGCTAGAGGCACAAGATCTTGAAGTAATTGAGTGTGGATGAACACTTAGTGGCTTCCAAAACCGAATTCAATGAGGGTGGAGGTTGAGAGAGAGTTCTTGAGGAAGGTGGGTGGAGAAGTGGGTGAGGAAAGGGTTTAAAAACGACCAGGGCCCGTCGGCGATTGTGACATGCGACTATTCCCTTGGCATAGTCACCCAAAAAGGGAGACCCGCGGTACACGTCCCGTGACAATGCCCCGCGAGAGTGATATCTTGTCACAATCGCGGGCATAGTCACCTAACCCATACCCTTCCCGGTATAGGGCCACAATTGTGCCCCACGAGAGTGACCTCCTGTCACAATCGTGGGCACAGTCGCCAGGGTATGCCGAGGGTTAAAAATCCGACTTTTCGACCTGACGTGCTCTTGATCCGAAACCCAACGTCCACAAGCACAACCCAGGTAAGATTTATAATTACGGATTAACCAGATAAACGTAAATTAAGGATTCACCAAAATCACGGGTGTTACACGTAAGTTTGGGTAATCTCCCAAAATAAACCATAACCGAATAATTGTTCACAAGATCCCAACTCTTAAGGTTAATCCATTAAAACCATTTGTAACACAATTTGCACATATAAGAAACCAACGAAATATATCACCCGAATTCTTCAATTATTCAAGAAATCCTCATTAGTGATTCAACATCCTTTTTGGGTGGCCAAAAAGTGAAATAATATATCGTAAATCATTTATAAGCATTAACAACTCAATATGCTCAAGGATACTCAAAATCACAAAACTTGTTAAACATAAAGTGAGCACATAAGTGTATATCTAAAACCCAAAATATTTATATTTTGACATGTATATAGTTTTGTAAAGCAACTAGAACTCACCTTGCTAGATTTAGACTAAATCTAGGTTTTACCCACAACTTGAGTTCCTTAGATGAGATTGTGATCCCTTCCACTAGCTCCAAGTTTTCAACACAAACCTTAGCTACAAACATTTCTAGGTTAAACCAAGACCCAACAATGGTAAAGAAAAGAGAATCATAAAACCCTAATTTCTTAGGTGAAGAAAAAAAGGTTACCTTTACCACAACTTGAATCCACTAACCAAAATACTCCTAGGTTACTGATGTCAACCTCAAACTCCAAATCTTTAAGGGAATGGAAAAGGTCTTGAATAGGGTTTGATAAAACCCTAGAAAGTTGGTGATGAATAAGGTAAAATGAAGAGGGTTGAGTTTAACCTTCCAAAACCTTGTTGGATGGTGAAATATCACTTGAAATCCCAAGTCCTTGAGTCTCAAATGCTAAAAACAATGGTGGTAAAGGAATTCGGTTTAGAGAGGAAAGGAGAGAGTATGGTTGAAGTATCAAATGAGATGGATATTTCATGATTTTAATGCCCTGGGTCTCGAATGCGATAATGCCCAGCGATATTGCCTATGGCACAATCTTCGGCATAATCGCCAAAAGTGTACCGAGCCCTTCCCTCGGCCTGCGACAATGCCACACGAAAGTTCCCCATGGCACAATCGCGGGCATAGTCATCGAGATTGTACCGAGAGGAGGTGGTCTCCCCCCGACCTTGCCCCGCGAAAGTGCCCTATGGCACAATCGTGGGCATAGTCGCCGAACCCACACCGAAGCTCGAAAAGTCCCATTTCTCACCCGAAACCTTTTCTACACTTCCAAGGTTTTAAAGTGGGTCTCTCCCTACCTAAAGTTTACTTTTGTAAACCATAAAAATGGGTTTAATGCTGCTTTTAGTTGCTTGAATTTACGGTTGTTACAGAAGGCCTCACAAAGTTTAATATTACCCAACCATATATCATTCCAAAAGAGAGTGTCCCTATCGTCCCCTACTCCTTTCCCACAAGAATCACAAAAGCAACCCCAAGATTTTCTAGGTCCGTTCTCACATGCACTATCCTGCCCTGAGCACCCAAATCTCTACCTCTCAAACTTCCGAAACTACCTAAACCCCCATCCGCTCCATGCAAGCTTTTAATAACCCGAATCCATAGCTCCTTCCTAGCTGACATGAAACGCCACCAACCATTTTCTAATAGAGATAGTATCATCTACGTATTGAAGATGCTAGATGCAAACCTCATGACGATCCACCAAGATCCTTTAAAAACACCGTTACAAACCGCTTCCTCCATTACCACATTAAGGTCTTCGACAACAATGAGGAAAAGGAAAGGCAATAGAGGATATGCGATGCTAAAAAACGTGAGTAATTTTTAAAACCCAATGTTAGGTGTTGCCATAGAAAACCAATGAATTTTAGGGAAACAAATTTTCTTCTTTTATACGATTAAATAAATATCTATGTACATTTTATTTTCATCAGATCCTACTCTGTATGAATTTTACCGAGTTCACTTGGTTTGGTTTGTTTTTATTACAGGTAGCCCGTAAGGACTTGATTTACAGAACCAAAATCGCCAAACAAGTTTGGACGTCAGAGTCAACACACCAATTGTTGAGAAAAACTTCTAAACTATTTCATAATGAAAAGCAAAGTATAGTTGAGGGACTATTTATGTAATTCACTCCAATTTCTTTCAACAAGAAGTAGGGTATGTTCGTTCTTGAAGCTGTTATTTTTCAAGATATCCAGGAAGCATGACAACCACACCCAATCCCACACTCGTTTACTCCCCAAAACCTTCGATTGCATTCACGAAAATTCAATTTTACAATGGCTCGAACCCCTTCAGATCTTCATGCTCATCGAGGTCTGCTTCATTCGCCGTCAAATGCAGTAACTCCGTTAATGATGATGCTAGTAATGGTAGCTTGGACCAGAGGAATAATGGCGGTGAATTGAAGAATTTTCTGTCAGGTGTAGTGAACGAAACGGTTGGAGAACTGCTAAACAGAGAAGAAAACAGGGCTTTGTTAGATGGATTGGATAAAGCTACACAGCGAGTTGAATTGGCCAAGAGAGAACTTGCTCAGATCGAAAAACAAGAAATTGAAAGCAAAAAGATGAAGCAATATATCAATCAGCTCGAAACCAGAGCGGCCGAGGTTTACTTCTTCTTCATTAACGATATAATTATAAGAATTTTAGTATAATTAAATGCATTTTGGTATTAGAGAATTCTTCACAAGCTTTAATAGGATAGAAATAATCGTGTTATCAATTATCATAAATCATTTCCCTTTTAACTAAATTGAGGAGAACCCTAATTGGCATTTGAATGTTAGAAATTGGATTATAAAGTGTAATACTACCTCCATTACCAAAATTACTATTAGTTTTGACTTCTATGTTCACATGTTATCTCCAACCTGAATATTAGAAACCATTTTAACCATCAAAACTAATAAAATCCATGTAAATTAGGATCATAAAAATGACTCAAAATCAAAAGGTATCTCTAGGAAAGTGTAATTTTGAATATATGTTATGATGAATCTTGTAAAGAATTGGAAAGCTAGATCGTCATATGGTGATAGAATGAAGAATATGAATTAAAAGGTTCTTTGCAATCTGCAAAGGCTAGAGGGTATGCTATAATTTAGCAAGAAACCATTTTTTTTTGTGATGAAGCTTAACTTGGCCTTGATTACATGGTTGGTGAATATGTAAATTTCTTTGGGATTATTGGTGACTTGGCATCCATCTAGATGGGATTGATCCATTAAATGGGTCGATTTCTTGGTTCAGTGAATCAATTTCTTTAGGTTCATATAAATGGATCAGATCAAGATCTGAGACATTGACAACCTTAGGAGGATCTTGATCAACAACCCAAGTTGAAATCATATGTTACTAATGGAGATATATGTTTCATTTGTATCTTGAAGATTGAGGAATGCCAGAAGGAATTATCAGAAGCAAGAGCATTGGTTGAAGAAGCAGAGCGCTCTCTTGAAGTTGGAGCTGGAGATAGAGATGCAATGATGACCGAAACAGAAAGAGAAGTAATGTACAAAAGCAAAGAGAGGTTTGAATCTATAAAAGCTGCTTCAGTTTCTGCCATTGTTGGCACCTTGGCAAGCTTGCCTATCTCCTTATCTCAGGTGACCGAAACTTCCCAGCTAATACTCCCTTCAGTAATCACTCTCATCAGCTGTGCGTTATTTGGTGTGACCTTCCGGTATGCTGTTCGTCGTGACTTTGACAACTTTCAGCTCAAGACTGGAACTTCTGCAGCTTTTGGCTTTGTCAAAGGTATTTTTGCAAATCTTCTGATTAAAGAGATATATAGATTATAGGGTTCATATTTAATATGATGTAGAGACCCTTTGTGGTCCCCTAATTTCGTTACTTAGCATCATTACCCTTCAAATACAATATGATGATAAGTGGTAAAACGTTACTGGTTTCCTAAGAGTTGAAGCTAGGACTACATCACTACAACATGATCAGCTTTATAAGATGTCAAATATGTCTAAATGTCCTGATAGACTGCTATATAAGACTTAAGTTTATAGGACCTAACAATTGTGCATCCTCTTTAAAGGTGCTATAGTAAGTTGATAGGATGCTTTTGGGTGTCCTCACACATTTTTTTGGACACTTTTGAAATAAAATGTTCTTTTTTTATAGGACACTTTTGAGAAGTATCATATGAACAAATCTTTTTAGGGTTATAGGACACTTATTTTTATAAGACACTTTCAAATAATGTCATATAAAAGACTAATAGGACACTTTATTTTAAAAATGTCCTAAAAAACTTGTTAGGACTCCCAAAACTGTCCTATCAACTTATAGAGTTATAGGGCACATGGTTGTTTTGTAACACCCTAGAAATTGCGGAAATAAAATTTTTGAAAAAGAATTCAGCAAAAGACTAACTTGCGGAATAAGGTGTAACAATTTCAAAATACAGATTAATCCAACGGGGTACAGAGTAGTCATTAATGTGGTATATAAATGAAGCATAAAACGACAACCTATTAATCTACAATTATATCTAGATTAGGGACGGGTGTCGCTATACTTCCAAAATAAGTCTTCAAAAGAATCTCTCACGACCCCAAGGGTCGCTCCCTCAGCCCCGACGAGCCCCACCGCTAAGATAACCTGCCAACATGACAACCAAGAACAAGCGTTAGGCTAAAGCCTAGTGAGAACAAGCCAAATAAAAAGAGAGTACTAAACCCAAATGGTGTCACGCGGTGAGTATGGCCATGAGCTAAGTCAAGAAATCAAATAAACCATTAGTGATTAAACATGGTATAAGTAATACCCAAAATCACATAACGAGCTCAACCCCTCTAGATCTGTTGCTCAAAGCATTCAAGTCAACCCCTCTGGATCTATCCTTGAGAGTTCCCAAAACAGGGGGAACCCAAGCACCAAATGGGATTACACCTTACTGCACCATGAGACACTGCCTGACCGTATAGGCCCACAACCTACTTATCATGGCAACCCGATGCCTATCCCGTGCTAAAACGTGAACCAAATTCCCACAACAGGGGACATAGGGACACCGTGCCTATGGATCCATTGCACTAAGACTCAAAGCCAAAGCATGTCATTTCAGAGCATACTCATATTAAATCAGATATACAGGCAATTCATATGAACAACGGTTCGATTCTATAAATCTTGATTCTTGAAAATATGGGATTTTAGAGGGTATTTCCCAACGTCAAACAGTCAATTTGAAACCATGTTTTCCACATTTAAATAATACATTTATCACATAGCATTCGTAATACAAACCGATTTAGCTTAAGGACTCACCTTAGATTTCTTCCTACTTAAGGACTGCTTCTTACGAATGTTACCTACGACAACACCGATACATCGGTAAGCCAAATAATAAAGATAACTCACTGACCTACAACTCAGGAATATGAACCCAACACACTTCCAAAACACTGATCCGGTCGAGTACCAAAACCGGTCGAACACAACCCCGGTCGAACAACCATTCGGTCGAACACGACCCCGGTCGAACGACCACATCGGTCAAAAGGGGCATTCGGTCGAAGGACCATCCGGTCTAACGACCATCGTCTTGTTCATCAAGAACAGATCGATGCAGAACCCAGATCCAAAATGAGAAATACTCAAATCTCGAAATGGAACGGTTTAAAACCTTCACAACGAGATTCTACGCGGCTAAAAGCGTTCAGATCAAAGCATTAAGCTAGATTCGTACATTGATTTGGAGAAAAACCCGAACAACCTCTTCACTGCTTCTTCTCTTTTTCTCTCTCTGATTTCTCAAGATCTGATTTTTGTGATATTTTCAAAATATCTAAAATCTGAATTATATTTATATAACCCAAGTTACATTTTACCCCCTTGAACTTCGGGTAAAAGTCAACTTTTTACCCAACCCCAAAATAGCGGGTGTTACAATCCTCCCCAACTTGGAGAAGATTTCGTCCTCGAAATCTCGGCTATGGGAAGAGGTGAGGGTACCTCCGCCTCAAGTCCTCTTCCGCTTCCTAAGTCACATTGGCACCCCGATGGTGCTTCCACTGAACTTTGACCATAGTGATTTCTCGGTGACGTAGCTTCTTCGTCTTCCTTTCCAAAATCGCCTCAGGTTCTTCAACGTAACGATTTCCCTCATCTACCCTGATCTCGGAGAGTGGAATGACACTCTCCTCCTTTGCTAGGCACTTTCGTAGATAGCATACGTGAAACGTGTTATGAATTCTCTTCATCTCCGGAGGAAGTTCCAGCTGATAAACTTGGAGTCCTACTCGCTTAGTCACAGCGAACGGTCCAAGGAAACGGGGGCTCAACTTCCCACGCTTCCCAAATCTAATAATTCCCTTCCAAGGGGACACCTTCAACATAACCCGATCTCCCACTTGGAATTCCATTGGCCGTCTTTTCTTGTCGGCGTAACTTTTCTGTCGATTTTGGGCCGCCTTTATACGCTCGCGGATGCCCTTGACCTTGTCCGCCGTTTCTTGTACAACTTCCGGTCTGACGAACTGCTTTTCCCCCGCCTCGAGCCAACATACGGGAGTTCGACACTTGCGACCGTATAACGCTTCAAACGGTGCCATCCCTATACTTAAGTGGTAGCTATTATTGTATGCGAACTCTACCAAAGGCAGGTACGTATCCCAACTACCCCCGAAGTCGATCACGCATGATCTTAACATATCTTCTAGCGTCTGGATTGTTCTCTCGCTTTGTCCGTCGGTTTGAGGATGGTAGGCCGTGCTCAACTTCACACGTGTACCCAATTCCTTTTGTAAGCCATCCCAAAAATGCGACGTGAACCGACTATCCCGATCAAAGACTATAGATAGCGGCACGCCGTGCCGGGAAATTACTTCGTCGATGTACAACTTCGCCAATTTATCCATTGGCAAGGTCTCCCGCATGGCCAAGAAATGAGCGCTTTTGGTCAAGCGGTCAACTATAACCCAAATGGCGTCGTGACCTTTTAAGGTCTTTGGTAGTTTTGTCACGAAATCCATCGTGATGTGTTCCCATTTCCACTCCGGAATTTCCAAGGATTGCAAACTTCCGTAGGGTCTTTGGTGCTCAGCCTTCACTTGCAAACAAGTCACACACTGTTCCACATAGCGTGCCACATCGAGCTTCATGACTGGCCACCAATAATGCAATTTCAAATCTCTATACATTTTCGTGCTTCCCGGGTGAATGGAGTATTTTGACTTGTGGGCATCTTCGAGAAGAAGTTCTCTATTACCCCCAATCTTAGGCACCCAGACTCGCCCATTGAAAAGCTTCATCCCTCGACTATCTTCAGTCAACAAAAGATGTTGTTTCGCCATGACTTCTCCTTTGAGGTTTTTCTCTAGCAAGGCTTCGACTTGCGATTCCTTGATTCTGTCAATAAGCGTTGAAGTTATTTCAATCCGTGCAAAGGTAGCACGAGAATTTCCTCCGCAGACTTTCCGACTCAAGGCGTCGGCAACCACGTTTGCCTTACCCGGATGGTAGAGCAACTCGCAGTCATAATCCTTCAACAACTCCAACCATCTTTGCTGCCTCATGTTTAGCTCTTTCTGATCAAAGATATGCTTCAGACTCTTGTGATCAGTATAAAGAGTGCACTTCGTACCGTAAAGGTAGTGCCGCCACAATTTCAATGCAAACACCACTGCTGCCAATTCCAAGTCATGAGTAGGGTAGTTGACTTCGTGCACTTTAAGTTGCCTTGATGCGTAAGCGATCACCTTCCCTCTTTGCATCAGGACACAACCCAAACCCATCTTCGACGCATCGCTGTACACCACAAAATCTTCCGTCCCGTCTGGTAAGGATAGGATAGGAGCTTCACAAAGCTTCTTTTGTAAGGTGCGGAACGCCTCTTCTTGCCTCTCGGTCCATACAAATTTCACGTTCTTCCAGGTCAAGATCGTCAACGACGAGGCTATCTTCGAGAAATCTTGAATGAATCTCCGGTAGTATCCTGCCAAACCTAGGAAACTTCGGATTTCAGACGGATTCTTGGGAGGTTCCCAATTCGTCATTGCCTCAATCTTTGCGGGATCCACTTTTACTCCTTCCTTTGAAACTATATGCCCCAAAAATTGAACTTCTGGAAGCCAAAAGTCGCACTTTGAAAACTTTGCGTAGAGTCTTTCTCGTCTTAACACATCCAAAACTTCACGGAGATGCTGCTCGTGCTCTTCTTCATTCTTGGAGTAAACTAAGATGTCGTCGATGAATACAATTATCGACTTGTCGAGAAACGGTCGACACACCCGGTTCATCAAGTCCATAAATATTGCCGGTGCGTTGGTTAGGCCGAATGGCATCACTAGGAACTCGTAGTGCCCATAGCGAGTCCTAAATGCCGTCTTTGGGATGTCGCTCTTTGCTACCTTCACTTGGTGATATCCCGACCGAAGGTCAATCTTTGAGAAACAACCCGCTCCTTGAAGTTGATCGAACAGGTCGTCGATTCTTGGAAGTGGATACCTGTTCTTCACCGTCACTTTGTTCAGTTCCCTGTAGTCGATACACATTCTCATTGCACCGTCCTTTTTCTTGACGAACAGTACCGGAGCTCCCCACGGTGACGAGCTCGGTCGGATGAAACCTTTCTCGAGAAGGTCTTGAAGTTGAACCACCATCTCTTGCATTTCGGTAGGAGCCAAACGATAAGGAGCTCGAGCAATCGGAGCCGCTCCTGGAATGAGGTCAATACGAAAGTCCACAACACGATCGGGCGGCAACCCGGGCAAGTCTTCCGGGAATACATCGGGAAACTCGCGTACCACCCTAACCTCTTCCAACTTCCGTTGGTCGAGTTTGGTATCGATGGCATAAGCCAAGAAAGATACGCATCCTTTCGCCAAACACTTCCTAGCTTTGATTACTGAAATAATCGCCACATCGCCTTTCCTTCCTTCGCCGTAGATTATAGTTGCTTCTCCGTTTGCCATCGGTAAACGGATCATTTTCTTGGAACACACTATTTCGGCCTGGTTCTTAGATAACCAGTCCATACCCACCACCACGTCGAACCCGCCAATTTGCATAGGCAGTAAATTAATGGGAAATTTCTTTCCCTTAAGCTCTAACATGCAGTCTTTAAGGATACTACGAATTAGAACCTGACCTCCATTTGCTATTTCTACCACAACAGCATTCTCTAACATACTCATAGACATAGCAAGCCTTTGACAGAACAATTCGGATATGAACGAGTAGCTAGCACCAGAATCAAATAACACACGTGTAGGTACGGAATTTAGAGAGAACGTACCCGACACCACATTGGTCGATGCTTTCGCTTCCTCGGACGACATCTGGAAAGCCCTTCCAGTCGACCGCGGAGGTTCCAACTTCTTCCCGCCAGATCCTCCGGTCTTCAGTTTCGGGCATTCCGCCCTAACGTGCTCCGGTTCCTTACACTCGAAACATAATTGCCCCTTTTGAGGGCAATATCTGTACGTGTGACCCGTCTTCCCGCACTTGTAGCACACTCCGGGAACAAAGTTGCACGGGCCGAAATGTTTGTTTCTACACTTGGAGCACCACTTGGCATCACGTCTAGGATCAGCTCCTCGCTGAGTGCTGCTGTTGGTATAAAAGGGTTTCTTCGAGGGCATTGAACTTCCCTCCCATTTCCGCTTCTCGACTTGACGAACACTTTGCTCCTTGCCGAGACTGTAAGCATCTTCCATAAGTTGAGCTTCTTCCATTGCCTCCCGAAGGGTGGAGGTCTTTGTCACACGAACCATCGACATCATGTCCGATGGGAGACCCTTGATGTAAGCCTTGATTTTATCCTTCTCTGTCGGGACCAGATGTCCCACAAAACCCAGCTTGTCCATGAAGAGACGGTTGTACTCCCTCACGGACATACCTCCCTTCTTCAAGTTCTGAAATTCATCCTTTATTCGGTCCAACGACCTCTCGTTACAGTACTCCTCTAGCAGCTTTTCTTTGAAGGTGGACCAAGACAATTGGTCTAGAACAGTCGGCTCCAGCGACGCAGAGTACACATCCCACCAGGTAAGGGCTATTCCCCGCAACATTCGGGAACCAAAGATAACCCTCTGTTCCTCCCCACATTCGCTTGAGCGAAAAGCTTGCTCCATTTCTCGAACCCAGGCCATACAATCTAGCGGATTGTCTGAGCCTTTAAATTCTGGTGGTCGGCAACCCAGAAAAGCCTTGAACGTGCAAGTCCGCGCCGTTCGACTGACGCCCAGGGTTGCAGTCACCACAGGGGAAATTACAGATCCGGTACCCCCGGATCCTGCAACAATCACATTCTCGCCAACCGTTTCGTGCCTACGGTTGTTAGCGTCTCGGTCCTCAAGAAGTTTCAAGAATACTTCTTGCTGTTGAGCCATGGCCCTGTTCATGGCCAACATCATACGGTCCATCATCCTCGTCTCGGCCGTCACTTCTTCTATAATAGGCTCATCAGCCTCCATATTTCGTCGAGGAATATGCTCGGGTCCTCCACCCAGCACATTACTCACACGCACCGTTTCCCCCACTACGGTCGCCAGCGGATGGTCGGCCGTAGGCGTGTCGGCCTCCTGGCCTTCCGGATGACTCCTGGTATTAACCATGGTTCTGCTGAACGCAATCATGCAAAAGAACGGGATAAGGATTACGGAAAACACAGAGAACGTACTTCTACACTTATCAATCGTTATAACAACAGTAATTTAAGTATGCTCACGTAAGACATTTTCATAATAACGTTAGCTAAGTGAAATTTTGAACGTATAATACGCAAGAGTGCTTATTACCATCGTTACAACTTTCAACTTGTGCAATTTTCCGTTGACCTTAAGACCATCCTATCTTATAAGATCTACCCCATCTCACGAGTCGTAACTTAATAGTCTCAGCTTAAGTCTAGGCATCTTACAGTCATACCTAGTTCACTTAAACCAAGGCTCTGATACCAACTTGTAACACCCTAGAAATTGCGGAAATAAAATTTTTGAAAAATAATTCAGCAAAAGACTAACTTGCGGAATAAGATGTAATAATTTCAAAATACAGATTAATCCAACGGGGTACATAGTAGTCATTAATGTGGTATATAAATGAAGCATAAAACGACAACCTATTAATCTACAATTATATCTAGATTAGGGACGGGTGTCGCTATACTTCCAAAATAAGTCTTCAAACGAATCTCTCACGACCCCAAGGGTCGCTCCCTCAGCCCCGACGAGCCCCACCGCTAAGATAACCTGCCAACATGACAACCAAGAACAAGCGTTAGGCTAAAGCCTAGTGAGAACAAGCCAAATAAAAAGAGTACTAAACCCAAATGGTGTCACGCGGTGAGTATGGCCATGAGCTAAGTCAAGAAATCAAATAAACCATTAGTGATTAAACATGGTATAAGTAATACCCAAAATCACATAACGAGCTCAACCCCTCTAGATCTGTTGCTCAAAGCATTCAAGTCAACCCCTCTGGATCTATCCTTGAGAGTTCCCAAAACAGGGGAACCCAAGCACCAAATGGGATTACACCTTACTGCACCATGAGACACTGCCCGACCGTATAGGCCCACAACCTACTTATCATGGCAACCCGATGCCTATCCCGTGCTAAAACGTGAACCAAATGCCCAAAACAGGGGACATAGGGACACCGTGCCTATGGATCCATTGCACTAAGACTCAAAGCCAAAGCATGTCATTTCAGAGCATACTCATATTAAATCAGATATACAGGCAATTCATATGAACAATGGTTCGATTCTATAAATCTTGATTCTTGAAAATATGGGATTTTAGAGGGTATTTCCCAACGTCAAACAGTCAATTTGAAACCAGGTTTTCCACATTTAAATAATACATTTATCACATAGCATTCGTAATACAAACCGATTTAGCTTAAGGACTCACCTTAGATTTCTTCCTGCTTAAGGACTGCTTCTTACGAATGTTACCTACGACAACACCGATACATCGGTAAGCCAAATAATAAAGATAACTCACTGACCTACAACTCAGGAATATGAACCCAACACACTTCCAAAACACTGATCCGGTCGAGTACCAAAACCGGTTGAACACAGCCCCGGTCGAACAACCATTCGGTCGAACACGACCCCGGTCGAACGACCACATCGGTCAAAAGGGGCATTCGGTCGAAGGACCATCCGGTCTAACGACCATCGTCTTGTTCATCAAGAACAGATCGATGCAGAACCCATATCCAAAATGAGAAATACTCAAATCTCGAAATGGAACGGTTTAAAACCTTCACAACGAGATTCTACGCGGCTAAAAGCATTCAGATCAAAGCATTAAGCTAGATTCGTACCTTGATTTGGAGAAAAACCCGAACAACCTCTTCACTGCTTCTTCTCTTTTTCTCTCTGTGATTTCTCAAGATCTGATTTTTGTGATATTTTCAAAATATCTAAAATCTGAATTATATTTATATAACTCAAGTTACATTTTACCCCCTTGAACTTCGGGTAAAAGTCAACTTTTTACCCAACCCCAAAATAGCGGGTGTTACATGTTTGGCCTTGTATACTTGAGTCCTATAAAATATCTATTATGACATTTAGGGGGCGTTTGGTTCGTAGAATGAAAATTGGTGGAATTGGAATCCATCAAAGGAATTGAGTTTGAAGGAATGAAAATGGAATTTGACCACACGTTTTGTTGGTAGGAATTGGAATGGAATCTCTCAAAAAGAATTGGAATCTCCATCTTTGTTTTGGGGGGAGGGTGGGGATGGCAGTTGTGACGACGACATTTGTGGCATGGTGATAATTGGGGGTTGGAGGTGGAGGTAGATGGGGTGGGTAGGTGGGTGGGGGTGGCAACTGTGATGACGATAGTAGTGGCCTGGTGGTGGGTAGTCGGTGGTTGGCAAGGGGGGGGGGGAGGTGGTAGCTTTGACGACAATAGTAGTAGCATTGTGGTTGGTGGGGTGGGGCAGGCACCCCTGCCACCCACGTGGGTGGGTGGTGGCCGGGGGTGGGGGTGGGGAGGTGGTAGCTAAGATGACAACAGTCGTGGGGTGGTGGTCGGTGGGGGTGGGGGTGGTAGCTGTGACGATGATAATAGTGGCATGGTGGTCGGCGGAGGTGGGTGGTGGGGTGGTAGCTGTGATGACGATAGTGGTGGCATGGTGGTCGGGTGGCGGGGGGAGTGGGGGTGGGGTGGGTGACGAGGGTAAGACAGGGTGGGTGCGTGGGGGGGTTAGAGGTGCGGGCGTGACAGAGATAGTAGTAGTATATTTGTGGTGGGGCAGGGGGTGGGCAGTGTTTGTTAAATTGGATGCAAAGGGATGGAATTCAATTCCTTCACTTATGCCAAGGAATGATGGATTCATTAATTTGTGGAATTCAAATGAATTCAAAGGATTTGATTGAAATTTCATTTTAATATGTGAACCAAACAAAGGAATTGGAATTTGGTCAAAGGAATTGATTATTCCAATTCCCTTGAAGTCCTTTGAATTCTGTTAACCAAACAACACCTTAGAGGCTTTTAGACATATATGGCGTACTATAAAACTGAATTTATTATAATGCACCCCATCAATCTGATTTCATGGTTCTTGTTGGTGTATATCTCCCACTTTACAAGCTTCTACTACTGTCTCCTGAGTGAGTATGCATGCTTATGGTGATAGAAAGCTACTACATTTACACATTCATGTTTGAATTCGTAATGCAGGCCTTGCTACATTAGGAGGAGGACCACCTATGGAGTTGGAAGCTGGTAGCGTATTGTCGCATGCTCTCAGTGGTGCAGTTTTTATATCAGAGAATCTTCTAATCTTTCTGTTTGCTACTGTCGGTTTAGATTTCTGCACTAAATTGGGGATTTTAAGTCCATTTCCAATTGAAACATCAGTTTCAAAAACAAAAGTTGATTGAAGCATCTGTTGTACCATAAACAATATTGTGTTAATTCTAGGTTGAATTTTGTATATACAACAGATGTCAGGAAACCATTCTTTTGGTTTTGCCGATCCTTACAGTGTTGGTTTAAATCTTTGTTTGCTCCTTTAGATTGGCTCCAGAATCAGGCATATACAACACAGAATATATATGCTAACATGGAGATATTACAGAGAGTTTGATGGGATCCTTAATCCAACAGAAAGAATCTCATTGACCCATATAGCCAATCAGATTACAATAATAAATGTTCATGATCAATCGATCGTGTTTATAATTAGAAATACATTTATGAGATCAAATGAATTATTGTTAATTTCTTTTAAGGATTGAAATGTTGAATATAAAAGTCAATGATTGTACTTGCAGCTGGTAGATTAGTGAGTATAATAGTACACGCATGACATCTCAGCAATTCTTTAGTTTTAAGTGTTGGATCAAGAGACAAAATTCATATGCGGCTTTGCTGATTGGCTCTCTCCCTCTCTCTCCCCACATACACACACATATATCAATGCAAATTAAGAGGGTATTTGCATATGCTATATATATATATATATATATATATATATATAAATATATGCAGGTTTCCAGGAGAAAGGAAGGAGTCTGAGAAAGCAACATTTGCCAGTTGACTTGATCATTAACCTCACTCTATCCTTCGTCCTTTCCTCCATTGAAGAAAAGAGAAATTGCAAGGTGAGTGATTACTACATTATAGAACTTCTTTTTCACATAGTTTCTGTTGTATTTGGATGCATTTCTTTTGATGTCTAAACCCATGAGAAACACAGAAATGAAGGAGACTGGAGAGATTGAAAGAGATAGGGAGGAGACCGAGAAGAAAGATGATGATGATCATGATCACCTTCAAGTTTCAAAGAGGCTGCAACCATGGACAAAACAGATCACAATTCGAGGAGTTATTGCTAGCATTATTTTAGGGAGCATTTACACTATTATAGCCATGAAACTTAACCTCACAACTGGGATGACTCCTAATTTGAACGTCTCAGCTGCACTTCTTGGTTTTGTGTACATGAAAACTTGGACAAAGATTCTTCAGAAAGCTGGGATTTCCACCGTTCCCTTTACCAGGCACGAGAACACGATGATTCAGACATGTTCAGTTGCTTGTTACACCATTGCCATCGGAGGTTTCAATCTTCAAATCTTAATTTTTTCTTTCTTTACACATCGGAATGTATTTCTTGGTCTTTAAATTTGAATATTGTTGGGTTTTTGGGGACAAATTATATCAGGTGGATTTGGGTCTTACTTACTGGCTCTGAACAAGAAGACGTATGAGATGGCAGGAGGTGCAAATTCTCCAGGGACTTACAAAGAACTTCGTGTTGGTTGGATGACAGGCTACTCTTTCTTAATCTGTTTTGCTGGTCTTTTTGTACTGATTCCACTCCGAAAGGTGCATGAAATGTCTGTATTAATTCTCTCTATCTGAATTTATATATTACTGACATATTGACAATTCTATTCAACAGATCTTGATTGTTGACTATAAGCTAATATTCCCAAGTGGCATGGCCACAGCTGTTCTTATCAATGGATTTCATAGTCAGGGAGACATGATGGCAAAGTACGTCTGTAACATATTTCATAAACCTTTTTGCAACATTGTATGGTACTACACACATCCTTAACAAGTTTTTTCTTTTTTCTTTTTTCACACGTGATTATAGGAAGCAAATCAAGGGGTTTGCCAAGTTCTTCTCGGTCAGTTTCTTGTGGGCAATCTTTCAGTGGTTTTTTACTGGAAAAGGAGAATGTGGATTTGCCCAATTCCCTACTTTCGGACTGGAAGCTTATAAGAAAACGTAAGGGTTCTTTCTTTATTTCTGTTTCTTGATTCCAAATGATGGGCTTTCTATTTGGTGTAGATTTTACTTCGATTTTAGCATGACGTATGTGGGAACTGGGATGATTTGCCCTCACATTGTGAGTTTTTCTTTGCTGTTTGGAGCTGTGATGTCATGGGGTATAATGTGGCCACTTATTGAAAAACAGAAGGGAGAATGGTTTCCTTCTGATGTGCCAGAAAGCAGTATGGAAAGTCTCAATGGTTACAAGGTGATATAATCACACCAACATGAATTCCTCCATTGTTTGTTATGGTTCATTTTTCTTACTAATTTCTCTCGGCCGCAGGTTTTTATCTCAATTGCTCTCCTCCTAGGTGACGGACTCTACAACTTCGTCAAGATACTGTATTTCACGTATGCAAGTATCTACGGAAGAATGAAAAGGGAAAACCTTAATTTAGGTAATTTAGAAAGCTTGGTCGGTACTTCAAGACGGACCCCAGGGTGTAGTACATTTGCACAAACCGGCAAAGGTTCGAGTCTGACAGCTGCAGTGTGAGAGTTGCAATTCCTTTGGGATTGGGCTTCTTGTGGGTCCTAGCTGGTCCTATGTATCTGATTTGCATATCACATGATGCGCTTGGGCTTGGGTGGTGTGGGCCGGCTCGAAGGTTGCCGGTTACAAACCCTTTTGCACAAACAAACAAGAAAGACTACGGGGCTGTTTGTTTTAAAAAAAACCTCTTAATGGCTCTTAAAAGTCTGAATCGGTCAAACCTTTTTACATTCAGACCGTTTTTTTTTCTTTTCTTTTCTTCCAGTTTTGACAACCTCTTAATGACTCTTAAATACATCTGAAATAAGAAGTGGTGATCTAACTTCTTAAAACCTCTTATCGCCGCCTCATTTCAATGCTCTCCTTTCTCTCAAGACTCCTGACGTTACAAAAACAAACAGTCTTATTGATTCAGATTTCAGACTTCAGCACCACCTCTTATTAATCAGAAGTGAAATAAGACTTCAGACCTCTTAAAAAACAAACGCCACCTACTTGTTTCTACTTTCTAATGCTACTTCAATTCAAAGGCTGTGCTTAATGCTTATCTTACCAAATGGTATTGTCTTCGTGCAGCTGTAGGTGGCAAGAACGAAGTTACAGAGGAGGAACGACAACAAAATGAAGTTTTCATCCGAGAAGCCATACCCATGTGGGTTGGACTGGTTGGATACACTTTCTTTGCCATTCTCAACGCATTTGTGATACCCTTGATATTTCCGGAGGTTAAATGGTACTACGTTATTATAGCATACATTATTGCTCCATCATTAGCCTTCTGCAACGCATATGGAACCGGGTTGACGGACTGGGACATGGCCTATAATTATGGGAAAATTGGGCTCTTTATGATGGCGGCATTGGCCGGAAAACACCAAGGTGTCGTGGCTGGATTAGTTGGTTGTGGGCTTATGAAGTCGGTTCTCTATGTTTCTAGCACATTGATGCATTACCTGAAAACCGGCCATCTCACGCTAACTTCTCCTAGAACAATGCTTCTCAGCCAAGCCATTGGGACTGCCATAGGTTGTGTTGTATCACCACTCACTCTATCTCTATTCTTCAAAGCGTTCGATGTGGGTAACCCTAACGGAGAATATAAAGCACCTTTCGCAATAGTCTTTAGAAACATGGCGATTATTGGGGTTCAGGGTTTTTCCGCTTTGCCAAAGCATTGCTTAGATCTATGCTATGGATTCTTTGCTTTTGCCGTGGGAATCAATATAGTGAAAGATATGTTGCCGAAGAAGATAGGGAAGTGGATGCCGTTGCCTATATGCATGGCCGTGCCTTTCTTGGTCGGTGGGTATTTCAGTATCGATATGTGTGTCGGAAGCTTGGTCGTGTTGGTATGGCATAAACTCGATGCCAAGAAGGCCGAGTTGATGGCTACCTCGGTGGCTTCGGGTTTGATTTGTGGCGAAGGTTTGTGGATCCTTCCGGCTGCAGTTCTTTCTTTGGCAAAAATAAAGCCCCCTATATGCATGAAGTTTTTGAGTTCTTAGAGCATCTACAATCGGAGGTTTTTATAATAAAAAAGTGTGGACTTGTAAAAACTACCATTGAAGTTTTTAACCCATGTCCTTGGAGTTTTTAACAAGAACCTTTTTATGTGTGAAATGATATATTAATAGGTTTTTATATATCTTTTGATTTTTATATCCATTATATAGATATTAAAATAATACGTGGGACCTACAAAAGGAGTGTTTGTTTGTTTGTGTTTATTATTTATTTATATTGAACAATTTAAATTCATACAAAAATAATAAAATTTATATTGATATATAGATCTTACAAAAAAAAGTATAAAACTTAGAAGTTAAATTATTTTTCTTCAAAAAAAGTAAAAAGCGTGTTGGTGGCGTCTCATGCATGATCTTTTCATAGCACGGGTCGGGAGGACATTGCAAAAACGAAGTCTGAAACAACAATCATGGGGTTAACGAGCTAGACATGGGAGACACATATTGAGCTAGACCAGGAGACATGTATTGCCGTAGCTGTTCATGATGTGCCTTTTAGAATATTTTGTTGGTACTCTTTAGGTACATTTTTTTAAATATGTGTTGATACCCAAGTTTAAATTAGCTACCGATTTTCCTTAAAATCGAGGCTTATTAATAACAATGATATGGTTCTTAAGATAAGTGGGTGGAAATCAAAGCCTTCTTCGACAAATTAGGCTCCTTGAGACTGTTTCTTTGGCAGAACTCGCTCTTTTTGTCATCCTGTAAAGCGTCTTTTAGCATTCCAAAAAACATGATGGACCTAAACATGAAACGTGCTTATATGCCTACAGATTCTTCTTATTTTGATATTAGAAAAATAGAATATACCGAAAACTTGGACAAACATTTTGATGTTATGATGCTCGGTTTGGTGATTGTTAATTAATAGGCTAAAATAGTGATGAATGTGACGTTTGTTTTGTAAGAGGTGCTGAAGTTTGATTTTTCACTTCTGATTTTTAAGAGGTGGTGCTGAAGTCTGAAATCTGAATCAATAAGATTGTTTGGTTTTGTAAAATGAAAAACATCTGAATATGTATAATTGCCTATTTTACCCCAAAAAAATTCAACTTAAATACGTCATTTGAAGTGAGCATTGATGATCGAAGGACAAAACGAAAAAAAGAAACAAAAGAAGGATGATGAGAGATTTGCGAGGCTGTGGAGTTTTAATCATATCTCACACACCGATGCTCCAATTTAAGTGATTCAAGATGTTCTAGAAAGCCAACACACAAATCTACAATCTCCATGTTTTGCGTTTTTGCAAATTCGGGGTGCATCTGGGCTAAAACCGACGTTGAAATCGAAAGAATGGTGCTGGACAGAAATAAGAGGAGATTTAAGAGATAGGGTTACCACTTTTCTGTCTGGACAATATTAAAAGTAATAAAAAAACAAACCGTCTGAATTATAAACGTCTAATCAGATCAGGCATAAATGGTGATTAAGAGCTTAAAATGAAAAAACAAACATGGCGGAAGAGTAAAATTAAACAAAACAAAAGATAACTTATCAAATTAAAAGGTTATACCATAGATGAAAAAAACACTACCTTGAAAGTAAAATTCTGCTTAACCCTGGTGCAATCTACTGATCTAGAAAGTCGTTGGATTCTCAAGGCTTACGTGATGAACTATCAAACATGAAGGCTTAAAACACGTAGACACTGGTGCAAACCGAAGGCTCAGAATATGTAGACCCTCGTGCAAACCAAAAGGCTGATCAGAATAGAAACTGATGCATGCTTATTAGAAAAAAACTTATATGAAGGAAGCACAACAAAGTAGTCTTTGGTACAAATGAGTAATCATTTTTTAGACATCTTCTTAACTCTCCCAATTGTGATGAACCTTTGCTACAATTTTCTTAGATGTAAAATGTCTTGGAGAGATGACCAAATACATCTTATTTATAGGCCACATGAATTTCTTTCAATAAAAGATAGTTAACAATCTTTTATGTGCATTTAGTAAATGTTTAATAATTCTTTCAAAATAACCCAAATCAAACGAGCCCAATAAATCCCACAAGGGTTTGAATAATGTTAAGATGTACATAACATTTTCTCCATCCCTAAGAGTGAATATAATGTTTTCGTAATTCTTCGAAACTAACCACTGACCTTTAATCTTTCACATTTTAATCACTTCAGTAACTATAAAGGTAAAAAACAAAAAAGCCTTTGGCCTAACGGTACTTAGTAATCCAACCTTCTTAAAGATCTAGGATTCAAACTAGGGGTATTCGCGGTGCCACATATGCGATTTGAGCATTTTTCGAAACCGCAAACCGCACCGCGTAAACCTCAAACCGCACCAAACCGCACCACATTTTACAGGTTGGCCCTATCGCACTTTATGCCTACAATCCAAAAATTATAAGTTAAAAAAAAATTATAAAATCAACGATAAAATGACCGTAGTAAAAAAAAATAAAGAGCTTCAATACATTCGATTCCCAAATACATATTGTCTAACTAAAAATAGTCTAAGAACGTAAAAAAAATAAAATTCAAACTAAATTAGACATATGAGTTGTGAGGTGTCCAATTTTTTCTTTCATCTCATTCCTTAAGTCCCGACTCTCAATTGGCCATTTGTTTATTCAAGATGTGACTTTAGGCCAAAACAAGAAGTCCAAAAATATTACATAAAATAACAAATTATTCTATATATATGTTATATACAAAATTAAAAAATAAAAAATATATAAACTATGTGGTGCGGTGTGGTTTGAACAACAGTTTATAACTCAAAGCCGCAAACCACACCGCAAACCACATTACAAAAGTTTTAAACCGCGCTTTACGGTGGTGCAGTATGGACGGTTTGGTGGTTTAGATGAACATCTCTAATTCAAACCTTACCAAGTATAAAAAATATGTATGAGTTTAGTTTATTGAATATAAATATAATACGTTTAAAAAAACTAGAAAATAAAGAAGGAAACAATATAAGAAACTAACAACAAAAGATATTATATCAAGGCTAATTTTATTCAAAAGTTTACTTTTGTTAGTTGTAGTTTTGGAAACAACTTTTATACCATTTGGAATAGAGAAAACTGTCATGTATATATCATATTGTCAACAGATCTTACTTTTAAATGAGATATATTGGATATATATAATTTAGCATGTAGTCCAAGTAAGTTCAGTCTTTTCGGCACTATGCTTGGGGACATGTGTATTTGCTCAACAGGGCCGTTAAATGTGAGATTTTAAACAGAGCCTTCAAAATTTTGGGGCTCAATTATACACGCGTTTATGGCATTTTATCAACCTGTTTAAAGGACATTATTTTATTTGTATAAATTTGGATCAAATAATCAGATTGTTAATTTTTTAGACTTGGCCCTATTATATTTTTAACCTATATGTAGTCTTGTTAATTGTTATCTCATTTTACAGTATAAACAAAAAACTTTGTCTATATCTCCAAAAAAATTAGTACTTCCCTCTTGGTCAACTTGTTTCTCGATTGTTACACGATGAGACATTTGTTACTCAGGTCTCGGGACTGTTTCGATGCGGGTTCGGCTCTGTTTGCATCTCGCAAATTGTGTGTCTTTGATGCCTTGTTTTTCTGAGTTTCGGTTAGTTGTTTTAGTTATTGTATTTCAGTTTACGGCTGTATATAAATATTAATTCAAATATTGTCCTACATATATATTGATAAAAAATAATTTATTTATTTATTGTTATTTTTGTACTTTTGGCAATGTGGTGTGTGTGTTTATATTTATATATAATTTCCCGATGTTTGTTGTTGTTGTTTTGTAATTTTTTTTAGTTGGTGTTGGAAATATGCCTCTGCTTACCATTTATTATTCCCATGCTCATTTAGTTTTTATGCTTTGCTGGTTTTATACTTTGTTTCTTTTGTGCAGAGAATATGTATATAAATAAATAATAATTAATTATATATATATATATATATATATATATATATATATATATATAATGGTTTTGAATAATCTCATTAATTGTTTATATATTAAGGATTGGAAAAAAGCTAAGTCAGCTTTTCCCACTTTCTTCTGTTTTCTAACCTTCATCATTTGTCACTCTGCAACTTTCATATACCATTATACCAATTCGATCTTCATTTTCTTTCTTTACTAGTCATATACCCGTGCAATGTGACGGGATGTAATTTTTTTTTGGTAACCAGAAGTAAATTTTTATCCAACATGCTAACTAAAGAAAACGAAATGCTTTATATATCTTTAGCAATGCTATCAATGTATTAAACCAAATCAAACCAAGACAACCCAATATATTCTAGTCGAAAATTGGATTATGATGAGATGTACACAAACCTTTTTTCCACATAAATGGATAAAGTGATGATTTGCACATGTATCTTAAGTTTATACGATCACAAGTATCATATTTATTTACACAATGAGAGGCAGATCAACTACCTTGATATATGTTATTGCCTCAATTTGCTAAGCCTCCCTTGATATTTGTAGGCATGTGTTCACCTGCAAGGTCCTACAATGATATGTGGTTATATAATCATAAATAGTTGCTTTAGAACTATGACAACTACATATATGGATGACTTGTTGAAGATAAAACATGATCAAATTCAATGCTGTAAAGTGACTAGCTTTCCATATAGCATGAATACAACCTTGACTAAGTTTATCTCTACAAACAATCTAAAAGTAGAATACTTTGAAATGGAGTTTTTTATTGATTTGTTTGGATCACCATATCAAACAGCTAGCAACTTCCCTACTTCAAATTCAGTAAGAATCAGGATTGTCTTCCTTCTCCTCAGAATTTGACTCTTCAGAACTCTTTGCAATGATTATTCGATCTACTTAATTCCTCACCAATATAGACATAACCAGAGAAATAGTAATATACCATGTATAAAGGAAGTTTCATAAACATCGGTAAACAAAAGATGTTTATAAACATAAAAGAATTAAAAGCCACAGAGCAATTGCATATGCTTGGTTGTACCTTATTGGGTTTGGCTATGTTTGCAAGAAATTCCAAGCCACTCTTTTATTCTGTATAAATTCCATCAAAGCTTTCTCTGCCCTTGTCCCCACAAAGTCGCAAAACAAAAGTCCCATATCTTTCTCAAACCTAAGATGTAGAATTGAGCTAGACTTATCAATGGAGATTTATCAATATTCCTAAATGACTTAAATCTATACTTTATGTCAAAATACATCAATTTTATGTAAGCAACTGCATCATATCATCTTCGGTTGGAAGTTCCAAGTTCAAGATAAACATATTGTCACAATCTTAATTACTAAGGTTAGACGCAGGGTTCACAAAAAACAATGATAAAAGTTAAAACACGTTTAGAAGATAATTAAGTGTTGTTGTATTAGAACATAAAATTGATGCTGGAAAAGAGATTTCTTGACCAAAAAAAGCAACATATAATATACCTTGTTTTAGCATTTACATATAACCTACTCCAAAGGTTTGTAATAACAATCAACACCTTTCCACCTACAATCAAGAAGAAAAGTTCCCAAGTAAAACAACAAGCCATCATAAAAGAAGTCAATCGAAAATCATCTTTTTTCATACATCAAAATATAAAAGAATTTAATCACATCAATAGTTTTCAGACAAAACAAATAGTGATAAAAATGAATACTAAAAAACACAACGCAAAGGTAAGTGACACCTGGTAACTTGCTAGTACAATATAAGATCTACCTCAACTTTCATTTTGATTACTGCTTATTAATAATTTAGTTTCACATATCAGTTTTTTTCATGATCAATAAGCATCTAGAATCTAGGGGTTTTGGTTCTTACAATAAAGAAATGGAAATATTGATGATAAAATCAAGCAAACACAACATAATATAACCTAGATATATAGATCAACGATGACTTAACCGAAAGGCAAACATCCATTAAGCTTTACTTAGCAACTGATGAAATTTTGCACCACTTGGCATAGAACTTTATAAATTCTGCAAATAAAACATGTATGGAACGTTCATTTAATTTTAAAAGTTTTCAAGCATATACATAATACCAATAGGTATATATATATATATATATATATAACCCAACAACTGTTATAGCATTAAACTGCATATATCCAAGTATCAACTGCTACGAAGGGTTTATCCTAGTTCAAATAATCAATGAGATTACACTATGATATAATCTAATTAACAAAACGAATTGATAGTTTATCAAATGAAGAAAATGTAGATCGGAAAAGCCCTGTACATAAACCTTTGAAAAGATAGGGCAATTAGCGACTCAGCTGCTCCAAAACCTAATCTCAAATGTATAAAAGTAAATCAGAAAACATTTACATTACTCCAAGACATATCTCAAACATCAAACACAACATCATCATTAATGATTCTAATAATGATCCTAGTGAAAACATACCTGAGAGCATAACCAGAATCTTTTGTCTTCTTCCAACCAGGCACCAGAATCTTCTAAGTTCTTCCCTCGATTTGTTGTCTGTGGGCTGTGGCAATTTGGTGATCAATTATCTTAGGAGGAAAAAAAACAGAAAAAAGGAAGAGGAAGATGCAATTTGGTGATCATCGTGTTAAAAAAAATAATAAAGGAGAGAAGAGAGTGTGACCGAATACGCCAAGATCAATCACAATAGGGATTTTTCTGCAGGAAATGAACATTGAGGATGTAATGTACGCCACCATCTCCTCAGATAACCACGTTGGGAGAGGGAATCACCACTGTCAAATCAGGTTCTACATTCTGTTTAGCAAGAAACATTTCAGTGTCTTCAATACACAGAGCAAGGGTAAACACTGAGAAAATTGCACATTTCTATATCATTTTGGAGAAGACTTTATAAACATTTTACATATGACAGAAGTACCTTAAATGGAACAGGAGAATGAAGAGAATCGAAATACGACAAAAGTACCTTGAATGGAGAAAGTTGAAGGCGTCCAGAAGGTTGAATGGCATCGATTTAATGATCAATTTGGGAGGAAGAGAGGCTTCAATCGTCATTTCAGGAGCAGACGTTGAATCGAGAACGATTCAGGTGACGATTCAGGTGTTTGTAGAGATGAATGGCGAGAAATATAGAGTTTCAATTGTCACTTTAGAATAAGAGATTCTTGGGAGGATGAATCGTCGTCTTGGAGAAGGAGCAGGCGTGCGATGTCTTGGAGCATAAGTGTCTGGGGTGGATCTCAAGAATAAAAAGCTTAATAAGTTGTACACAATGCAATAAAAGTATTATTTAAGAGATTTGAGTCTTTAGTGCTTTAAAAGGTAGTACATTATGCATTATGACTTGTCTTTAAGACTTTAAGACATTTGAGAAATCTGGTTTATAAGATAGTATAGATAATTCAATCACTTAAAAGTGTGTATATATATATATATATATATATATAGTGATGCAACATAGGTTTGCGGAAGGATCGACAAGCGTTTACCCTTTTTGATAACGAGACTATGAAACGTAAAACTCGAAACTAAGATAATACTCTCTAAAAGATTAACTTTATTGAATAATTGAACTTGAAAAACAATTAAACCTAATAGTCTTATTTATAATCTAAACTAGGAAAAAATAATTACGGAATTAAATCTAATCCTAATTTAAAAAAAATGAAATAAGGTAAAGGAAAATAAATAAATCTAATCCTAATTTAGAAAAAGGAAATAAGGTAAAGGAAAATAGAATCAAATAAGGAATGGTAAAAAAAAAGGAATTGGAAATCAGTGGGTCACGTGAATGGTGGCTAGCATGGAACTTACATTTGTTTCTATTTGTGATTCTGGATTTGTCTTTCGATCTGCATCGCAATCCTCTCTCTATATCAATCTCCTCCACTTTCGAAGAACTCGACCCCAAGTTCTCTCCCAAAGAAATCGACTCATCTTTGTGATACTCATATATATCGACAACATTGAAGGTGTTCGATATATGTAACAAATCGGGAAGGGCGACGACGTAAGCATTGTCGTTAATATTCTTCGTGATCTTAAACGGTCCATATTTTTTGGGTTGGAGCTTCCCGTAAGTACCGATAGGAAATTGTTCTTTCCGGAGAAAAACCATTACGTAACACCCGGGATTTTGGGTACGTTCTAACTCATCTTCTTATGTTACTAGTTGACGCATGTGGCCCATTAACCTGACTTTAGGAGGACCTTTTGGCGTGGTTACTCATTTTGAGACTTCTAACTTTGCGTCGGTAGCAATTCGAAGAAAAAACCCCAAAGTTCGAGGGTCGGTACCTCACCGACGACTGTGCCCGCGACATTTGTCACTCTCGTGGGGCACAACCGTGGAAAACATACCGAGAGGGGGATGGGTTTGGCGACAATGCCAGGCGATTGTGACATTGGTCACCCTCGCCGGGAAAAGTCGCGAGAAGTGTACCGAAAGTCATGGTGGTCGGGTGACAATGCCAAGCGACTATGACACTGTCATAGTCGCGAGGCACAATCGCGAGCGGGCCCCGACCCTTTATTACCCCAAACTCGACTTTTCAGCTCACTTTTCATCCTTAGAATTGATTTGGGCAATTTTTCTCATTGAAGGCAAGGTAGGGTTTCCTCTTTTCTCTTCATTTCACTTGGAGAGGTGCATTAAAGTCTCATGTATTGTTTGATTTAGGGTTGGTGATCATTAATTAAGGAGTCTAGAGATCTAAAAGCTTCAAGGGTCTTCTCACCTCTCTCTTCTAACTCTCTCCTCACCTAGGGTTGTGTATAACTTTGCAAGGTGAGTGTCTTTGTATGTTTAAAGCTTTATATGTGTTGTTTACTTACATATAAATTGTTTTACACTACTAAACTATGGGATTTTGGATTTGGCAAGTTTTGACCTAAAATCTATTTTGAGAGACTTTAGAGTTTTGGGTATGAATGAGATGATATAGGAATTATTTTGGACTATGAATAAAGGAGAACAATGATACTTATGAACTCCATTGGCATCATTTTACTCTTGTTATACTTTGGGAAATCAAGTGGAAAAATTAGGGTTTTGAATAAGAGTTGGGTTTTATTCAAAGTTGTATATGGTGGTCTCAATATTGGGGCAAGTATGTGTAAATATCATAAGGTGTTTTAATTTACTTGTGTTATTACATCATTAACTTGGTAAATTACCAAAGGACGTTTACTAGTATGAATTCACCATGCTTAAACAATAATGTAATAATGAAAGATGCTTGGTTTGGTTCTTGGTTTTAGATTAGTGCAATGAATCCATAGGCACGGTGTTCCTATGTCCCGTTTTGGACATTAGGTTCCCCACTTTGGTACGGAATAGGCATCGGGTCACCATGGTAAGTAAGGTGTGGGCATATATGGTCGGGAAGCGTCCCATGGATAGTAAGATGTAATTCCCTTGTGCTAGAGTTCCCATTTTGGAACTCTCAAGAATAGACCTAGAGGGGTTGACTTGATGTTTTCGAGCAATAGACTTAGAGAAGTTGAGCTCACTATGTGATTGGTGTTATTTGTACTATGTTTTAAATTACTAATGGTTTATTTGGTTGATTGACTTAGCTCATGGCTATATTCACCGTGCGACATCAAATGGGTTTAGTACTTCTACTTCTATTGATTTATTCTCACTAGGCTTTAGCCTAACGCTTGCTCTTTGGTTGTCATGTATGACATGTCATCTTAGCGGTGGGGCTCGACGGGACTGAGCGGATGACCTTGAGGTCGTGAGTGGTCTTTTTGGGAGTTATAGTGACCATCATACGTGATTTTGAAGATATACGTTTTTGAAGGATAGCGACACTCGACTTTAATCTTGTTGTCAAATTTAGATTATTAGGTTGTCGGTTTATCCTTCATTAATTTGGGTAGTATATGTCACACCTTATTCCCCGTTTTGGGATGATACACTTGGGTTTGAATTCGTTATGTCCAAACTATTCAGGTTTAATTGATCCCCTACTTTAGGGTAGACAGGTTTCCTTATTTATAGACGTTATATTGTCGAAATTTCGAATTTTATTTCACTCTAAATTTTTGGACGTTACAAGTTGGTATCAGAGCATTAGTTTAAGTGAACTAGGTATGAATGTAAGATGCCTAGACTTAAAGTTAGATTATTAATCTATGACTTTTGAGATGGGGTATAACTCTTAAGATAGGATGGTCTTAGAGTTAGCAGAACCTACACAAATTGAAAGTTGTAGTGATGGTAACGAGAACACTTACGTATCACGTGTTCATAATTTCACTTAGCTAACGTTATTATGAAGATGTTTTACGTGAGCATACTTGATCTACTATTATTATAATAATTAATGAATGTAGTAGTACGTTTTCTTGTGTTGTTCTTGTAGTCCGTCTCTCATTCTATTCCTTGCATGTGTATGGCAGCCTAATGGTTAACACCAGAAACAGGCCGGAAGGTCAGGAGGCCACGACATCCACGAGTGACTGTGGTAGAAGAGCCTCCTCACGTGGTCAATGTGTTGGGTGGGGGACCCGAACACATTCCTCAACATAATCTGGAAACGTCGGAACCTATCATGGAAGAAGTGACGGCGGAAACTCGTATGATGGATCATATGATGACGACCATGACACAACGAATTTAAACTAAACACTCAGAAACTATGTTAAAGAAGTTGCGGAAAAACACTTTAACAGTAAATCAATGAAACAGTATATGAGATCAAATCATAAGTTATATTGAATTAACATAATGATTACAACCACAACCTCAATCTGTTGAACATGCTCAACAGACGTTCAATACTTCTCTAAAGAAAGGATTTCTAAGAATCTTGAGGCTAATTCTCTCTAGAACAAAAAAATACGTATTATCTATGTATCTCTGTATCTCTATCTATCATAAGCAAAATACTTCTAGACTATATAGATACAAAACAGATTACAAGATAATTATTAAATTAAAGTTGATCTTCAGCATCCAGACCATAATTATCTTCAATCTCCTTATCTTTCGCTTTAGGCAACCAATCCATCTTTATCATCATAAGCAACATTAATCTTCAGCAGTATCTTCATCATCAATAGCAGTACTAACCATGCTTGCAGTAGTAACTTGCAACTTGCAGTATTAACTCTTCAAGCAGTACTAACTACTAGCAGTAATAATCCTTCAAGCAGTAGTAATACTTCTAGAAGTAGTAATATTCAAGTAGTAGTACTAAAGTCTTCAGCAGTAGTAATCTTCAATACTTAGCAGTACTAAATGGACTTAGCTCATTTCAGACCCAACAATCTCCCCCTAACTTAACTTTTCAATTCAAGAAGTTAAGTTCTTCAGAATACGGTCTTCATGATGCTTTCAAAATAACTGCTCAATTTCCCAGATTAGGATCCAAACCTAAACTTTGATTGATGGTTCTTCTGATCACAATTCTTGCCATTTCTGAACCTTTAGGGCATACCAACTTTGCTTTCAACATCCTCTATAACTTTACTGTGTTGTGGTCATACACCTTATCAACCAAGTAGTATTCATGGAAGCTTTTATCAATGGTTATGACATAGACTCCACATCTTTCAAAAAGCATCCAGTTATCAACACTTTTACATCCATTTTCATGATGCACATCTTTGATAAGATACTTCACTCTATCAGGGTCAAACATCATGCATAAATACTCCATGGCCATCTTTGTTATGTTCATTCCTGCTCTTTTCAGTAAGTCACTATATAAGTTCAGACCAACCTTATACATCTCCTCCAAATCAACCCTGGTACAGCTTCTGATGATCTTTCCCCAAGTTGAGTAAACCTCATATTTGTCACCCATTCTCTTGATTCTGAAGTACTCTGTTCTTTTATCCAACAAAGTATCCCAATGGATGATTTCTGGAGCTTCCACTGAGATAGGATCAGCTTTAACTGGTTCTTCATATGTCACTGTCATATACAACTCAAGCTTCTCATCAGATTGTCTTGGCTGTTTTGAAGATTGTTGACTTGTTTGCTCTTGACCCTTCTCTTGAGTTTCAACTTGCTCAGTTTGTTTCTACTCTGTCTCACCTTCATCAATTCTAGGCATTTTTGCCTTTATCTTGGTGGCTATTGACTTCATTCTCTTGACAACTCTAATCTTCTGAGCTAATGTCTCTTCTTTCTTCACTTCTGCCTTTTCTTTTGTAGGAGTGCCTTCTTCACTGTCAGGGAAAGGCTGTTGAATATTCATATCATGTCTTTCTTTCATCTTTCTTTCAAATTCAACCCTCTGACTGAAGTTTCCTTGAAGCTTGACCATCTCCTTTTTGTACAAGTCCTCTATTCTGCTCCAAGACATTTTTGTAAACATTCCTTCAGGAACTCCAACAGATCCTTTCAAGAAGTTTATCATTTTTCTTCTTTCTTGTGCAACTAGAAAGGTCTTTGAAGGCTTACTTTGTCTTGTTGCTTTCATTGCAACCCTCTTTGCAGCCAGTTTCAAGCTTTTCTGATATTTTTCATTGAGTCTTTTAGCTAAATCTAATGCAATCTTTCTGTCTTTGGCAGTTTGAATCTCATTCTCCTTTTCAATCTCTTCTTGCATCTTCTTTGCCAATTCTTCATCCAGTTCAATTTGCTTCTGCTTCTTCACTGGTTTCTCAAGCTCAACCATTTTCTCTTTCCCTTTCTTCTTTGCATCTGACACACTGACCTTTGTCTTTTTCTTCTCTGATTCTCCTTCTTTGATCACCACTCCCTTAGCCTTTTGAGTGGCCTTAGGAGTGTCATTCTTTGCCTTCACCAAAGTTTATGCAATCTCTATTTCTTCTATAGTCATTTTAGTTTCTGCTGTTGCCTTTTCTGTTTCTACTGCTTTGGCAATTTCTACTTCTGGCTTAGTAGTTACTCCTGCTTCTACAGTTTCTGCTGCTGACTGAGTTACTGTTGCTTTCTCAGTTTCTCCTGCCTTCACTGTTTTTGCTTCCTCCCCCTCAAACTGAAATTCCATGCCAACAGGGCTTTCCTTCTCAAATTCAGCATCTGGATTCTCCCCCTTTTTGGAAGCATCATGTGTACTTCTCCTTTTCTTTAATATGAATTGCTTTCTCCTCTTTTTATGCACCAAGTGAAACACCATCTTCTTTAGTTTGGCTATCTGCTCATGTTGAGAAATAATCACCTGTTTCATCTCCTTTATCTCCTTACCCTGATTCATGACATCCAGATTGACATTTCCAATGGTTTCCATCAATTCATCATAGTTATATCTGTCCTCACCTCCTTTAGGTGTGTTGACCACCCTTGAAGGATCCTTGGATCTTTTAGTAGAGGCCTTCTGCCTAGCAGAAGCACCTACTACCCCCTTGGTTTCTTGGCACCTGGGTCCCTTAGATGATTGATCATCCAAAGTTGCCGTGGGGAAGGTCTTAGTGATGTTCACACTGTCCTGATCCACACATTGTGCAGAATCAGTAGTGTGAGCCTTACTGCCCACATGCTCATCCTTCTCCTTAGAGAGCACCTTCTTGGGGTTGGGAGACACCCTTGTGGATTCCCTTTGGATTCCCTTTGGATATTCTCTAATGGAGAATGCTCCATCAGAGGGCTTGCAGGATTTTGGGGTGAAGATACAGGAAGGGAAGGAACCTTCTGTACCCTTTTCCTTACATATGTTTGAGTGATGGGGGAAATTGGCTTCACAACAGGGATCTGAGGAGGATCATTTGAAATGAATGGTGTGGGTAGGTCATCAGTGGGTTGGTCAGATGTGGGCTGTGACCCTGATGCCTCACCATGGGAATGAGACACACTCATCATTGTAGAGAACAATGGTGTGTATTTTCCAGAAAAGTCCTTACTAGGTCTTTTCATGTTGGAAAACACCTTCCCTTTGGGAGGTTTAGGTACATACACCTCTTCAAGAGAGGGTAAATCCGTTAATTCCTTGTTCAGTACTTCTTGTACAAACCTTGGATACATATAAAATCTTTTGGTTTTGGTTTTGGTTTTGGTATCCAGGTTTGACAGCAAATCATTCAGAATCATTTGAGAGAAATTAAACTTTCTGGAGGTAGCTAAGCAGACAAGAGCATAAGCTATGGTACTGCTGAACTCACTCCATCCAGTTGTTTTGCGAGAAATACAATGCTGAAGAGTATGAACAAAGAATCTCCACTGAGGTGAAAATTTGCTCTTGAAGAACTTATAAACCTCAGTAGGACCTTCATACCCCATTCTACCAATTTCTTGGAAGATAACTTCCTTTGGGAGAGTAGATATACCTGAGGCATCATATAGATGTAGATGAGTGCGAATGCAACCTTCTGTGATTGTGATAGATTTATCACAAACCCTGGATTGGATGACCTGATTGCCATTAACAATCTGAATGGAGGCATTGGTCTAGAATTGTCGCAGATGTTCCACATAGATGGTGGGATTGACAGTTAACGCATAGGCGATGTGTGAGGATTTTAGGAAATCCACAATCTCATGAAAACCCTCAGCTTGTTTGGGTTTTTGCAGCATTGCAAGCTCATTGTGATCGTCAACAAATTCCAGTCCTGTCATCGTTCTTGGGTTCGAATCAACACTAGGGTTTACACACTGGGAAGCAAGAATTCGAGAGAGAGAGAGAAAGGATGAAAAATCGCTGGAAATTCAAAGAGCCGTTTGGATTTTGGCGGTCAGAGAGGGTATTTATAGGTGGAGGGTTTCAGTTAGAAGCAGTACTAAGTACCCTAACAGCATTAACAAGTCCGCAGTACTAACCCATATAAGCAGTAGTAACACATACCAGCAGCATTAACACAGACTAGCAGTATTAACACAGACCGACAGCATTAACACTGTCTAGCAGTAGAAATAAGGAAAGCAGTAGTAACTTTGCAATGGCAGTATAAGCTACCTAGCAGTAGTAACCATACTTAACCATATTTGAACTGGCAGCAGGATTAATAGTGAGAGCAGTATTAACTTAACCAGAAGTACCAAGTTTCTAATCAGCAAGGAAATCTGAAACACTTAGACACAAATAGTTAGTAGCACCATGCACAATACAATATGAGAAAGTAAGCATGAAAGAAGCTATACAGAAATGGTACATAAAGAAAATCAAAAGAGGCTTATTCAGTGTTTATCATGCCTACACTTGTGACCAAGAATGTGAATCTACCCACATCAAAAGCTTTGGTGAATAGATCAGCAAATTGGTTACTTGTGTCTACTTTCAAAACCTGTATTAACTTCTTTTGATTGCAATCTCTAATAAAATGGTACCTGATTTCTATATGCTTGGTTTTTGAATGCTTCACTGGATTATTAACAATGCTTATAACACTGTTGTTATCAATGAAGATGGGAGTGTGAAGAAAAGTAATACCATAGTCCAACATCTGATTCTGAATCCATAGTACCTGTGAGCAGCAGCTTGCAGCAGCTATATACTCTGCTTCTGTTGTAGAGGTGGACACTGTGGTTTGCTTTTTACACTGCCATGACACTAGTCTTGCACCCAAAAACTGACATCCTCCTGATGTAGACTTTCTATCCAAGTTTGCACCACCCAAATCACTATCTGAATATGCAATTAGATCAAATGGTGAGTCATGAGGATACCAAAGACCCAACCTAGATTGTCCTTTGAGATATCTGAATATCCTTTTGACTGCTTGAAAGTGAGACTGCTTAGGCCTCACTTGAAATCTTGCACACACACATACAACAGACATAATATCTGGTCTTGAAGCTGTTAGATACATGACGGAGCCTATCATGGATCTATAATGATGAACATCCACATCCTCCCCCTCAAGATCTGCAGTGATCTGTTTGTGAGTTTCCATAGGTGTGCTTGCAGGCTTTGATTCTGAAAATCCAAACTTTGTAAGTATATCCTGCACATACTTGGATTGACTTATGAAAATGTCATCTTTCTTCTGTTTAACCTGTAGCCCAAGGAAGAATGTGAGTTCACCCATAGAGCTCATCTTGAATCTTTTGTGCATCAGCTCCTCAAACTCCTTGCACATATAATCTTTTGTGGATCCAAAAATGATATCATTCACATAGATTTGAACAAGCAGGATGTCCTTCTTCTTCCTTTTAATGAAAAGGGTCTTGTCAATGATTCCCTTTTCAAATGCATTTTACAAGAGATAGGTAGACAGAGTGTCATACCATGCTCTTGGTGCTTGATGTAGCCCATAGAGTGCCTTCTTTAATTTGTATACTTTGTCAGGAAAGTTAGGATTCTCAAACCCTGGAGGCTGACAAACATACACTTCTTCATCAATTTTCCCATATAGGAATGCACTCTTTACATCCATCTGAAATACTCTGAACTGCATGAAAGAAACATAGGCTAGAAACAGCCTAATTGCCTCAATTCTGGCTACTGGTGCAAACACTTCTTCATAATCTATTCCCTCTTCTTGTGTATACCCTTGTGCCACAAGTCTGGCCTTATTCTTTATCACTATACCTCTCTCATCTTTCTTATTCCTGAAAACCCATTTAGTTCCAATTGCCCTTTGTCCTTGTGGAAGGTCAACTAGATCCCACACATTTTGCAGCTCAAACTGCAGCAGCTCCTCTTGCATTGCTTCTATCCAACTTTGTTCTTTCATTGCATCATAGGCCTTCTTGGGTTCAATCTGAGATAGAAAACAAGACAACAAACCTGACTGCAGGTCTTTCAATCCTCCTAACTTACTTTGATGCCTTGTGATCCTGGGAGAATTGATATCACCAATCACCAACTGAGGATGATGATTCTTTTGAGTTCTTGTTTGATAGGCAACCTCCTCATTAAGATTTGCATCAAGATTAGAGTCATTCTTTTCAGGAGTGTTCCCACCAAATACTGAAGAGTTTTCTTCATCAGTATCATCTTATGACAATTTGGGCATTTCAGGATCTGTGTTTCCTGAACCTGAAGGATGAGCATCCTCTTTATCACCTATATCCTCTTCATCACCTTTATCATCTTCATTCTGTTCTGGTTCAGAATCCTCTGTTTCTGAATCATCTTTCTTTTCTTGTTGACAGAATTCAGCATGATCAACTGTAGGTGTAGGGAACAACACAAACTCTTGTCTCTGTTCTGGTAACTTTTCTGAGCTTGTTCCTGCAATTTGCTCATCACTAAAACCCAAAGAGTTAGTTAGTTAATCAATGTCAAATAGCCAATCAGGACCTGCACCAATTGGATTTGGTGTGTTCTCATTGCATTTGACATTGTCACTTTCCTCTATAATCCTGGAAGAGCTATTGAAAACTCTATATGCCTTACTCTGAGAGGAGTATCCAACAAGGAATCCATCTTCAGCTTTGCTTTCAAACTTGCCTAAATGAGATTTGGTATTGAGGATTGTGCAAGGATACCAAAAAGGTTTGAAAAATCCAATAAAAGGTTTCTTCTTTTTGAAAAGTTCATAAGGTGTCTTACCTTGAGATTTGACTACTAGAACTCTGTTTTGGACATAGCAAGCAGTATTAACTGCTTCTGCCCAAAAGGTAATAGGTAACTTTGAATCTGCCAACAGAGATCTAGCAGCCTCAATTAATGTCCTATTTCTCCTCTCAGCAACACCATTCTGTTGAGGAGTTCTAGGAGCACTGTATTGTCTCTCAATACCTTTATTCTCACAAAAGCTGTTTAAGACATTGTTTTTAAACTCAGTTCCATTATCAGATCTGATGACTTTAACTCTTAGATTCGTTTGGTTTTCAATCCTAAGAACAAAGGATTTGATCAGTCCACTTGTCTCATCCTTAGTCCTCAGAAAATATACCCAAGTAAACCTAGAGAAATCATCAACAATGACTAAGCAGTAGGATTTCTTACCAAGACTCATCACATTTGTAGGACAAAAAAGATCTGTATGCAATAACTAAAGAGGTGATGAGATTGTGTTTATTTCTTTGAACTTATGAGAAGTTTTGTGCTGTTTGCCTTTAAGACATGCAACACAATGATCATCACATGAAAACACTTTTTGAGGCAAACCTCTTACAAGGTTGTTTTTCACAAGTTTGTTCATAGTTTTAAAATTCATGTGACACATCCTTCTGTGCCAAAGTGAAGATTCATCTAAAGAAGCTTTTGAAAACAGACAGTTTAATGATGAATCAGATGAAACATTCTCTAAGTCCAAACAATAAACATTATCCTTTCTAGGAGTTCTAAGTAGTATCATATTTTCATCAACTACCTTGAATCCTAGAGCAAGGATAATACATTCAGTATCACTAAATAATATACTATGTTTCTTGTCATAGACCTGTGATACACTTAACAGGTTGTATCTTAATTGCTCAACATAGTAAACATCTTCAAAAGTCATGTTACCTTTTGAAACCATACCTTTACCACTTATCTTACCTCCTGCTGGATTATCACCAAAAGCAACACGTCCTCCATCAAATCTTTTGAAATTTTGAAGGCAGTCCATGTTACCTGTCATGTGCCTAGAGCAACCACTGTCTACATGCCAAATGCTCTTCCTCCTGAGCTGTTGGTTGCCCTGCACATAAGATAAAACAGTTAGTGTTTTGAGGGAACCCAAGCCAAAGTGGTCTTGGGTTGCCCTTTCTCATCAACGTATTCATAATCAGTAAGCTTAGTCTCGATGAGATGATCAGAATTAGGAATCTCATGGCTGAAATACTTTGTCAGAATTATAGGCTTGATAACATTAACACAGGAAGCAGTACTATCTTTGTTAGCAGTACTAACTTGGTCAGCAATACTAACTTTGTTAGCAATACTAACTTTATTAGCAGTACTAACTTAATTAGCAGTAGTACTAGTATTAGCAACACTATTTCTGTCAGCAGTACTATTTGAGATAGCAGTACTAACAGGTTTGGTGCATTTTGGAACCCAAATTTTGACAAAGTTGTTTGCTTTCCTATTCTTTGAGTTACTCCTTGCTTTGCTTGGAGTATTTTCTTTTTCTTTAGCAAACTTATTCTGAATATGAGATTTTGCATTCCCAGTTTTCATTGGTGTTGTTCTCACATTAGCAGCCACATGATTTCTTGATTGCTTCCTATAACCAACTGAATTTTGTGTTTGTCTTTGAAAAGTAATTCTTTGGTTAACAGGATTGAAATAACAGTGTTTGGCTAAATGATTCAACTTGCCACAAATAAAACAAGGCTTTGGTCTATTGGTTTTGCTTAGATCAATTCCCTGTTTTTGAGCCCACTGGTTATTTCTGTTTCTCTGATTTCCCCTTATTTTATAATGTTGATGGGGCTTTTTCTGTTGACAAGTACAGGGATTTACAACAGTAGTTTGCATATAGTGATCTCCCTGTACCTTCTCCTTCCCTTTCCTGGAGGTCTCAACTTTCTCACTCTTAACAGTCTTTTCCCCAATCTTAAACTTCTCTACTTTCTCACTCTTGACAAATGGTTTACCTCCCCTCTCATTTGCAAGAATATGGTTTTCTAAGGGAGTTTCTTTCTGGTCTTCCTTATTCTTATCCTCCCTCATTGTTCTCTTCTTTAGATTCTGCCTCAACCACTACAGTGTCTAGTGGATCTACCTCTGTGGCTCCTGCAGGTAAGTCATTCTTATCTTGCCTTTCTAAGAGGTCTGAAGTGGGTGGAATATAGTTGTTGTTGTAAGGTGGAGGGGTGTTATTATATCCTATACCTCTCTTCAGTTTGTCATGAACTTGAGATTTGAGTAAAGTTTCCATTGCTTTAGAGGCATTGGAAAATTTCTCAATGTCTAATTTGGCCTTCTCAAATTCACTTCTGACTTTCTCACATTCTTCTCTAGCCTTCTCTAGATTAATCTCTAACTCCTTCTTCTCCCATCTCCAATAGTTTTGATCATATGAATGTTGAAGTTCATTATCCTGATATACCTTAATTTTTTCTTCAAAATTCACAATGATCAAATTAGACTCTCTCCTGTGTTGCTCCAACCTTTTAAGATCATCACACATGCTCTGATTGTGATCCCTGTACTTTTTAACAGTTTCAAGACAGGCTTTAGAGCATAATTTAGATTTTACCTCTGTGGGGATTGCAGTGCTTGAATACTTTGAAACCTCAGCCATCAATGCTTGATTCTGGATTGCCTCATCTGCTTGATCACTCCAATCAAATCCTATTCCATCTTTGTGAGACAAGTGCTTGAGATGGGTTCCTGTTATAGCTAGTGGACTTTGATTGTTGATTGTTGCTTCCATGCTGTTGAGAAATTCCTCCTCTGCATTCTCTTGCAAAGTGCCCCAGATTATGACACTTGTAGCATTCCACCTTGGATTTGTCAAATCCAGCACCATCTTCTCTTCTCATGGCAAAGTTGTTTCTTCCAGTTATTTTAATGAATCTTTTGATTCTCATTGTGAGCATTGCCATTTTCCACTTGATGTCCATCTCTTCAAGATCATCAACATTGATCTACTCCAGATCATCATTAATAAGAGTAGATTTAGCATGGCTAGCAAGGAAAGCTTCCAAAACAGAATCATTGGATCCATCATGTTTTGAGCCATGAGCAGCACTAACTGATTCAGTATTAGCAGAAGAATCAGTAGTAGATGATAGAAGAGCAGCATTGTGAGAGTATCCAGATGGCTTCTTCTTAGATTCAACTTCTGCTTTAAACACCCTGAGATCATTGTAGAGATCATCTAGTTCCTTATCCTCCAGATTATCATTCTGTCTGAATGATACAATATACATTACCCATTCTTCACCAAGAGATCTTAGAAACTTTCTGTTGACATCATCCTGGTCCATCTTGACACCAACAGTGGCCAATTCTCCAATCAACTTGTTGAACCTATCAAAGGTTTGAGTCATAGACTCATTCTTTGTAGACATGAAATTTTCATATTGTTGCTTGAGAATTGCTTTCTGATTCCTCTTAGTGCTTTTGGTGCCTGAAAATCTCTTCTCCAAAGCATTCCACAGGATTTTGGCATCAGCACAGTTGCAAAACTGATGTTGATATTCATTAGGAATTGCCAAGAGCAGAGTGCTCAAGGCTTTCATCTCAATCTGCCTCATCTTTCTTTCTCCATCAGTCTTTGGTGGAGGTCTCTTGCCATCTTCTCCAATCTCTCCTACATTGGAGGGACCATTCTCAATGATATCCCACATTGAATAATCTGTAAGAAGGATATAATGCCTGATCCTGATTTTCCACATGTCAAACTCATTAGGTTTGAGCATGGGAACCTTTGAAACAAGAACACTGTCATGTGATCCGTCCATGATGATTATTGATTTGTGAGTTCCTTTGGATCTGATACCACTTGTCAGGATCGAAATTCGAAACAAGAATTTAAACTAAACACTCAGAAACTATGTTAAAAAAGTTGCGGAAAAACACTTTAACAGTAAATCAATGAAACAGTATATGAGATCAAATCATAAGTTATATTGAATTAACTTAATGATTACAACCACAGCCTCAATCTGTTGAACAGGCTCAACAGACGTTCAATACTTCTCTAAAGAAAGGATTTCTAAGAATCTTGAGGCTAATTCTCTCTAAAACAAAACAATACGTATTCTCTATGTATCTCTGTATCTCTATCTATCATAAGCAAAAGACTTCTAGACTATATATATACAAAACAGATTACAAGATAATTATTAAATTAAAGTTGATCTTCAGCATCTAGACCATAATTATCTTCAATCTCCTTGTCTTTCGCTTTAGGCAACCAATCCATCTTTATCATCATAAGCATCATTAATCTTCAGCAGTATCTTCATCATCAATAGCAGTACTAACCATGCTTGCAGTAGTAACTTCCAACTTGCAGTATTAACTCTTCAAGCAGTACTAACTACTAGCAGTAGTAATACTTCTAGCAGTAGTAATATTCAAGTAGCAGTACTAAAGTCTTCAGCAATAGTAATCTTCAATACTTAGCAGTACTAACTGGACTTAGCTCATTTCAGACCCAACAAAAAACCTCAACGAAGAAAAAACCGCGGATGACAGAAAGGTTTCCTAGTGCACTATGATCACGAATCATGGGTGATATCCTTGGAATACAATGTGTTACACGATCAATACAAGAAATAGACGTATAAACAAAGAACAAGTGTATGTCGTGTGTGAAAACACTATCGTCGTGTGAATATTGTTACTATCGTGTAAACGACATATTGCAGGTGTTCTTTAGAGAGCTTGTAAGTTGTATGCTTCGAGTCTTAGATTTCAGTTGTCCAATTGAGATGTGTCTCTTTAGTATTTATAGTCTTGGTCTCTCATAAATGTGTCTTTCGTAACGATTGAGTCTTCATAAATGATCTTGATGATGTTGATACGTTATGAATGTTGGTATTTATGAGTATTAAACCTGCATTAAATAAGAAAGGAACGTTGGGTCGTACGTTAGTATAGTCGTGGTCGAGAGTAATCTTACGACGCTCGACCGACCTTCGAGAAAGTCTCGACGGACGTTATGGTTATGTTTTGTCGACATGACTTTATCTTAATACAAGACAAGTCGTGTGAAATATGCATTAATGTATCTTCGTCGAGGTCGTGTATTTTTGACCCAAACATAAGCCAAACTTAAGACTAGTAGGCAATACTTGGGTGTTGCTAATATTGCTAATTCTTGAGTTTGGTCACTTGAGTTGAAGACTAAACTCAACATGGTCAAGTTGATCACTTTGTAGTGTTAATATTAGATCCTAGATCCAGAGATGGACGGATTCGAAATACGGTTTGAGTGATGTACAAAGATTTGAGAAAGTCCTTGATAATCACATATAGATACAAGTTTTGTATGATTTTTGCTAAGGTTCACACATTGGTCGAGATTTACACTAAAAAGAGATTTGGGTATAGATCTTTATCCCGATAGAGTTTTGATTCATTAATCAACTTAGTTAAATCAGTAAGCTTAAAATCTGCAATAGTGGTGATTTTGTGGGGACTTTGTGGGCACTGTCTATAAAGATTCACTTTCGAGAGATTGATTTCTTTATAGACGTTTTTGTGACACGAGTTTCCGACCATTATGTTACTACCATTGTCTTAAAGGAAACTTATACCCACACCTACCTTTTTTAATCAAAAGTTCCATTTTGTTACTTAAAGCAATTTCACCAACTAAAACATTGATTTTTTCTCACAACCGAAACTTGCATAAGAAGTTCTTGAAAATCTCAGTAGTCTAGTCCCTGTGGAAACGAGCCTGAGTCATCTATTTCTTTTTTAAAGTTTTTATGTGTTGTATGCCACAACTACATTACGATGAACTTTTACATCTTGATCTCGAAATTGATAGAACCGTTAAAAGACGTAGACGAATGCGAGAGGAACACATGATTACGAAACACGATCAATGCAAGCAATGGGCAGGTGACTTGGCCCACGACCTCTCACGGTTAAAATCGCGTGAATCACATGTGATTTTACATGTTTTTCTAGTGTAAAATCATATGTGATTTGACCGTTCTCATGTTTTCTTATTTGGTCATGTTCGCGTTTGAATCCGACTCTCTCTCTCTATATATATATGTATATGTATATATAAGTATAGGTGTTTATTTTGACACGTAAAAGCATTACATATGACTATTTAGAATTAAAATGGGATTTAACAAGTTTACTTTGTTGAAAAATCGAACGCAAATTAACCTTATATATTGTTGAAAAATGTAATAAAGGCTTATGGAGAATAGGAAGAGAAACGATGAACTTTGAGTGGGATTTAAGATATCAATTAATTAATTACAAGAATTCATATAAGAAATGCAACAATTTAATCGATTTTCATATATATATATATATATATATATATATATATATATATATATTATAGTGTTTGGTTCATTTGAGAAATGATAAATATATGAGAAATAGAGAAGTAATCCTATCCATTCATATGGTCAAGATCGGATTTGACTAGTCAAATATTGCGGCTTTGACCGGTCAAAAGTTGCGGCTTTGACTGGTCAAAAGTTGCGGCTATCCCAAAAATAGAAGAACAATTTCGTAAATTTTACAAAACACACGGGCTGTGTTCATATATGAACATGTATAATTCACATATGAACTATATGTTCATATATGAACCAATGCAATTCACAACTGAACTCTTTTAACTGATTCATATATATGAACCTTTGTGATTCATATATGAATCAGTTGAACTAACTAACAGATTCATATATGAACCTTTGTGATTCATATATGAATCTGTATGAATCACAAAGATTCATATATGAATCAGTTGAACTAATTAACAGATTCATATATGAATCTTTGTGATTCATACAAATTCATATATGAACTCATCCCGTGTATTTTACGAAATTACCCCTCTACCTTCTATAGATCACACAAGGAATTATCCGATGATTCGCGGTCAAAGCCGCAAATGTTGACCAGATGAATGGCTAAGATTACTTCTCTATTTCTCATATATTTACCATTTCTCAAATAAACCTCTCTCTCTCTCTCTCTCTCTCTATATATATATATATATATATATATATATATATGACTAAGGATCTTGTGAGAAAAAAAGTTAAGGTGAGAAGCGTAAGAAGATATTTGGACCCTTGATCACCCATGAAGATCTGTGTAACACCCTGATCTCTGGGTAAGTATGATTTCGAGTTAGTACAAAAATCGATCTTTTAAGAGAAATAGAAGAAATAGGATTTTGAGCTTAAATCCTAGATTTTACAGTCTTGTTGGATAAATAATTCAATTACGAGTCCAACTGTTCTTTCCATAGCAAAATCGGAGTTAAACGAATAAGTTATGGACAAAACAGTGACCATGCGACTTTCACGTGAGTTTCTTAGCTCCAAACTAGCATGAAACTCTCTTTGGAAACCCAAATGGTGGAGAGTTCTCCCGGGCGAGTTTCACGCTAGTTGAACTAACTTTAAACTCGCGTGAGCGACTTGAACTGTAAATACGCATTTTCTTAGGTTTTCTTCATTTCTTCATATCTTCTTTATCTCAACTCTGATTGAGGCGATTCTTTTTGCTATGTTCTTGTTTTTTGAAGCTTTTCAAGGTTAGATCAATAGAGTTGAAGCTTATTGAAGTATTATAGAGTATTTGCGTAAGGTAACCTCTTCATCTCCTTCCTCTATAAGTTAAGGTTTTGAGTTGCATCTACTATCCTTTTCTCCATCCATGTCTTAGATTTGTGGTTCCTTAATGTGGAGAAGATGTTTGGGAGCTTTTTGGAGGAGAAGAAACTTATATATTTCAAGGTTTGAGCCTAGATCTTGCAAGTTTGAAAAGGTAAGTCTTTTGAGCTTTTTAAGATCTATGTTTGGGTTTTTTTTTGTGGATTTGAAGCTTAGGTTAACGTTTGATGTCTCTTTGATTTAGTTATTAGTCATGAGAAGTTTCCTTGGTGGGATTTGCTTGTGGATTTAAAATATTCACCATTTGAAATCTAGCGATGGATTTGGAAAAATAAGTTTAACTTAATCTAGGAAGGTGAATTCAAGTTGATTTGTAAAAACTTTGTACATGCCAAAAATGTCCATTTTGAAGTATTAAAGTGTTTTACTTGGTGTTTATTAAACGTTTTGTTTATTTGATGAAATTTACATTTTGGATACATTTGATTTTATAAATAATGTAAAATGCCACGTTTGGGGTTTTGGGACAATTTAATAAGGAAATATTTTTAATAGGTTTTTGATGAATTAATGTATAAATGGAGGTCATATGCCGTAAATATCCTTTTTATGTATTTAATCTTATAAACCATTGGAAAATGCATATTATCGTGTTATGAGGCAATTTGGAAAATATAAGGGTATGGGTTCATTTGGAAAATGGTTTGTCTCAACCAAAGATGAGTTTTGGGGGTTAATCATACTTTTGGTCGTTGCATGTGGAGTTTGAGTATGTTGTTGCATTTAATATATATTATTTGGGGATTACATGTTTTGAGTGCTTTGGTCATTCAATTAGAGTCATGTAACGTTATAGACTGTAATGCAATGGATCCAAATGCATAAGAGTCGATCTTTATTGTTTTAAAAGGGACGGTAGTTCCCATGTTGGAACCAGGATTAGATATTGGGTCATCGAGGGCCTTATGGTGCGGGCTATTGAAGTCGAACATCTGTCATTGACCCTTTGATGTAATTTCTAAGTTAGTTTTTGTGGGATAGTTATTTCCCGTTTGTAACTAGTTGAGACATTGGACCCTCGGAAGGCAACTTGGTGCAATTATGTGGGACCGAATACTAGCCATGGACCATAAATGTAATCCTAGTGAATGAGTATAACTAGGATCATTGGGTGCCCTCCCCCACATCTGAGTACGAGTTGGCGAGCTCGTGGCCTTGATCCTAGTATGATGAGCTCAATAACTGGCATACTTTTGTGTTCCGCTACTAACCATGGAAATCGGGTCTCCCCCGTCACCGAAAGGTGTTGTTTTAGGTATTTAGTTTTATCCATGTTTTCGGTAGTTTGGATAATAAAGTTTTATTCGAATTTCAATATTTGAGCATTTACCATTATTCACATTTTGTGTGAGTATTGGGTTTTGAATTCATATTTGAAATAATGTTTTGTATTGGGGTTTTCATCACGAAAATAGTGGGTTTTTGGAAAGGTGTTACTTTCATATTTTTGTATATTCCTTTTTAGAAACTGTGATTTAAAAAACATTATTCAATTTACCGTTTCATATAAATGTTGAAAACTCTTTAACTCATTGGGCGTTAAGCCTAACCCTTTTTATTTGTCGGCATGTGCATCAGGTCATAGTTGAGAGTGGTACTATCGACACCGTGAAGATTTGAGTGCTAGTTAGACGCACGAGAATGATATAGCTAATGGGTGATGTCTTCCGCACATTTGGAGATAACAATTATTGATGGATTTAGTAACACCCGACCTTTATTTAGTCTTTATATAAGACTTGATTTATTATTTGTTGAGGTTAAATCTAGAATTCTATTTGAGTTATTTCAAGTATTAATTTGTAGAAAGAGATTTTATCCTTCATTTGATGTATTATTGAAAACTTTAAATTATGTGCTCTTTCCAAATTTGAGGGTGTTACAATCTGGACCCTTGATCATCTATGAATTACGCTTCTCACGGGAATTGATCCGATGATCTCATTATTGTTGATCTTCAATTGTGATTGATCTAAACAGTCTAGATCTTTTTTCTTACGCTTCTCACCATAACTTCTTTTTTCTGACCGAAACCCAACCTATATATATATATATATATATATATATATATATATATAATGAGAGGTTCAAATGAGAAGTGTTAAGTGTGTGAGAAGTGATCCTAGCCCTTTATATGGTCTAAATTGGTCAACAATTGCGGATTTGACTGGTCAAAATTTGCGGCTATGCGAAAAATAAAAGGGTAGTTTCATGAATTTTACAAATAGGAGGCAAACGAGTTCACATGTGAACCCGTATGATTCACATATGAACTATCTGTGCATATATGAACCCTTGTGATTCACATATGAACTATTTAACTGATTCACATTTGAACCCATGTGGTTAGTTAAATAGTTCATATGTGAATCATAACTAATCACACAGATTCATATGTGAATCAATTAAATAGTTCATATGTGAATCGGTTAAATAGTTCATATGCGAATCATAAGGGTTCATATGTGAATCGATTAAATAGTTCATATGTGAATCACAAGGGTTTATATATGCACAAATAGTCCATATGTGAATCATGCGGGTTCACATATGAACTTGTTTGCCGCCTATTTGTAAAAGTTACGAGACTATCCCTCTATTTTCTTCATACCATGAGACCGAATTATCCAATGCTTCACTGTCACAACTGCAAATGTTGACCAGATGAAGGGCTAGAATCACTTCTCTACTTCTCACACACTTATCACTTCTCATTTGAACCTATGACTATATAGATATTCATTAGACTAGATGGACGGTTGATATTAATTTGTAAGTTTGTACAAATAAAGGTGGTTTGCATTTGATCACTCATATATATATATATATATAGAGAGAGAGAGAGAGAGAGAGAGAGAGATGATTTCATTTACAAACCATCTTTATAATGAAAACTTTGCAACCCATCTAACTACCATTGATTGTATCAATTAAGGGTCAAGATTCATTTAAGTTATTTATGTTAATAAAAGTTAAAATATAATATTTTTAATAAATAAAAATATTTAGGAAGGACAAAATCGTCCAAAGTTAATTAATATATTTTTAATTAGTTAACAAATCGTCCCACTTAATATTTTCAATTGATGAAAATTAGTATTCTATTTAAGGAAAATTAAACTTTTAATTAACGTAAATTAATATTTTTTTATCAACAAAAAATATAATATCAACAATTAAATCAATTTTACTTGTGATAAACCAAATAAGTTATGACAATGAAACTGTTTCATGAATTTAATTTCACATATTTCATGGGTGTTTCATCAATTGCAATAAAAAAATATCTGTGAAAATCAGTTATATCAACAATTTCATCAATTGCATAAAAAATGATTGATCCATAAAACAATTTCATTAAGTATCAATAGGTTCATTGTTACATGATGTTATAATCATTAAATTTTTATCCTTCATTAATTTATTGATGAAAAAAGTTTAGATGTAAATAATAATAAAAAATATTTTGGATGCAAACATTAATGAAATTTTATTAAAAAAAAAAGATAAATTCAAACTCCTCTTCAAATTTAAAATCGGATAATTGTTTAGAATAAAAAAAAAGTTTTTTACATAAATAAAAGGATAATCTAAATAATATATCCTAAAATAACAAAATTGTTAAAGGAAAAAACAAATGGAACAACAATATGGAGATAATAACAATAAGACAGAGAGAAGAAGTATATATTTCTCATTAATCATAAGCCCTTTAAATAGGGAGGAGTTACAAGTAGATAGTTAGGAGATATTTCAGTTCTAATCTAACTCTGATATATTTATCTCTATCTCTATCTCTATCGTCATATCCTTTAGACGATGGCACACTTATCCTACAACACTCCCCCTTGTGCCGAGTTAAAGGAGTGGTGGTGCACAGTTGTTGCCTCGTTAAAACCTTACGCCAAAATAAAACCCAGTGGGAAAAAATAAAAATATGACGAAGGAAAGAGTACAACGCACCAGCTTCTTTGCAATACATAGACTTATCCTTCAGTCTAGTTTTCTCTTAGATTCATACTTTAATCTTGAGAGTTAAGAAAACATGATGGTATATAAACAGTTGCCTCACTAAAACCTTACACCAAGGAACAAAACCCAATGGGAAAAATAAAACCTTGGTTGAAGGAAAGAGCACAACATACCAATATCACAAATATAGTAGACTCCCCCTTTCGTCTACTACTCCCCCTGATTCGTGCATTAACCAAGGGAATTTGGAAAACATTTCCATTTACTTTCTACACGTTTCCCAATATATGGTTTTAGGTAATGACTTGGTAAAATATGTCACATTCTTTTGACACCTTACTTGATTCACTTGAATCTAAAGGAGAGTATTTTATTGCTGATTGTATAGAAACTTAAGCAGAATATGCTTTGTGTTATTACCCCTGATGTATCTTATGTTCATTTCTTCGATACATGATACATTATTTCCATATATGCAAGTAGGATACTGGTTGAACCCAGAATTACTAACTCCTATAATATATGTAATGATAGTCCTTAATCATATACATTATTTTATTATCTCATGGAGAGTAATATTCTTGGATTAATTCAAGGAGGTAGTTACAAAGGATCGCTTAGTTTACTTCCAAGCAATCGACGTGTTCCTTGTGGTAATTCTTTATTCAGTTTGGGAACATCATTTGTATGGGTCAGACAGATACCTAATATCAGCAAACACATACCAAGACATTATTTGGTGTTTTTCTATAAGAGCTAGCTAGTACTTTTGCTGCTTACATTCTAAGTAGGTATTGAAGTTCCATTATCAATCCCATTTTTCTTTCTATAGGGAAAGTATAAACCATGTCAATGGTTCCAAAAGATTAATTTAATATCATTCCAATGATTTTGCGTTGGCGCTGAGCTAAATCTAGCTAACAAGTTCACTGAGAAATACAATATATGGTCAAGTGTATTATGTTAAGTACGATAATGCGCATATTGTACTTAGATAGGGAATTCCAGCTCCCAACATCTTTCGTCATCATCCTTTAGACGAAATGGATCTTTCCTTATATCCGACACTTCGACCGATCATGGGAGTGCTAACCGGATACGCTTTGTCCATATTAAATTGCCTGATTATTTTCTGGACATATGCGATCGGTGAATTAATATTTCACAAACTCGGTGTCCTAACTCAAATATCTAGACAAAACCAAGTTTTCCCAAGATCTTTCCTCTCAAAATCAGATTTCAAGTAGCTTGTGGTTCCTCTCATTTCATCAAGAGTGCCTATTATGTTCATAACATTGACATATAGAGCTACTTTGAAAATCTGGAACTTGTTTTCCATAATAAATAAGCAAGAGAACATTTCATCGTTCTTATATATCCTTTCCCAATCAAGTATTCCATTAGGCGGGTATACCACATCCACTTATATTGTTTTAATCTATAAAGTGGGCGTTTCAATTTATTGCAAACGCATTTCGTGGTTTAGAGTTGCTTGATTTTGTAATGTAATATCATCAAGCACTTTTATATATCTCTAAATCTAGATCCCCGTAGAGATATGTGATAACCACATTCATGAGTTGCATTTCCAGTCCTTCGGAAACTACTAGGCTAGTAAATTATACGGATGTCATAACATCCATCATGAGAGAGTAAGTCTCCTCGTGGTCAATCCAGGGCGTTGTGAGAAACCTTGCGCCAAAGGAGAGTCTCATACATTATGACTTAATTATTCTCATTACGCTTTAGGACAAATGATTTATCTATGTCTTACAGGCTTTACACTTGGTGGGTTAGCACTACCAAACCAAATACCTGTTCATTTGTCAAATAATATGATTCTCCTGGATTGCTTATTTAGGCCAGTTTGCTCTTTGTTGATATTTTCCAACTGAGCATGGTTCGATGTCAATGTGCTCTATCACCTCATAAACAATAATATATGCGAAATATATCATCAATAATTATATATGATCTGTCCATCGACTCATATGTGCTCTCATAATTCATTTGAGATTAATATTAATCTCTAGAATCAATATTAACTTCGGAGCGTCCTCCAGTGATGATTCATAGACATAGTTTAATCAGAGACAATCTCATGAGAGGTTTATGTATTGATGACAAATAGTTGTGCCTTACTCTTCTCTTCCTTTAGATGAGTATCTATCGAACCAAGTAGCTTCCCCCATTTCCGTTTGGGAGCTACGACCTCAACCACACCTCCACTATGTGTGATTGCAACGCACTTTCCAATGGCGTTGTGCCCCTGTTGGGGACTTTTTAACCTTGCAAGTATATTTGCAGCTCGTATATGTGATCTTGTCACTTTTGAAATATTAAACGTATCAGGTATCGAGTCTGATTCGTTTGACTTCAACATTACGTTGTGAAGTTTTGGGGATCGAAATGAGACAGAGTGGGAATAGTCAATGACACTTCCTGTCGTTCCCATGGAAAATCCTTTTTCCTATCTCCCCCTAACGACGGGAAGACTGTCTCATGAAAGTGACAACCCGCAAATCTAGCGGTAAAGAGATCACTAGTCAAATATTATAATTAGCGGATAATTGTTGGGGATTCATATCCAACATATACCAAATCGTCTTTAAGGACCCATTTTGATGCGCTGTGGGGGCGCAATTGGCACATATAATCAAACATGCGTAAATGTAAAGTATCAGGCTTATATCCAGTTACCAACTGGTACGCATGAGCAAGTAGTGGGTCTAAAAACGAAAAAAAAACTGCATATAATAATTGCATAACCCTAGGTAGATGTGGGTAAATTGGTGCGCATTACTAATACCCTAGATGTCATCATATTCTTTTGATAACAACTTCTATGAGACCATTTTATAAATACACATGGGGTATAGGAAACTTTACATTGATTCTAATACATATGCAATTAACATCAAATCCTTATGATATAAATTTTCCAGCATTCAAAGTCATGTAGACTTGATGAAATAATCAGGGTGGTGAGACCTTAAACGTATAGTTAGTGCTAGGAGTGCAGTATTTCATGTGGACAATAATACGACATGCGTTCATCGTGTCGAAACCAGAACCATAAAGTACTTTAATGGCCCGCATTATGGATGTTTATGTCCATAAATATCACCTTGTATTCGTTGTAACAATGGAATATTTTTGTATTATGTCCTTAGCTTTAGGATGGTCTCAATCATGTCTTGGCTAAGGAGTAGGTTATATACAAAAGTTTTAGGTATTCGAGAGGGCATATAGCAATGTTGTTTCTTATGCTACAGAAGTCAACAATTGCAATTTTCCTCATTCTGCCTTTCACTCGAAAGAGAATGTGTCTATGTGTATTTTGCAATACACGGATCACTATGTCATAACCACGGTGTCCCGCATGGTCATGCCAAAACATATATGTGTTATTGCCCCCAAAAGTTCTTTATTGGTGACAAAATATGTTTCGATGACCCAATAATCTACTAGTTTGACACATTAGTTTCCATGATATATGTTTACTTTCATATATTCATTAGAACTTATGTATATATGTTCATTTCCATTTCCATTTGATACAAATATCTTTACAAGTTTCCTATTAATTTTGTACCAACAAGAGAGTGACAGTCCATCGTCTAAGTAATTTGGTTGGATGTATTATAAAACAAGTATTAGTCTATCTTTTTTTCAAGGGTGTGATAGGTCAAAAAAAATCAATTCTCCTCGATACATTCCTACACGGAACAGAGAATATTGATTTTTTTTTTTGTATTTGTTTTGATGTATTTCTTTACATCTATAATGGTTACATTTTCGATTTTACTTTAGCAACTAAATTAATTTTTGGTACTTAAAATTAATTTCAAAGAAACATATGCATAATCAATATTAAATATTAAAACAAATATGTTATATTTCATTTTCAACGTGTTCCCTTTTTATAGAAGCACTTTTTAGTGCATATCTTATTTGATTGTCCATTATCACCTGGGTAGTAGTTGTATCCTACTCCTGGTGTTGAAAAATCCTTCCTGACTCTTACCAATACCCTGACCCTTTCTAGGGTCTCGTCCACATGGTGCAGAAATGTCATATGTGTGAAATGGTTTTTAACTCACAATCATTTGGAGTTGTTTCCACTTCTAACACTTTCATTATTGATATCAGGAATTTTCTTTATCCCGACATATGTGGTGTTATTCGAAAGAACCTTGTTGTGTCTCTCAACCACTTGCAGTATGTTGATGAGTTTGTCTAAATGTTACATTCCAACTTATTAATATTTACTTATATATGAAATGTGGAAATGATATTAGGAATCATGTCATCTTCTGTGAGCTCCTTGCCACAGAGATTGAGACGCGTTTTGGATATAACATTTCTTTGTTAAAAACAGTTACCTTTTTGTAATCGAGTAAGTGGGTTTCATTCCACTGTACGATTAGTTCGGGAAGTACATATTCATCAGTACTCCCGATTATCCCTTTTGGAACATCCCACATTTCTTTGGAGGTTTATAGTAAAGGTATCCTATGAAACTTAGGATTTATATGTCGTCTCAAAACATGAGGGTATTTGTTTGTACCTTTTCAAGAGGTTGATTTTAGAGTCAATGGGGAGTTGATGGACTTTAGGTATTTTCTTGTACCTTTTCAAAAGGAGGTTTATGTACTCATTTATGATACTCATATTCTTTTGAGTTTATGACGTTGATTTTGGGATGAGTTGTTTCAACCATTTACATATATAAATGATAATATATGATTTTCTTTTTGATAAGGAAATGGATTTTGGTTATGAAATTTCATTATCATAACAATATTGGATTTTTTTATGCTTTAGTTTTATTGATAATACTTCATCAATATTTCAATTTGCAAAAAAAAATCACTCAATCTATTGGATTTCCAGGTAGTAGGGGAATCACATGGATTTCTTAAATCCCTATAAACCTTAGGGCTATTTACACCCGTTTGACAAAATCCTTTCGATGTATTGCGATTAATTCATCAATGAAATACATAGATAACATTTGTTATTTGGTAAATTTTGACATGAGGTCAAAAAAAATCATACCATATTGGTATTTTGGGATCTTTTGGCATATGAAACAATTTTAATACCTTAATAGCATTTTTTGGAGTTTTTGGTAAAGATCAAAATATATGAGCTTGGATGTGTAACTTCCAAAAAATAATTATATAGTTTAAAATTATGAGTAGGAACTCACAATCAAGATAAATGTTTGAATTTAACATTTTCATGTTATTTTTGAACCTTTTGGCAAAATAACAGAAGTTATGGGGGTTGAAATTGTAAATTTCAAAGATAATTTATAAGTCATAACTAAGATAAACATCTGAATTATACTAACAATTATTAGGATAAACATTTGAATATTAACACAAACAAATAGTAAATAAATATATAATATTGTAACTAAATGGATAATCATTTAAATATATGAATATTTTAATCTAATTTGATAAACATTAATAAATCATAATAATATTTTAAAACAATAAAAGTTATACTAACACAATTAAAATAAATAAGATGAAACAAATATTAAAATAATTAATAGTCTAATTCATTATTTGGACTAGTCTAAAAGAATATATATTTAATTGGTCGAATTAAATAAAATTAAGTAAACATGTCAGAAAATAAGTCAAGATTGACTCGCATAGATAAAGTATATTAAACTTAAATAAAAGTTAATATAATAAATATTTATTAAACAAAAACGTAAATTAATAGGGAAAAAAACAAATTAAGTTTTGTTTTAGTTAAATAAAACAATAATACTTATCCTTTGTGGATACTTAAAAATTATTTATTTAATTCCTTTTGATAATTAAAAAAAATAAAAACAAAATCATTCAATTATCCTAATAATTCAGATAATTAGATCATAATCATATTACAATCACGTATAAATTCCAATAATTATCTTTTAATATAGGTTTTTTTACGTCAATATAATTTTCATTTATCTAATTATTTCAATAAAAATAAATAAATAATCATGAATTCGATTTTTTTTAATTCAATTATTATCAATCACGAAAATAACGGAAGTATTCTACAGAAAACTTAAGAAAAAAAATAAACATGATTCATAATATTCACTTATGAAGAAATTGATAGAAAACTTACTAGATTTTTTTTTGACATGCGTGACAATGAGCAAAAGATAACGCAGTAGCGATGCAATTTTGCGGCAAACCGTTCAACGACAACGTGCACCAATCGTTTAGAGACGATGAAAAACAACTTTGAGCTTTACGTGCTGATAACGTGTTAAAGGAAAAAACAAATGGAACAACAATATGGAGAGAATAACAATAAGACAGAGAGAAGAAGTATATATTTCTCATTAATCATAAGCCCTTTAAATAGGGAGGAGTTACAAGTAGATAGTTAGGAGATATTTCAGTTCTAATCTAACTCTGATATATTTATCTCTATCTCTATCTCTATCGTCATATCCTTTAGACGATGACACACTTATCCTACAACAAAAATCATATAATCTAAGTAATCTATCCTAAAATAACTCAAAATCATAACTTCCATTTATAAACCGTTTCAAACCAATTTACCAATACACCCTTCTAATTAAAAAAAATTAAAAATAAATAGAAAATCATTGATTGGTCTAAATGGGTTTGCAAAGTTTGCTACATAAGGATGGTTTTCCCATGATCGCTCCCCTATATATATATATATATATAGGGGTTGTTTTATTTGCAACCCTTAAAAAGGTTGCAAACCTTGCAACCCACATCTTAACCGTCGGATTCATGATCGGCGGTTACAATAGATATGAGGCCCAATACTTTTAATTAAAAAAACAGAAAAATAAAAATAAAATAACCGCCGATCATGAATTCAACGGTTAAGATGTGGGTTGCAAGGGTTGCAACCTTTTTCAGGGTTGCAAAATATCCTTCCACTATATATATATATATATATATATATATATATATATATATATATATATATATATATATATATATATATATATATGTGGGTTGCAAGGGTTGCAACCTTTTTCAGGGTTGCAAAATATCCTTCCACTATATATATATATATATATATATATATATATATATATATAGGGCCTTCTTTAAATCTATGAAATTGTGACAACCTTGAGAACTAATGCATCACGAGCTATTTCATATGATCTTTTCTATTTAGACTAACATTTAGAATATTGATTAACATATATCTATTTTATAATGTGTTTGATTCACAATGTGAATCTTTTTAGCCTGTTTGTGAAAAAATATCACATGTAAATTTTTTTTACATTATGAACTGAATACATATGAAACAAATACATTGTTAAACAAATATATGCTCATCAATACATTAAATACTAGCTTTAAATAGTAAAAATAATGTGAAGCAATATCTTAAGCTAAAAGTTCTCAAAGACCTCACAGATTTTGGAGTCGTAAAAAGATAAGAAGGAAAAGTTAAAAGAAAAGTTCATATGTGAATCACTGAAAAAATCCGAAAAACTCTATTTGAAGATGCATATAAGTGAACCGACATTACAAATTGTTTATATGAGTTCAAACATGCATTTTCAAATGGGTTTTTCCCCAATAATTCACATATGAATCTTCCGTTCTTAAATTTTTACGACATTTAGGGCGCGTTTGGTTTGCGGGATTGGAATGAAATGGAATGGATTGGATTTCAAGGAGGGATTTGGATTTGGAGGGATTTGGATTTGGGGGGATTTGAAATCCTTCATGTGTTTGGTTTGTAGGATTTTGAATGGATTTCAAATCCATTCATTTACAAGTCTTGTTTGGTTTGTAGGATTTGGACTTGGATTGAGTTTTTTTTTAATTATTTGTTTATTTTATAAATAATCTATTTTTATTGGTAAACGTCGGATTTGGATCGATACAACTTGAAGTCTGGATCAATGTTTTAAAAACTGGGTTGACCCGGCCGGTCGAACATGTTGAACCGGGAACCGGTGAAGAGACCGAGTCAATTGTGGCTGGGTTTATGCCATTTTATGACCCGGATTGAACAAACCGGTTCTATTAAAAAACCGGTTGAACCGGTCATAACGAACCGGTATCGAACCGGTTGACCCGGTAACAAAAGTTAAAAACGACTAGTCCAATAGGCAATATGTATTAGCGTTAAAAACCAACACTCCAATGTCTCAAGATCCATGATTAGGTTTGATCGTTATGTTTCGTTTTGATGTATTTGGATTGATGAAAAACTTATGTGTGTTTATTTAATGTTTTTGGATTGATGTAAAACTTGTTGTTATGTATTTTTCTAATGTTTTAACTTGTGGACAACAATATTTTGGTTATAGTATATATATATATATATATATATATGCATGAAAATGAAAAATACATAGAAATTCTTGAAACCAGATTGAACCGGTGGTTGAACCGTGACCCGGTTACCACACCGGGCCAATCAAAAAACCGGGTTTTAAAACATTGGTCTGGATCACGCTTTAGAATCCATCGGATTTATATTTCAAATCCATGCCCAAAGCCAAGGATTTCCAAATCCATCATACGAGGGATTTTAAAATGGTCAACGGATTTGAAATCCGGTCAACGAAATCCTTTCCTGCAAACCAAACGCAGGATTGGAATGAATTTGAAATCCAAATCCCTCCAAATCCATTCCAATCCCGCAAACCAAACACGCCCTTAGTCTTTTTATTTGAACAAGCCCATATATGTGTGTGTGTTTGTGTATCTATGTGGATGTTCAAACGAGAACATTTCATTTTTACGAAAACTTGTGAACACCCTTATCATATGAGACTTGTGATAACATACGTGAGAGGACCTAGTGGTGTGCGATTTCACATGCGACCTAGGTTGCGGCAAAGGTCGCTTGCGTTTCTGATTTAGCATCACATATAATGGACTACAATATCCCATATGATTAACTATATATAACAAAAATATGTTCTCGTGCGTGAGTTTGAACGTTGTGGTTGAAAAGCATTTTAGGAAGAAAAGTAAGATATAATCAAAGAATCTATCTTCTTTTTGCTTTTTAACTTTGAACATTGGCCATCTTTAATGTTTTTACACTTAATCAGGATAATAATATTTTTAATCGAAGCATAAACATGTGTCTGATTTTATCAATATTATTAAAATGCAAATATAAGGTTAAAGCTTCAAGTTTTTCATATCAGTTTAATTTATCATATAAATATTATACAAAAAAAATACAAATACAATAAGATATATTATATATATATATATATATATATATATATATATATATATATATAGTGTTTGGTTCATTAGAGAAATGATAAATATATGAGAAATAGAGAAGTAATCCTAGCCATTCATATGGTCAAGATCGGATTTGACTAGTCAAATATTGCGGCTTTGACCGGTCAAAAGTTGCGGCTTTGACCGGTCAAAAGTTGCGACTATCCCAAAAATAAAAGGACAATTTCGTAAATTTTACAAAACACACGGTCTGTGTTCATATATAAACATGTATAGTTCACATATGAACTATATGTTCATATATGAACCAGTGCAATTCACAACTGAACTCTTTTAACTGATTCATATATGAATCAGTTGAACTAACTAACAGATTCATATATGAACCTTTGTGATTCATATATGAATCTGTATGAATTACAAAGATTCATATATGAACCTTTGTGAATCACAAAGATTCATATATGAATCAGTTGAACTAATTAACAGATTCATATAAGAATCTTTGTGATTCATACAGATTCATATATGAACTCATCTCGTGTATTTTACGAAATTACCCCTCTACCTTCTATAGACCACACAAGGAATTATCCGGTGCTTCACGGTCAAAGCCGCAAATGTTGATCAGATGAATGACTAAGATTACTTCTCTATTTCTCATATATTTACCATTTCTCAAATGAACCTCTCCTATATATATATATATATATATATATATATATATATATAGAGAGAGAGAGAGAGAGAGAGAGATGAAGGCTAAAACGAGAACAATAACCAAATAAGAGAACATAAAAACAACCAAATCACGTGTAATGCAACCTCGTGTCACGACCAAAGTCGTGTGAATCACATGTGATTCGATCGTTTTCTTATTATCTTATTTGGTCATTGTTTTCGTATGAACTCGACTATATATGTGCTTAATTATTTGAGAACGCCATATATTGTGATAACTGTGAGAACGATTATCATAAGATATTGTTTCACGTGATATTTTTTCCAGCTAATTAAGCCTATAATTTAATATATTGATTAACATATATTTATTTTACAATATTTTTGTTTCATATATATTCGGATAATGTAAAACTTTTTAGTTATATTTTTTGTTTCACAAACACATAAAAAATGTTCACATCATGAAACAAATATAATCAATACATTAAATAAGCCGTATATGAAAAAAGATCATGTGAAATAGCTAGCACATGATGCAAGTTTCAACGTTATCTCAATTTTATAGGTTATCAAATGAAGAATAGGCGTTCGAATGCAACCCAATTATATGATGCATACCATGCAACCCCTCTATCCACCACTTATTTTATTTTCACATTTGTAATTAAGAAAAAGAAAAAAAAACTGGAAATAAAATAAGTTGTGGATAGAGGGTTTGCATGGGTTGCACAATGTAAAGGGGTTGAATAATAACCTACCTCTCTCTCTCTCTCTCTCTCTCTCTATATATATATATATATATATATATATATATATATATATATATATATATATATAGGAGTGAATTCAAACGAAAACAGAAACGTTTGAACATTTCGTAGCCTCACACAATTTTATTGAAGTATTAATTTAAAAGAAACAAAAAAGATATGTGATTTTAGAGGGTGACAATTGACATTTACGGGCAAATTGGAAAACAAAAATATAACTTTTAAAAATTGATCATAAAAGAACCTGATTAATCCGAAGTGACCATTGTCATCTTCAAAACATCTCCATGATTTTTTTTCATGGTATTTTATCTAATTTTGTTATTCACGTTATTTTCTATACACTGAACCACATATGATATGTTATATATATATATATATATATCAGTATATCATATATGATTTTTCTTCATGATTCTTATTCTCATATTATTTTAAACGTTTTTTCTCCACGAAATTGTTTTCACGTTTTAAATCACATGTGATATACTTAATACGGTACTTATAATAGACTAATCACATGTAATTAGTAAGATAATAAACTATATTCATATGTAATGCTAGAATATCAATTGTAATTAACAATAGAAAACCAAAATCATATGTATTATGTTATAAGATTACATGTGGTTAACCAAAAAAGGTGTGAATTATTTTCATTATACATAAAATCTAATGTAAGCCATAACACATGTGATGTTTGGGTGCAACAATACATGATTTATCTATTTCATATATGATCGTTTTTGTTATATATCACTTGTGATATATGGTCATTTAGGCATGTGTCACTAGTATCTTTACACCTAAATCATATGTGATTTTTACAGTGTAATATGTTAGATTAATCACTAAAACACACAAAAATACATGTGGCGGTAATAAGAATTAATTGACAAAACAAAAATCGGTCAAAATCCATGGTAATTGATTGCGAGATAACTATCAAAGCGAGAAATTATATGGATGAAGTTGTTATCTCAAATAAATTCTGTAAATATAACTGTTATTTACGCCCATTATTATGTATTTATTTTTAACTAATCATTTGTGATGTTGAATTAAGTGATGTATACGGTTAAAAAATATTCTCACATTTTCGTAAATTTGAGGTTGTCTAGGTTAAAAAGTGTTCCCGTCCATATATATATTGAGAGAGAGATAGAGAGATTGTCTGTGTCAGGTTCATATGAGAACAATAACTAAATAAGAAAATAAGAAAACATTCGAATCACATGTGATTTTGTACGTGATTTGTCTGTTTTCTTATTATCTTATTTTGTTATTGTTCTCGTTTGAACCTCCTCTCCTCTTTGTGTGTGTTTGCGTGTGTGTGTGTGTATATATATATATATATATGGAAGCATCACTACTAAATTAATCGTATTACTGGCGGCTGAAACATTCGGTAAACCGTCGGAAAAAGACTTTAGGGACGGTTTTTCGACGGAAATGACCGTTGGTAAAAAGCTGGTTGGTAATATTTAGCGACGATTTTCCGACGACAACTAGCGACAGTTTACCGACGGTTCCAGTTACCGATGGTATTTACTTATTAAAAATAAATATAAAATAAAATGAAAAAAACCAGTTGTCGGTATATCACTAATTTTTCCGACGGTTTTCTGACGACTTATTAAAAATAAATAAAAAATAAAATAAAAAAGATACCGTTGGTGGGCCGTCGGTAAATACCGATTGTTGTTGACGTCAGTAATTGCCATCGGTATTTCACAGTTTTCTAGTAGTGCATAATCAAATGAGAACTCAAAATTTTGTGAGATCCGTGTGATCCAATATAAGCCACACATTTACAATAATTAACGTTATTTATTACATAATTATAAAGGGTAAGTTAGTAATTAAAAAAACTTGACAACTCATTACATTTAATGCGCTCTTATTTATATCCTTTTCTCTTGATGTAACTCTTCCCTCTATCTTTATCTATTTACATAATCTTGAAACCCTAAAAAAATCTTCTTTTTCACTCTCTCCATAATCGAGCCGTCTAAATCCCGGTAGAACCCCCCCCCCCCCCCCCCCCCGCCCCGCTAAAACTTTTCCCTTTAAAAAACTCTCGTGTAACACAATGTGTATTTTCATTGTTTCCTTTGTATCTCAGTGTATCACATTGTGTATCTTAGGGTATCATAATGTTTATAAATTAGTGGGTATATAGAGAGAATAATCCTAATTAGTGCATCACAATGTGTATATAGTAGGTATCACAGTAGAATGTTCACGTCGGAGAGGGGAGATGAGAGAGGAGAGAGAAGAGATAGAATTTCTAAAATACCTAAATTTCCCTTTATTTAAAATTTTAAGTCAAAGTAACCAAAATTATTAATTTCCTAATATAACCTTTTGTGGTTGAAATTGGATCTCATAGATCTCACAAATTTCCGAGTTCTCCGGTTAATTACCTCTTATATATATGGGTCAAATCAAATGAAAACCACAAAAGTTTACATACTTGAAATGATTTAAAAATATTTTTTATATGATTTTATTTCATTTTATGGCTAGGATTCAAGATATTGCATTACATATATATGTTTCATAATGTAATAGTTTCACATGTATTTTTTTCATCATGTAAATATCTTTTATGTGTGTATTTCGTTTCACTAAGTGAGCAAGAAAAGTTTTACTTGTAATTTTTTCACAAGGTGAATACAAACATATGTGAAACAATATATTAAATCATAACTTTCGATGAAAAAAAATTATGTAAAAAATATTTTTACACCGGTTTTTACATATTTGTAACTTTTTTATGGTTCTTATTTGATTATCGTACGTCTTATATATATATATATATATATATGTATATATATTGGTCATGGAAGCGATGACTTACATATAAAGTGTTTATAGAGGGGGGGGGGGGGTTGAATACGAACACAACATATTTTCACTTTTAATTCTTCTTCTATATTTTTGTATAAAGACAATAATAACAAATTTGTTGCGGAAATTAGGAAGGTAAGACCTGTGATCCTAAACAATCTGAGTGGTGAAAAATTTGCTAACCGGAAGAGAGGGAGGGAGAAGTGATCTCTTCCAGATCCGAAGAACTAAGGAAGTACTTCAGCGGATGAAGCCGAATTAACTTCCGAAACACTCCAACGATGTTTTTATAACCACCAAAGCATTAAATGCATTATATCCAACTTCTATGTATGCCTTCTTCTGAGTGGTTGATCCATGTAACCTAGTACTCTTCACTTCAACCTTTGTCCTTTGATGTAGACATCATTTTGTCGTACTTCATCCTTAATATGCCGAGGGAACAGTAAAGCAAACAAAGTATCAAGTGAAAGGATCATTTTTACTTTGGCTGACATGTTGAACATGTTCTCATATTAAGGTTTAGAGGTATGACAGTTGGCGAGCCCAACTTGTTGGCCAAGTTTGTACTTCAAGATTCGAATTGCAATAGTAGTATCTGTCAGACTACTATTTGAATTCTTACCTTGTATTGATCTTATATCGACTATATGACAAACCAATCCGCTTAGGTGGACGATCATGACCACACTTAAACTCATCTTCGACTTTGTTGAAGGCTTTTTGTGTTTTGATCAATACATATACAGATAAGACTTTTACAAAATAATCTTGTCTTATTCTATATCCGAATATAAGTTATATTTCAGATTTGACTGAATTATAGAACTTCCTTCTATCGGATGTGTGCATTAAGAAAGTATACTAAGGATGCTAAGTATCCTTATAAGATAATCTTTAAGAAACTATACTAAGGAGACTAAGTGTACCATATGTTACTAAGAACATCCAATAGCATATTCGATCTTCATAGGATCAGATTCTAGTAAATAATAAATCTGATGTTGTTTGAGTGGGAGACAAACTTATCATTGGATTCCTTTATTTGACAGATATTGTTTTCTAAGTGTTTGATCAGATTCTTTTGGTATTATGTACAAATCAGATGGTTGATCAACACTCTCCCCTTATTTGTTAATATTACAAATAGATGATTCGAGAAAACACTTAGAAAAAAATGGTACCGAAACTCATAAAATCGAACTCATAATTTTAGTGATCCATTTTGGATTCTTATTCCTTGTTTGTAATATTTTATTTTTATTTTCTAAGGCTTCCTCTTTTTGCTTTTGTTTTGTTTTCTTCCATCTCCTTTCCTTTGTCTTTTCTTTTCTTTCCTCATAGTCATCAAGTTTCACTCAAGGTCAATGGACTCCATATATGACTCTACTGAGTACCACCACAAGACCCTAGCTCCGTATACGACTCCAACGAGTACTACCGCAAGCTTTAAGGTAACCTTAATTTATACTTGTCCTCTAGATAAGTCTTTCCCACAAAAGTCATCGGTCTTCATATACGACTCCAACAAGTACCACCACAAGTGTAACACCCCTAAAATACGAGTAAATTTAAACCAAAATGATATCAAATCAACATCTATTTAAATGAAGATCACCCATGAAGGGGAAATTGTATAGCGTTTACAACCCAAATGTATAGAAGATAAACAACTTACTAATCTAAACTCTTCTAAGTTCAGATTATGAATGGATGTCATTATCATCTTCAAAGAAACCTATGAAAGTATAACTCCAAATTGACCAAAAGCTATCAATCTCAAATGCCTTTTCCGATAACCAAACATTCCGCTCAAGACTTTGGAGCCCTGTTGGTAAGAAAAATCTGATATACATGTCATTTACGGAAAAGTGTTAGGCCTAACGCCTAGTGAGATCAGACAATTTATATAAATAAAATTAGAAATCCTTAAAATCGGATAAGTCAAACTTTGACAGTTAAAGAGTTTAAATAGTCCCAATAATAGGGTAATAAAGGCACAACACGTCTTGCGACGACGGGGGAGACCCGATTTCCATTGATTGTGGCGGAACACAAAAGTAGGCCACAAATATATGTTAAAGAGTTTTTGTTATGGAACATTGGTCATTGAGTTCAACTACCCACAATCTATAGTTCGATTCCTCCAATGAACTAAGATAATCTCATTCGCTAGAATTAAAAACTATTACGGGTCACACGGTCATTAGAAGGGATATTTAGGAGACTAAGATGTAACATTTTAACGTATATAAAAGTTTATAAAAGATTAGAATGAACTCACAAATGCTAGGTTGATGAAAACCTATAAATCTAGCAAAATGGGTAGGGAGGATGAGATCTTGAAGCTTTGAATCTTTAGACTTGGAAACCCTTGATCTAAATGCACTTAATCTCTTCAATGCATCTAATTTTTCGATTATAGAGCTCACCTTAATGTAGATAGAGAGATGAGGAGAAAGAATGATTAAAACCCTAACTCAAAACCTTTGAATTGCACTGACAAGAGATCACGCGACTTAGGACGCTGTTATCCCATATAACAATAAACAAGATGACAACTTTGATTTCAAACTATTTCCATTGTATTTCACAATTCGAATTCTTTACAAATATGCTCTATGACACTTTCTCTCTCTATCTCAGATATGCGCACAACTCTGAATGAAGCTACAAGTCTCTTACACGCACAACACAACTCTAAAACCTATTTATACAAAGGACCAAAACAGAAACTCTCATAACACTAAAACGTGCACACTACAAAACACTCAAACAACTAGCTTTGACTTTTTATTACAAATGCTTTGACTTTGCTTGAGAGTTAACTTTTGAGCTTTGACTTGCTTGAACTTTCAGCTTCAGACTTCATGATCTTGTATCCAACAAATATGTGCACTAACAATCTCCCCCTTTGGATTCAAGATCATCTCTAGAAGATTTTACAATTCAATCTCTCCCTTTCGTTGCATTGAAGGTCTTTAACAATGTATCTCCCCTTTAAGCTCAATTTGTATCATCTCCCCCTTTATGTACAAACATTACAGTCTCCCTCTTTGTAGATTAAAATTAGATTAAATCTTCTCTTTTATGCTCAGAACAATCTTCCCTTTCTTTGATAAAACTGTCTTCAAAGACTTTTGTAATCTCTCCAACGTCTATCTTCAATAATAGTAACAATCTCCCCAAGGTTGTAAAAACCTCTTTCAGACACTCGGAAATAAATTATCTTCCGATTTAGCTCAGTTTGCTTCAGCAGACTATCTTCAAAGTAAATTTCTGTAAAATTCAGCTCATCTTCTGAAATCTTTGAACTTTCTGTTTCAGCTTTCAACAATCTTCCACAATCTTTCTTCAACTTAACATAAATTTCTTGATCACTTCACACATTTCTTTATTCTGTCTCCCAACTATAACATTTCTTTATTCTGTCTCCCCCTTTTTGATGAATGAAGCATGAAATGAACAAAACTCTGACAAGAAATGTCTCTGAAATCTGTTCTGAACATTGATCTTTTAACACAGAGCCTCTGACCATCGATTGATCCAAAATATATTCATCCGAATCTTTGCAAATTCAGATAAAATATGAGTGTAACACCTGAATCAACAAATGAATCAGTTAAAATGCCTGTCAGTAACACGAAGTCACTATGTGTAACGAATACACAATGGAAAGGAGCTTTTGAGATGTTCACTCCCCCAGGTCTTCTAGTCAATTATCGAAACATCACAAAGAAATTTCTATGAATGTTATGACAAGAAAACATATTCCTTGTGTGTTCGTGCAAGTGTTTGAAAGAATTAAAGCACAGATGATTGCTTTTATATAGGCTCAAAATTGTGTAAACCATTGAGACAACAACAGTTAAACACATACTCTATTGTGCATGATCGAAGTACAAAGGTGGGGCCAGACTTCCTTCTTTTTCAATATCCAGATTTTCCAAATGAAAACCAGATAGATTATATGTTGCGTCCCCTTGAAAACTGAAACATTTTCTTGTTGAGAAGAAAATGAGTAGCTGGTGGGGTTTTTATCAAGAGTTGGCATGGGCTAGTTGCCTGTTTCAATAATGTTCACGAAGAATTGTGAAACACTAGTAATGTGGTTGTCCGGATCAGAAAAATTTGGTGCAGAGTTTGATATTCTTTTACTCTGCTCTCTCACCCTTTTTCTTTTATTCATCGAGCTCAAATCTAACCAAACTCTCATTTTCATTTTACCTCATCGCACAACCCACACTCAGTATTTTGACTCCTCACTCTTCGATCACTCAAGGATTAACTTCTTGGGTAGGAAACACTGGTTAACGTGAATCCATAGAAGTTTCAGTTAAGTTCTCACACAATGAACCCATGTAATCCTATAAGAACATGTTGCTAAAAAATGATTTAACTTGGCAGTTAAAGCACATATATACAAGTAATATGTCTGTAAGCTCAATGAGATTATCATGAAGATTTAAGCATTTTAAAAATTGAAGACTTTTCAAAACAAGTATATTGAATGAATGAAATGAATACAAGAAACTTGTTTGAAAATCTGACATTGTATGAAAAAGATCAGAGTCAAAATGATTTATCGATTAAGGCTTAGGTCAGCAAAAATTGGATATTGTCTATACGAACCAAAATATAGACAATTCTTGAAAGAACATTTCGAAATGAAATCACGCTCAAAATTCTTTGAAGTTCAAACGGGGTGTCTTACAATCGAAAATTTGTTTCAATTATGAGACATGGTAAGAACATATCCAACAAAATATTAAACCGGTGTGTATGAATACTTGACACTATATGGAAAAGATAATACACAAGTATTTATCTTTGGAAACACACGGTTTATTAATCATTTAAGCAAAAATAACATGAAAACATTTAAAATCACACTTCTATATTCATGAAATCAGTTAAGAATCAGAAGTGGTTTGAACCTTTAAAAACATGTTTTTATATCTGAAAGTTGTTCATATTTCAGATACGTATGAGATTAAGATTAGAAATAAACCTTTTCGCTTAGTCTTAAATCTCATCAAGTCATCTCCAAGTCATATATAATATGATCGTTTAAGCTCTCCCTCAATTCTGCAAAAGTCACAACGTCGTCAAAGTGCAAAGCTTTATTCACAAAAAAATTATTGGAAAGTAAATGACATAAAGCAATAACACTTTGAATGTACGAGTTCTGATCAAAAGTAATCAGAAGTCATATTTCTTACTCCCCCTGAAATTATGCTTTATAAAATATGTCAGTGAAAAACATGATAGAGATCTGATACAACTCCCCCTGAATTGTAGATCATCATATCTTGCGAATGCATATTTTCAGTAAAAATATGTACTCCCCCTTGAAGGTTGATTTCCTCATTTGAATATCGGAGTACAATCTCTTATCAGCCCGGGAGTATCATCGCCTTTTGATCATTGAAGAGCGAGTCCTAAACTATTGTGTTTAGAAGTCAAACTTCTTATCATTGAGCTACGGGTCCTGAACTGTAGTATTCAGAAGCCTTGGTTCTCTTACTCCCCCTTAACTTGAGGTGCCTGCAACACAGAATCATCTTTCGGCTTTGGTACCCACTGGTATTTGGGTCCATGTTTGTGAGTTGCAGTTCTATTAGGAGTAATAGAATAAGAACCATACTAGTAATGATCACTCGTTTTATGAACAAAATCATAAGTACGAAAGTAAGAATAATACCTCTTTTTAGACAACCTGATCAATTGATCTCTCGAGTAAGCAAGATCAGGTTTACCTTTCCGCACATTGTTCTTCTTGGCTTTTGATGCATGTACAAATGATTTGTTTTCTTTCTTCTCATCCTTCTTTTCATCATTTTTTTCTTCATCTACTGGTTTCACTTTCCAGACCAACTTCTCTTCTTCATATCTCCTTCTTCTAAATGTATCTGAACCATCTACATTTTTATCAAAGAAAATGTTAGTAGTACGAATCTAATCAAATGAATTAACTGACCTTTTTGTAGAAACAATTTTCCGATGTGAGCTTGCAGCTGTCTTGAATGAACATTCAGAATCAGCTGAATCATTTCTAGGTGTGTGGATTTTTGACTCTAGAGTCGTTTGCTCAGTCACCACCACCTTTGAAACAATGTCTTCAAGCTCTTTTATCTTTGAAGAATAACTGTCTCTTTCTTCGACGAGAAGGTCAATCTCTTTCTGGAATTCAGACTTCGCTTTTTGATCTTTTAGTGCACAAGTTGATAGTTCAGATAACTTATTAGTAAGCTTCCTTATCTCTGCTTCAAACATGTTTCTTTCTTCTTCAAAGCCTTTCTCAGCATTGTTTCTTTGACCAGATATTTCGTTGAAGATTCCAACATTTTTCTGTTCAATGGTCTTTTTCTCCTTCTCAAACTTGTCTCTTTCCATTATTATTACTTTCTTAAAATCAGTCACCTGTTGAGAAAGCTTGGAACATTTAAGCTCAATCGTTTTCTTCTCTTCAAAACTCTTTCTTGAAAATTCTGAGAACTTCTTTGCAAATTCTTTCTTCTCTTTCTCAAAATCACCTCTGTCTTTGACCATTTTTTGTTCCAAATCTGATATTTTCTTTTGAAGCTCAGCATTAGCATCCTCCAGATTCTTAATCTTCTCCTCATAACTGTCAACAGAATCTGCTTGTTGGATTTGAACCATTTGATCTTCCATATATGAGACCTTTCTTTTCAGCTCATTATTCTCAGCTTCCAAAATCAGTACCTTTTATTCATTCAGCCCAGAAGTCTGTTTCAGAATATCTTCATTAATCATCTTTAATGCACTGACTTCTTCTCTCAGTAACTTCCTTTCATCATGATACCTTTTTGATCGTTTCGAGTAATATTTAACAGATGAAGCGATATTTTTGTTCTCTAATATGAGTTTGGCAATATTTTGTTCATCATCATTAGAAAAATATCCCATCTTGAATTACACTGTTTTGAATGATCGTCAGAAATTCAGAAACAACCTGTACTACAAAAAGTCAAATTTGGTCAAATATTGAAAAACTCAGAAAATATTCTAAGTATAAAACAACTTTGTCCCCCTTCGCAGACTTGCGAGGTCGAGGGGCATCACCCCTAGAGAAATTTTTTTTGACATTTAAAGGCCATATTACAGCTTTGAAAATTTCTCAGAAAAATATTCAAAGTACAAAACTCGCAAACCAAAGAAAATTGAACTTCGCGCAAACCACTTTATGCGCGTTTGTACTTCGCGCACACTGAAGGATGCGAGAACTAAAGTTCGTGCAAGAAGGCTCGTGCGAGTTCAGGCTTCGCGCACACTTAATCTTGCGAGTTCTTGACACTTCTCGCACACACTTCACGCAATACGTTTGCGCGTTCGAGACTTAGAAATATTTGCAATTTTGACTTCGCGCTAAATGTAAACTCGCAAACCAATCACTTCTAGGAGATTTCTCTTCGCACACATCAAAGAGTAGGAATAGTATAAACTCGCAACCAAGGATGTGCGAGTTTCTGCTTATCACACGAAGCTCTTTGCGAGTTCTTCACTTTAAGCGAGTTTTAGGCCTCTGTGAGTTCTTCAGTCTTATGCGTGTTCTTTATTAGCGCGTTTTCCAAATCTTGCGAGTTCTTGACTTCTTCGTTCAAAAATTCGATTTTCACACTGATTTTGATCGAATCCTTCACCAAATCCTCTGAAACTTTGCAGAACTTGTCTAAAGCATATTTCGAACCAAATACAAATGTTGAATTACGATAAAAAAACAGAAACAAAGAACAATTCAATCAATTGATAATGCGTTCCAAAAACTCGAACTACAACTTTACAAAAATTCAAAATTCACATGAATTTATCGTGAATTGAACAAAACAGTACAAACGAAGAGTGTTTTATTTGCAAAAATGAATACGATGATGCCAAAAATAGATTCAAATCAACACTAAAACTCAAATATCAAAATACCACAGTAGACTTGCGTGTTCTTGAAAATCGATCAAAATTTCTCGAATTCAATCCATGTTTCTGAATTTCTGTTTGCTCTGATACCAATTATGGGTGAGCAAAGGCGGGTACCCGTCTAAAATTATCGGAACCGGAACCGGTTACACCGGTTCTTTATATTTAGGAACCGGAACCGGAACAACCGGTTCCGGTACCAGGTACCCACTGTCTAATTTTTAAATTTTTTTATAACTCATATTATAAAAAGGTAAATATTAATTATATTACAAAGTCCAAACGTAAAGAAATAAAGACCAAAAACGTGAAAACTAATAAAATAAAAACTTAAAACTAATAAATTTTACAAGCGATGCTTACAAAACAAATAAATATTACAAATTGTGCTTACAAAACAAATAAATACTATAAACGGTGTTTGCAAAACACTTCACGTCATTAAAATTAGTTGATGCTAATAAATATTACAAACGATGCTTCACTAAAAGGGAGTTTATTAAATTTTTATAAACAAATAAAATATATTTTATTAAAAAAAATAGCGGGTACCCGCTGGTTCAGGTTCTGGGTACCCAGCAGGACCGGTCTCGGCGGGTACCCAGCAGGTAACGATTCCAAAAAAATAAGAACCGGAACCGGAACTGATCGGTTCCATATTTTAGGAACCGGAACCGGAACCGGAACCAATCACATCGGTTCCGGTTCCAGAACCGGTTTCGGAACCGACAGTTCCGAAGCGGTTTCGGTTCCAAAGGCGGGTACCCGCTTCCGATGCTCACCCCTAATACCAATTGTTATCCCAGATAACAATGTAAACAAGATGACAACTTTGATTTCAAACTATTTCCATTGTATTTCACAATTCGAATTCTTTACAAATATGCAATCTGACACTTTCTCTCTCTATCTCAGATATGCGCACAACTCTGAATGAAACTACAAGTCTCTTACACGCACAACACAACTCTAAAACCTATTTATACAAAGGACCAAAACAGAAACTCTCAGAACACTAAAACACACACACTACAAAACACTCAAACAACTAGCTCTGACTTTTTATTACAAATGCTTTGACTTTGCTTGAGAGTTGACTTTTGAGCTTTGACTTGCTTGAACTTTCAGCTTCAGACTTCATGATCTTGTATCCAACAAATATGTGCACTAACAGACGCAGATTTAGCCGTGCCAAAAGTTTCCCGAGTCCAACGAGCCTAACACACATAGGTGTCGTTTGTTTTTTAAGAGGTCTAAAGTCTGAAGTCTTTATTTAGTTATGATTAATAAGAGGTCGTGTGTAAAAAGGTCTGAACGATTTAGACTTAAGAGAGATTAAGAGATTTTTTTAAAAAACAAACAACCCCATAGTGAGTAATGTCACGTATTTAACCGAGTGGCATCCATTGCTTCTTACTGTTTCCTTCCCAACTTGTTTATTTTCATGGGTTTTAAGCATCAACAAACACCCCACTCAGTAATTATTCAAGGGAGTTCAAGTTAAACACTTTTGAAGTCGAAATATAAGGATGAAACTTAAACTTTTAAATTCAATGAAATTCCCGGTGTTACAATCCTCCCTACATGAAATTGATTTTGTCCCCGAAATCACAAGTTAAACAAATAGATGGGGGTAATGCCTTTGCACATCCTCCTTTGCTTCTCACGTCATGTTGGAGCCTCGGTGGTGCTTCCACTGAACATTGACTACAACAATCTCTTTGTGGCACAATTTCTTGGATTTTCTCTCCAAAATTGCCTCCGGTTCCTCAACGCAACGATTGTTCTTATCAATGTGAATCTCTAAAAGAGAGATCACACTTTTCTCTTTCGCCAAACACTATCGCAAATAACATACGTGGAAATTGTTGTGAATTCCATTCATCTGAGGTGGCAACTCCAATTTATAGGCTTGAAGTCCCACCCAACTTAAGACGGTAAACGGTCCAAGAAAATGAGGATGGAGCTTTTCGTGCTTCCTAAAACGTATAATACCCTTCTGAGGGGATACTTTTAGCATTACACGATCCCCAAATTGGAGCTCCGCCGGTTGTCTCTTTTTATCGGTGTAGTTCTTCTAACGATTTTGAGCCACCTACAAATGCTCCTGAATGTTCTTAACTTTGTCGGTCATTTCTTGCACGATCTCGGGCCCAACACATTGTTTCTCGCCCGCTTTAAGCCAACAAACAAGAGTCCTACACTTTTGACCGTACAACGCTCCAAATGGAGTCATCCCGATACTGAATTGATGGTTATTATTGTAGGCAAACTCCATTAACGGTAGGTGAGAATCCCAATTTCTGCCAAAATCAATCACACACGACGAAGCATATCTTCTAGAGTTCAGATGGTCCTCTCACTTTGACTATCAGTTTGAGGATGGTAAGTTGTACTCAACTTCACACTCATACCCAACTCTTTTTGCAAGCCACTCCAGAAATTGGAAGTGAACCGACTGTGTCGATTAGAAGCAATCGACAATGGTACCCGTGCCTTGAGATGACTTCATCAATGTACAACACAAACTTATCCATCAGCAAGGTTTCTCGCTTCCCAAGAAGTGAGTACTTTTAATAAAATGATCTACCACCACCCAAATTGTATCGTGACCTATTAAGGTCTTTGAAAACTTGGTCACAAAATCCATGGTGATGTGCTCGTATTTCCATTATGAAATCTCCAAGGATTGAAGGCTCCCGTAAGATTGCTGGTGTTTATCTTTCACTTGCAAACATGTCATGCATCGCTCCACATAATTAGCCACATCAAGCTTCATGACGTGACACAAGTAATTTAGTTTCAAGTCTCTATAAGTTTTGTATTCCTCGGATGGATATAGTACCATTAAGGAAAGGGGTTTTTACATCCATCTGTCATATTTCATAGTCATGAAACACTGCTATGGCAATGAGTATCCTGATGGATTTCAACATAGCCACTAGTGAGAAGGTTTCACCATAATATACACCATGAGTTTGCGTGTAGCTCTTCGCCACCAGTCTGGATGTGTATGTGTGTACTTTGCCATTCGTGTCGGTCTTCTTCTTGAAGATCCATTTACACCCTACTGTCTTTTGACCGGGTGTCTGATCAACCAAGTCCCAGACTTGATTATCATACATAGATTGCATCTCGCTTTCCATTGCCTCCTTCCATTTAGCGGCCTCATGGCCTGCCATGGCTTCCTGATAGCTGGTAGGTTCATCAAGATCTACCTGTATATCATCACCATTAGATATGAGTAAATTATATCTTTCTCGTGCACAATGCACTCTATCAGACCTTCGAACAGGTAGTGGCTGGATGTCAGATTCCTCACTAAATCTTTGCCGAGGCTCAACGACAACATGTTCTATAACATGTTGCTGAGAACTAGTGCCAACTTCATATTTCATGTTGGTTGACTCTTGAATTTCTTCAAGATCAATTTGGCTCCCACTGGCCCTTTTAGACACCAATTCCCTTTCAAGGAAGACTACCTTAGAGCAACAAATACTTTGTTCTCCGAAGGTTTATAGAATAAATATCCAAAAGAATCAGTTGTTCAGTTGATTCTCTACCTCGTTTTGGAATGCTCTGAATACCTAGAAGGTTTCAGCTTTATGTTTAATCAAATAAAGGATTCTCTACCACTGTTGGATTGTGATAGATTTCGATAAAAAAAACATAAACATAAACAACGAAGCAAACATAACCGAAAATCACAATCTTCCAGAGCTTTGGTTACAATCCGATACAAGTAACAAAACAAAATAAAGAGAGGGATTAGAAAAACCTTTTAGATGGAGTTCAACAACCCAGTAGCAGGATCATCTCTATCGTCTTCACACCCCAAAATTTCAATCGTGTAAATAGCATGATCTTTTTTCTTCTCGTGTAATCGCCAAAACACCACACTTTGTGTATTATGTGTGTGTTTATTACTAGGTTCGGCCACCCCACAAGGATAGGTTGTGGGTGCCGATTTCAAGAAGAAAAGAGGGAGGGTGGCGAAAATTAGATTTGATCGAGGGTTTAAGATATATATATATATATATATATATATGACCTATTTCTATAAACCCTAATCCAAACAGGCTAATGCCCATAATTAATAAGGCCCAAAAATAGGTTCAGACTAATAACCAATTAGTCCCTCTAATAATTAATTAACACATTTAATTAATTACCCATTAAACCCTCTAATGTTATTTTCTTGCTTCTACATTGATGGAACTTTGTGTGCAACCCAATAGGCTTATGTTGTTAACTATTTTGTTGTGTCTATGGGTATATCTCCAACACTTGGATCTGGAGGGTTAGTTTGTGGATCTAAAGCCTTCACCAAAGGAAGCTCAAGATTGGGGTAAAATCTAAATTTTACCTATATTAGCAAAGTGAGCTCAAGTTGCTTTGTGAAAACTTTCTACATGCGAAAAATGTCCATTTTAAAGTATTAATATGTTTTACTTGATAATTTATCAAATGTTGGATTATTTGACGAGTTTTCCCTATTTGGTGTATTTTATTTTATATTTCATGTGAAACACCCATATTTGGGATTTTTAGACATTTTGATAAATAAGCCACAAATGTGTGGAGATTTTTTGATGATTTATTTCTCTTTGAGAATCCGTCTGATGATTAATACACTTTTAGTGTATTCGGTTTCATAAACCATTTGGAAAATACTCGTTATTGTTTTATGAAGTATTTTGGAGATATAATAGTATGATTTCACTTGGAAGACGTAATGATGAGTTTTTTTTGGAATTATCATACTTTTGGGGCATGTGTTCGCATAATTGTTGGTTAAATGCGTTTTATGGTTTATGATAACTTTTATTGAATAGTCAATTGTGTTGTTGAGCCTTTGGTTCAGTTTGACTTAGATGAGTCTTGGGGACATTTGTCCGGTTTATTTTGCTCTATGTTGAGCCTTTAGAGTTATATGCAGTTATGACACATTTATTTGAAATGTTACATGATTTGGGTGTGTTTAATTTAGACTGTAATGTAATGGATCCATAGGCATAGGACTCAGTTTAGGTGGGATGAACATTCCCGTAATGTAACGTGAAATAGGCATTGGGTCTTCATAGGCAATAAGGTGTGGACTATTTGAGTCGGGCATCAGTCATTGACCAATAATATGTAATTTATTGTGAATAAGCTTAATTAGGATTTTTGGAGATCCCAAGGTACAGACCTTGTATGGTTGAACTTGATGACTATTCAAGCAATAGACATGGAGTTGTTGAGATTGTTAACTAATTAAGTATATACCCGAAAAGGTTGATGTTAATAATTATGTAATCCGTAAGTGACACTGATATAACATATATATGTGACCTACTTTTGTGTTCAGTCACATTCAATGGAATCAGGTCTCCCTCGTAACCAAAAGGTGAGTTTTGGATATGATATTTTAACCGTGTTTTTGTGTTATTCTAGGAATGAAGTGTATTCATGATTTGATGCTCCAATTGTTATTTAATGTTTATATTTGGTTTCTTTGTGATCTTGAGTTTTATTCATGTTTCAGTATTTTAATGTCAAGCTTTATGTTTGGTTTTGTGAGTATTGAGTTTTGGTTGCATATAAATGATTGTTTATTTAGAGTTTTTATCATGAAAATAGTGGGTTTTGCAAAGATGTTGCTTTTACGCTAAATACATGTCATTTGAGAAATTATGTTTTAAATAAGCAGTCTTTCGGTTTTGCCATTTTACAATTGTGATAAAAACTGTTTGAACTCACTAGGTGTTAAGCTTAACCTTTTTATTTGTCGGCATATGAATCAGGTCATTGTTGGGGAATGGTTCTAGCGACACTGTGAAGATTTGGGTGCTAGTTATGTGCACGGGAATGATATAATTGTTGGGTGATGTCTTCTGCACCTTGAAGATAGCGTCCGTTATTAGGTTTTAGTAACACCCGTCCCTAAATATAAACTATTGTAAGGTTTTGAATATTTTATATTGATGTTAAATCTAGATTGCCATTATAGGTCATCAAATGTTGACTTTTAGAAAGGGACTAAAATCCTTATTTGATGCATTATCGAAAATTTTAATTCAGTTGTTTTTTCCAAATTTTAGGGTGTTACAGTTATTGTTTAACGATCCCAGATTTTTGTAAGGCCACAAATGGCCTTCCCCCTTTCTCTTCTCCCTTACGTCTACCCGCTCTTCCTTACCTTGTGCAAGGTCGTCCTCCATCAAATATGCTTCCTTCATTTCCTCTTGAAGTGTAGAAACCTTGGCGTTCCGGACCATAGACTTCATCTCTGCCGATAAGCCTTTCAGAAAAGCCTTGACTATGTTCTCTCATCTAGGGAAATTGGCCTGCTAAGTCTAGCTTTTCATTGAACTGGCTAGAATAGTCAGCTATAGAGTTGTTCCCTTTCTTGAGAGCCTGAAATTCATTTTCTCTCTGGTCCAACGCCCACTCATTACATATTGGTCAATTACTTTCTTCTTGAAGATATCCCATGTGACCAAAAGGATAACTGCAGCCCCAAGGGCGGACCGTGTGACATTCCACCACCTCAAACCCTTGCTCCTACGCATATGGGACACAAACTTGACATTCTGACTTTCTTCACACTCACTGGAATTGAATGCTTGCTCGATCTCCTGTATCCAGTTCATGCACATAAATGGCTCAGTGGTTCCCGAAAATTCTGGCGGTTTACTGCACAAGAAAGTCTTGTACGAGCAACTCTTCTCACTACGTCTAGTGACGGCCAACACTTGCTCCTTGGTGCCAACCACATTACTGGTACGCCAAACCCATAATAGCATTTTCAACGATTGTTTCATGCGTACGGTTACTAGCATCTCTGTCTTCCAACAACTTCATGAAAAACTCTTGTTGTTTTTCCATGGCCTAGTCCATCATTTGCATGACGCTGGACAACATCTTTGTTTATAGAATCACCTCCTGAATAACCGGGTTGGTGGAGGCCAAATCAACCCTAGGTACATGCTCTAGTCCCCTACCCAACAATGGTGGTAAAGGTAGGGCTAATGCATTTTTGGCTCCCACGGTTTGATTCAGATTCATCACACTCGCCTCTTGCACGTCTTCTCAAACCTGCGGTCTATCTGCATGTTCACCATCTTAGACTGTCAAACATGACAAGGAACACATGAGATTAAGCTAACACAAGAATAACAATTGAAACGTACCATTACCTTAATTAATCGTCAGAATAATAGCAAAGTCAAATATACTCAAGTAACAATATATTCATAATATCATTAGCCACATGTAATTCTGAATATATTACACATAAGAATTCTTGTTTCTATCATCACAACTTTTACCTTGTGCATTTCTGTCGACTCTAAAGCTCTCCTATCTTAAGAGTTCTACCCATATCTCACTAATCATCACTTAAAGTCTCATCTTAAGTCTAGTCATCCTAAATTCATACTTAGTTCTCTTAAACTAGATCTCTGATACCAACTTGTAACACCCCTAAACTACGAGTAAATTTAAACCGTAAAATTGACATCAAATCAGCACATATATAAAAGAAAATCAACCATGAGGGGGAAATTATATAGCGTTTACAACCCATAGATATAGAGGGTAAATAACAACCAATTAATCTTAACTATTCTAAATTCAGACTATTAACGGATGTCACTATCATCTTCAAAGAAACCTGTCAAAATATAGTGCCAAATTCACCAAAAGTGCCTCTACCGACAACCATACATTCTACTCAAGACTTCGGAGCCCTACCGCTAAGAGAACCTGATATACATGTCATTTAGTGTTTGGCTTAACACTTAGTAAGATCAGACAATTTTATATAAATAAAATTAGAAATCCTTAAAATCAGATAAGTCAAACTTTGATAGTTAAAGAGTTCAAATAACTACAATAATATGGTAATAAAGGCACAACACGTTTTACAACGATGAGGGAGACCCGATTTCCGTTGATTGTGGCAGAACATAAAAGTGGGCCACAAATTTATGTTAATAAAGTGCTTCTATTATGGAACATTGGTCATCAAGTTCAACCACCCATGGTCTATAGTTCGAGTCCTCCAATGAACTAAGATACGCTCATTCGCTAGAATTAAATACCATGACGGGTTACACGGTCATCAAGTTCAACCAGTCATGGTCTATAGTTTGAGTCATCTGGTTATCTAAATTCGTATCTAGCTATGGTGTGTGAATAACTATCCCATTACCAATACATAAACGACCTCTATGTCTATGGGTCGATTGCATTATAGTCTAAGCATACTATTGCTTCAAGATAATCAACTATGATCAAACATAGTCTTCATTACATTAATATTATAATTAAATCATTAAATCCAAGAATTAATCAAAATGGGGCTAAAGTCTCATAATCCCAAATAAACCAATTTCTCTTTCATAACCAAGTATTTGAATCATTATTATTCCAAGAGTTTTGAAACCCAAACATGGCATTATCCTCCAAGTGTAAATACCTTTTCTTTTTTAACAATATGAAATTCTCTCGTAAATTATTTACTAGGATGCAAACCAAGCATAAACCCAAAATATGAGACTCATATTTCAAAATATCACTTATAAACCAATAACTCACTTTCATAACACGTTTATTGAAGCCAATCTATTATTTTAACAAAAAAGGCACAAACCCCCCAAATCTCCCAAAATGGTTCAAAATCTACCAAATGTATCAAAAGGGATGTTTATGAGACAAAGATGTAACATTTTGACGTGTATAAAAGTTTATAAAAGGCTAGAATGAACTCACAAATTCCAGGTTAATGAAAACCTAAAAATATAGCAAATGGGTAGGGAGGATGAGATCTTGAAGCTTTGAATCTTTAGAATTGGAAACCCTTAATCTAAATGCTCTTAAATGCATCTGATTTTTCGATCCTAGAGCTCAATAAATCACCTTAAATGTAGAGAGTATGAGGAAAAAGAATGATCAAAACCCTAACTCAAAATCCCTTAAATTCCACCAGCATGAGATCCCGCAACTTTGGCCTCGACTTTAGTCGTGCCAAAAGCCGCCTGAGTTCAACGAGCTTGGCATACAGTGAATTATGTGACTTTTGTTGCGGCTTTAGCCGCATGGCAACCCGCGTTTCTCACTGTTCCCTTCCCATCCTGTTCATTTTCTTGGATTGTAAACATCAACAAACACTCAACAACTATTCAAGGAAGTTCAATTTAATTACTTTTGAAGTCGAAATATAAGGATGAAACTAAAACTTATAAATGTAACGAAATTTTGGTTGTTACAGGCAAGACCTAAGCTTCGTATACGACTCAAATGAATACCACCGGAAGCTTCCCAAATATTGACTTGGTGACCACTCATTAGAAATTATAGTGAGAACATAAAAACTACTCACTTAAGAAACAAAATTGACTTATATACCTATGAATCCAATGCATTACAATCAAAATTATATGACTCCAATTTAATGATCAACCCACTCAAAACATGCAATTCCCGAATAAATATGCAATAAATGCAAAATAACATCTAAAGCTCAACATTGAGAAATTTAAACTGGATAATTGTCCCAAAAACTCATTTGAGCTAAAATCAAACCAATAAACTTTACAACTCATTTGAATATTCGGTAAAGTTCAATATAAGTCAATTAAATACAATTAGCCAATGTTTATGCAACTTGTGCACCACAATAAGAATAACTCTATAACTCTTTATTGGTTGGGATAAGTCACCATCAGATGAGAATCCTACGATTCATACCTCTGAAATATCTCATAGCTCAAGGATATGTTTTTTCCGATCATTTTATGAACATCAAATACGCCAAAGATGCGTTAATGTCAAAATTTCGCCAAAACCTTTATTCATGGGTCAAAACCATCAAATATTCTCTAACACTTGATTTACTGTTTGAGAAATCAAAATACTCAGTAAATATGCCATTTCTCACAATATTGTGCAAATCGTACAATAATTCATAAAATGGGTCAAATAGACTATCATCACTTATTGTAACCATCAAGAGTAGGCATGGAAATGGGCCCCGACCCGTCGGGGAACCCGGTCCACCCACCCCGATCGGGGATGGGGATTCCCCGCTAAACCGGGGATTGGGATGGGGACAGGGATCCCCGTTTGTCTCAAACCGGGGATGGAGACGGGGACGGGTATCGCACTCCCCGCCCCGCCCCGTCCCCGTCATATATTTTATTTATTATTTAATATATATTATTTATTTAAACTAAATCGGTAATTCATAATTTCCTATTTCCTAACTAGGTTTATAATATAAAATTGTTATTTTTTGGATGTCAATCAAAATATAATTACTCGATATGGTTTTGAATATTACTCGATATCTTTTGGTACGTGTGAAGTTAAGTTTTTTTTCCCCGAATTCGGTTGAATTTCTTTTGGTTTTAAGTTATTAATTATCATATGATGTTCTGATTTTTTTATACTAAATTAAATTTCTTTCGATTTTAGGTTTAGTGGAAATATGTGATATTTAAACATGTGCGGTGTCTCATATATTTGATTTAAATATATTACATAAACGGAAAAGAAAATCCCCGTTTCCCCGTTAGGGATCCCCGTTCCCCGTTGGGGATGGGGATGTGATCATATTCCCCGGTGGGGACGGGGATGGGGACGAGGGATTGGGGACGGGGATGGGGATTGAGATCCCCGCCCCATTTCCATGCTTAATCAAGAGACAAAATCATAAGCTTTATGTTTTCAAAATGTTTAATAACCCAACAATATGTATTGTAACACCCGTAAATTTCCAATGAGTAAAGGTTGCACCGAGTCCATCTTGTGGCTTACAAGCGTAAGCTTTGGGTTGGTGTTAGGTTTGAAAGTCCCAGTGGATTGAAAGTTATATAAAGTATTTATAGAGTTTAATTGTTTTATTTAAAAGCGTTGTAAAAGCCTTAATTATTGTTAATTGGGCTTGCTTTGTTTAATAGGCCTTGGGCTTTAAGGTTTAGGCCCTTGGTATTTAAAGGTTGTTTAGTGTGGTTTAGGGTTAGCCGTTTTTCATTAGACAAGATTAATGGTGCACTTAATAGTTTCTAGAGAGAGTTTGGGTTTAATACCTATGTTTGTAACCCTCTTTCAATCATTCAATACAAAGTTAATCATTTGATACATTGTTACTTGATCGTTACTGGGATTCACAATTGGTATGGGAGTAGAAAGACGAAGATTTGATTCAAAAGGTATCAATTTTTTTTCTCTTTTTCTTACGGTCGACATCTATGTTTGTGGTTTTCTGGGGAATTAGATTTCTTGCAAATCTTTGAGTTTAATCGATTTCATTCTTGATCTTTGTGTTAGTTTAAGGTTTATATAAAATTATGTGGTTTAATTCGAAGTATTGAAGTTGAATTTTGGATTTCTGCATCTGGAATTTCTTTGGTCTGTGTTCTTGAAGTTCATATTTTTTGTTGAAAAAAATTCGTATTTTTTGGTTAAAAAATCGGGTTAGGTAAGTTCATTGATTAAAATTAATTTGTGTTCATAAGGAATTTCTTAGATCCTATTTTTTCGAAAAACAACTACAGTCGATCGTACCCGAATTTAATTTAAACCCGGGTGTTCGTGTATCCGGTTGCCCTCCTAACCGGTTGTGTGCTCCTCCCAGTTATGTATCTGGGTGCCGAGCCACCCTCCACCCAGGTGCTATCCTAAACCAAATCCTGGTCCTCCATACATACCCGTCTCCCGGGTACCCTCCTTACCCGTCTCCCGGGTTCTCTTGTCCTTTCCACCCGGACGCTACCGACTCTTGGTATAGTTCCCGGGTTATCCCCTCCTGGGCCTCCCCCGGTTGATCAACTCTCGGAACACCCACTTCCCAGGTCGAATCCCTCTCTGGGTATCGTTGCCTATCCCTGTCCGAGCACGACTCACATGTTTCATTGCCGAAGACGCCACACTGCCTCCCGGCTCGCGGCCCTCTCGTTCCGACTCCCGGATCCACTCCTCCCGGGTCATGATCCCAGACCGCAACTCGCCTCCCAGACAGAGTTCCCAACCCATTTTTCCGTAACCCGAATCAGCGTATCCGATCTATATCCATGCTAAGTTGCCGAATAGGGACAATTTTTGCGTTTTTTTGTGTACTCTGCCTTATTTTTTGGATCAAATGTAACGCCCTAAAAATTCGGGAAAATTGAAACTTAAAATTTTCGGCAATATAACGACTAATATGAGATGATTTGATAACCTGTAACATGACGACTAAAACCCAATAAAGTTGGGGTAGTTCTTTAAATGAAGTAGCGAAACAAATAAGACATATACATGACAACCTATTTAATCTAGCACAATTAACAACTAGATTAAGATGGGTGTCACTATGACTTCAAAACGCTCTCTCTCGGTTTCCCAAAAATTCCCGGTCCTTGGAGGATCCTAGGTGCGCTCTCGGCGAATCAAGGTTCCCTACTCGCACCACTAGTGGAACATGTAAGCCATTAAACATGAACACAAGTGTTAGACAAAAGTCTTAAGAATGTAATAAGGAGTTCATAATTTTATAAAGGAAGTGCTAGCAACATAATTAAGTGTTACCGGTGCGCCCTTAGATCGAACCCATAACATGACCCCATTTGGGATGAACAATCATTTCTTGTACAATACCACAAGAGAGAACTCCCGAATAACGGGGGAGATCCGTTGCCATCTTGGGTGACGAGAACACGTAAGTGGGGTCACCCGTGATGTTTATTCGGTTTCACCACACATCCCGGTCCTAGTTCCCATGCCATGCCAGGCATCACAATCCTCGGACCGTTTATGCCTCTAGCGCTTACTCCGTCGAGTTACGCCTCAAGGACTTACAGAGATGGATGCCTACCCAAAGTAGACGAGTTACAACTCGTAAACGTGCGTCACCTATTGCCTACTCGCTAAAGACCCAAAGGTCAACAATTGAATTATATAAGTACGAGCCATCTAACTCCTTGTGCACAAGGAATTAGACATAAATTCTACGTTTAGCCCATAACCAAGTATAGATGACATCTTTCATACAAACACATATTTCATTTCCAAAGACGTAATAAAACCCATTCATGCATATAACTCTACCCCACCACTTGTGTGACAACATAGCAACCATAACTAGTATAATAATTCCAACTGCTGATAAGAATAATTGTCTACATTTCCCATAGTTTATGAATGATCATTTACCATAACATTTGCTTATCCCATTATTTCATATATAGAAAAGTCCTAAGCATGTTAAATGGTTCTCAAAATGGCAAATCCCCCATACATGGTAAATACACATAAAACCCTAGCTTTAGTTTACTTGAACACCTTTTAACATTCATAGCAACAAATAATAATACAAGTAAAATAGATAAGGTTTAGAAGACTCACCAAGTAGGGTTGTATTATAAAATCCTAGAATGAAGGAAAACCCTAGAAAGGAGAAGTGGATGGAAATGAGACTTGGATCCTTAGAATCTTGGAGGGGTAAATGCTTCTATAACCTTAGAACCCTAATAATCACCATACACTAATGATTCAACCACCAACCATTAAATGAAGAGAGAAAAGGAAAGGAGTGTGTGAAAATCGCACATTCCCTATGTGTGGACGTCCTCTAGGCTGGAAGTTCTCAAACAAGGAACATAACCCTCAAAATGGAATTAAATGAAGAAAAACCCCGCCTGGCCATGGCGACAGTGCCATGGTGACAGTGCCATTGGCACAATCGCGGGGCACAGTCGCGCCAAATGTTCCGCAGCCAACCCCTGGGTCGCGATTGTGACATCTCTGGTTGTGACATGGCACTATTGCCTGACACAGTCGTGCCGATTGTACTGAGAGTAGTGTTCCCCGCGCGACAATGCGCTGGTACAATCGCGGGGCACAATTGCAGGGCACTGTCGCAGGTCCCACCCCGGCTGCTGTCCGATTCCGCTGTGACGCTAAAAATTTAAACCAAACAACTTTAAAATTACTAGATCAGTTTGGAAAACTCTTAAAATATAAATATGAAGTGTTAACCATAAAAACGAGGTCTAAAATTCGGGGTGTTACAATCCTCCACCCCTTAGAATGGATTTTGCCCTCGAAATCATAACTAGTCAAACAAATAAGGGTATTGCCTCCTCATGTCTTCCTCTGATTCTCATGTCACATTGGTTCTACGATGGTGCTTCCATTAGACCTTCACCATAACCACTTCTTTGTGTCGTAGTTTCTTCATCTTTCTTTCGAGGATAGATTCAGGTTCCTCTACACATCGATCGTTGTCCACTCGAATCTCCGACAAGGAAATTACGCTCTCTTCTTCTGCGAGACATTTCCGCAGGTAACATACGTGGAAGGTGGGGTGGATCCCATCCATTTCAGGAGGAAGATCCAGTTTATACGCTTGAATTCCAATACGCTCTAAGATAGTGAAAGGTCCAAGAAAACGGGGACTGAGCTTCCTGCGCTTTCCGAACCTTATTATCCCTTTCCACGATAAGACTTTCAGCATTACCCGATCTCCCACTTGGAACTCGACCGACCTTCTCTTTTTATCCGCGTAGCTCTTTTGACGGTCTTGGGCCGCTTTCAATCGCTCTCTAATGACTTTCACCATATCGTCCGTCTCTTGCATGATCTCTGGTTCGGCAAACTGTTTCTCTCCCGCTTCTAGCCAACATACGGGCGTCCTACATTTTCTCCCGTATAATGCCTCGAACGGCTCCATACCAATGCTCGAATGATAACTGTTGTTGTAGGCGAATTCCACCAATGGGAGGTGTGAATCCCAACTTCCCCCGAAGTCAATGACGCACGACCTCAACATGTCCTCGAGGGTTTGGATAGTCCTCTCGCTCTGTCCGTCTGTTTGTGGGTGGTAGTCGGTACTCAGTTTGATCCTCGTACCCAGTTCTTTTTGTAAGTTGTCCCAAAAATGAGAAGTAAAGCGACTATCCCGGTCGGATACTATAGAAAGTGGCACCCCGTGCCTCGAAATCACTTCATCTATATAAAGTTTGGCCAGTTTATCCATCGGCAGAGTCTCTCGCATGGGCAAGAAGTGTGCGCTCTTGGTCAAACGATCCACTATCACCCAAATGGTGTCGTGACTTCTCAAAGTCTTTGGTAACTTGGTTACAAAATCCATGGTGATGTGTTCCCACTTCCATTCTGGTATCTCCAAGGGTTGTAGACTACCGTAAAGTCATTGGTGTTCCGCCTTCACTTGTAGACAAGTTATGCATCGCTACACATAACTAGCCACATCTAATTTCATCACCGACCACCAATAGTTAAGTTTGAAATCCCGGTACATTTTTGTACTTCCCGAATGAACAAAGTATCAGGATTTGTGAGCGTCTTCCAACAACAGGTCTCGACACCCTCCGATCTTCGGCACCCAGATTCGACCTTGGAATAGTTTCAAATATCTTCCATCTTCGGTCAATTGGAGGTGTTGTTTTACCATAGTTTCATCCTTGAGATTTGCTTCAAGTAAGGCCTCCACTTGATATGCTTTGATTCGGTCTATTAAACTTGAGACGACTTCCACTTTGGCAAAATTAGTTTGAACGCCACCACCATACTCCTTTTGGCTCAAAGCATCCGCCACGACGTTGGCCTTTCTGGGGTGATACAGAAGCTCACAGTCATAATCTTTAAGTAGTTCGAGCCACCTTCGTTGCCGCATATTCAATTCCTTTTGATCGAATACATACTTGAGGCTTTTGTGGTCTGTGAAAAGGGTGCACTATGTACCGTATAAGTAGTGTCGCCATAACTTTAAAGCGAACACCACTACCGCTAGCTCGAGGTCGTGAGTTGGGTAGTTCTTCTCATGCTCCTTTAATTGCCTTGATGCATAAGCTATCACTTTTCCCCTTTGCATCAAGACACACCCTAACCCCAGCTTAGATGCGTCGCTGTAGAACCCAAAGTCTTCTGTCCCCTCAGGTAGGGACATAATTAGCGCCTCACGCAATTTCTTTTGTAGGGTTCGGAAAGCTCTCTCTTGGCTTTCGGTCCAAATAAATTTCACATTTTTCCGTGTCAACGACGTCAATGGAGAGGCAATCTTGAAGAAGTCTTGGATGAACCTTCTGTAGTAACCGGGTAGACCCAAGAAGCTTCGAATTTCCGTTGGACTCTGAGGTGGTTCCCAATTCATCATGGTTTCAACTTTCGATGGGTCGACTTTTACTCCTTTGCTAGACACCACGTGTCCTAGAAATTGAACTTCACGCAGCCAAAATTCACATTTAGAGAATTTGGCATAAAGCTTCTCGCTTCTCAACACCTCTAATACCTCTCTAAGGTAACACTCGTGTTCCCCCTCATCTTTTGAATATACCAAAATATCATCGATGAAAACAATGACCGACTTATCTAAAAAGGGTCGGCAAACTCGATTCATCAAGTCCATGAATACGGTCGGCACGTTGGTTAGCCCGAAGGGCATAACCAAAAACTCTTAGTGACGATAGCGGGTTCTAAAGGCAGTCTTGGAAACGTCTTCTTCTCCAACCTTCACCTGATGGTAGCCTGATCGGAGATCAATTTTGGAGAAACATCCGGCTCCTTGTAACTGATCGAAGATATCGTCAATTCGGGGTAGTGGATACTTGTTCTTTACGGTCACCTTGTTCAGCTCCCGGTAGTCAATGGACATCCGCATTGGCCCATCTTTCTTCTTGACGAAGAGCACCGGAGCTCCCCAAGTCAAAGAGCTCGGTCTCACGAATCCCTTCTCTAGCAATTCTCGTAGTTGCGACATCATCTCTTGCATCTCGGTCGGAGCAAGGCGGTAAGGTGTACGGGCAATCGGTATCGCTCCCGTAACTAGATCGATCCGGAACTCTACTTGGCGATCGGGTGGCAAACCCGGGAGGTCGTAAGGAAAAACATCTGCATACTCCCTTACGATCTGCACGTCAGCGATCTTTTTCTTATCTGCTTTGGCATCCAACACGTAGGAGAGAAACGACGGGAAACTCTTCATCAAACACTTTCTTGCTTTGATGGATGAAATGAGAGCCACTTTACCCTTCCGCTTCTCTCCGTACACAAAGACGAAATTTCCGTCGGGGGTCGGTAATCTGATCAACTTTTTTGAACATAAAATCTCCACCTTGTGCCATGCCAGCCAATCCATCCCAATTGCCACGTCAAAACTCCCAATAGCCATGGGAAGTAGGTCTACTTCAAAAAGTTCTCCACTAACATCTAGGTGACATTTCACTAACACTTCGCGCAAGATCACTTGTTCTTCATTTGCTACTTTCACTATTAAGGCATCACTAAGAGTGCTAGTAGGCATATTCAAGGCTTTGCAAAACTCAAGAGATACGAAAGAGATGTTGGCACCGGAATCAAATAACACTTTAGCGGCAAGGGAGTTGAGTAAAAACGTACCCGACACCACATCAGTGGTCTCCTTCGCTTCCTCCCTCGTCATTTGAAAGGCACTCCCTTGGAATTTAGGGCTGACTTCCTTCTTTGGTTGAACCGTTGGGCTTCCTCCTCTTGCTCCCCCTTGGCTTGGGGCAATCTCTTCTCACGTGCCCCGCTTCCTTGCACTCGAAACATATCGGTCCTTGGATGGGGCAATTTGGACTAGTGTGACCCGATTTGCCACACTTAAAACATGAAGTCGGATTGGGGTTACAAAAACCAGAGTGCTTGCTTTTGCACTTGGAACACCATTTCGCCTCCTGACGACTATCAAAATTCCTAACGTTCGGTTGGAATCTTGGTTTCTTGAACGAACTCGGTGGGCTCTCCCACTTCCTTTTTTCCATGACCCTTGACTTCTCTTCCTTATCTTTCGCGTAAACCCTTTCCATTATCTTGGCTTCTTTTATGATCTCTTGCAGATTTGTAGCTCTAGAGTTGCGGACTCTATTTCCCATGTCTACGGGTAGACCCTTCAAATAGGCCTTCATCTTTTCCTTTTCAGTTGGGGCCACGTGCCCCACAAGGTTCAACTTATCCATGAAAAGACGGGTATACTCCTTCACCATCAAATCCCCTTTTGTTAACGCCCGTAATTCTTCCTCAATCAAGTCCATCTCCTGCTCATTACAATACTCCTCCAAAACCTTCTCTTTGAACGTAGCCCATGACATCTTTGCCAAAACAGATTCCCCTATAGTCGCGGTGTAGACATCCCACCAGATTAGAGTCGCACCCCGTAGCATTTGATAGCCGAAATTCACCTTCTGACTCTCTTCACAGCTACAAGCCCTAAAGGCGTGCTGAATTTCTCTCAACCACTTCATGCAAGCCACGGGATCATCAGCCCCGGCAAACTCTGGCGGCTTACACCCCATGAAGGACTTATAAGAACAACCCTTCCCTGTTTGTCTTACCTCTAAAGTTATCAACCCATCAGTACGGTTCTCGCCTTTGGTACCACCCGAACCGGCTATCGCATTCTCCGCAACCACTTCCGACCTTCGGAGACTAGCATCTCTTTCCTCTAACATCATCAGAAATACTTCTTGTTGTTTTTCAATGGCTGATGTCACCATTTGCATAACACTAGCCATCATATCGGCTTGAGGGTTTGTCTTCTGAATGATCGGGCTCGTGGATGCCAACTCCACTCTAGGTATGTGTTCCTTTTCTCCGATGAATATCGGCAGCATGTTGGGAGGAACCACAGTCGCCACTCGGAGTACTGGATTCGGGTTAGACGAACTATCCTCATGCATTTCTCCTTCGATTAGCGGTCGACTCCGTGTATCTACCATTTCGGATATGCCACACAATTTAGAGATGGAAAAGGGATGTAAGCAACACAAGATTTACACAAGAAACATACTCATACAGTACATTGATTATCATAATCATAGTAATCCAAGTATATAAACCCTAATCATATATTCATAATAAAGTAGCTAATTGAGATTATGAACATACAGTACATAAAGATTCTTGCTACCACTTTTACAATCCTCAACGACGAAATTTCTTTCGACTCTAAGGTCGTCCCATCTTATAAATTCTACCCAAATCTCGCAATCCATAACTTAATAGTCTCAGCTTAAGTCTAGGCATCAAGTTTATATACCTAGTTCATTTAAACTAAGACTCTGATACCAACTTGTAACACCCTAAAAATTCGGGTAAATTGAAACTTAAAAATTTCGGTAATATAACGACTAATATGAGATGATTTGATAACCTGTAACATGACGACTAAAACCCAATAAAGTTGGGGTTGTTCTTTAAATGAAGTAGCGAAACAAATAAGACATATACATGACAACCTATTTAATCTAGCACAATTAACAACTAGATTAAGATGGGTGTCACTATGACTTCAAAACACTCTCTCTCGGTTTCCCAAAAAATCCCGGTCCTTGGAGGATCCTAGGTGCGCTCTCGGCGAATCAAGGTTCCCTACTCACACCACTAGTGGAACATGTAAGCCATTAAACATGAACACAAGTGTTAGACAAAAGTCTTAAGAATGTAATAAGGAGTTCATAATTTTATAAAGGAAGTGCTAGCAACATAATTAAGTGTTACCGGTGCGCCCTTAGATCGAACCCATAACATGACCCCATTTGGGATGAACAATCATTTCTTGTACAATACCACAAGAGAGAACTCCCGAATAACGGGGGAGATCCGTTGCCATCTTGGGTGACGAGAACACGTAAGTGGGGTCACCCGTGATGTTTATTCGGTTTCACCACACATCTCGGTCCTAGTTCCCATGCCATGCCAGGCATCACAATCCTCGGACCGTTTATGCCTCTAGCGCTTACTCCGTCGAGTTACGCCTCAAGGACTTACAAAGATGGATGCCTACCCAAAGTAGACGAGTTACAACTCGTAAACGTACGTCACCTATTGCCTACTCGCTAAAGACCCAAAGGTCAACAATTGAATTATATAAGTACGAGCCATCTAACTCCTCGTGCACAAGGAATTAGACATAAATTCTACGTTTAGCCCATAACCAAGTATAGATGACATCTTTCATACAAACACATATTTCATTTCCAAAGACGTAATAAAACCCATTCATGCATATAACTCTACCCCACCACTTGTGTGACAACATAGCAACCATAACTAGTATAATAATTCCAACTGCTGATAAGAATAATTGTCTACATTTCCCATAGTTTATGAATGATCATTTACCATAACATTTGCTTATCCCATTATTTCATATATAGAAAAGTCCTAAGCATGTTAAATGGTTCTCAAAATGGCAAATCCCCCATACATGGTAAATACACATAAAACCCTAGCTTTAGTTTACTTGAACACCTTTTAACATTCATACCAGCAAATAATAATACAAGTAAAATAGATAAGGTTTAGAAGACTCACCAAGTAGGGTTGTATTATAAAACCTTAGAATGAAGGAAAACCCTAGAAAGGAGAAGTGGATGGAAATGAGACTTGGATCCTTAGAATCTTGGAGGGGTAAATGCTTCTATAACCTTAGAACCCTAATAATCACCATACACTAATGATTTAACTACCAACCATTAAATGAAGAGAGAAAAGGAAAGAAGTGTGTGAAAATCGCACATTCCCTGTGTGTGGATGTCCTCTAGGCTGGAAGTTCTCAAACAACGAACATAACCCTCAAAATGGCATTAAATGAAGAAAAACCCCATCTGGCCTCGCGCGATAGTGCCATGGAGACAATGCCATTGGTAAAATCGCGGGGCACATTCAAGCCAAATGTACCGCAACCAATCCCTGTCTCGCGATTGTGACACCTGCGGTTGTGACATTGCACTATTGCCTGTCACAGTCGCGCCGATTGTACCGAGAGTGGTGTTCCCCACGCGACATTGCCCTGGCGACAGTGCTACGGGCACAATCACGGGTCCCACCCCGGTTAGATCAGTTTGGGAAACTTTTAAAATATAAATCTCAAGTGTTAACCATAAAAACGAGGTCTAAAATTCGGGGTGTTACATCAAATAACAAATGTCTTACGATCATTTTGTTCAAGTAACAATGGGAAGAACGCTTGTGTATGTGAATGGTAAATTCAAAAAGGCTTATGATGATCCAGATCTTGAGGAAGATCTGAAAATTCTTGAAAAGAAAAACAAAGATTCAGATGATTCATTGAAAAATGAAATCAGTGATTTAAAGAATAACAATCTCGAACTCAAGCAAAGATTTCCGATCTTGAGAAGAAGATTGAAAAGTACAGAAAAGATTTTGAGAATGAAAGAAGTGGTTTTGCTAATGAAAGAAAGGGTTTGAATGGAAAATTCTTTATCTCTCAAAGAAGATTTTTGAGGAAAGAAAGGTTTTTGAGTTTTAAAATGTAAAACTTTCAAAATAGAATTCTGATTTCAAAAAGATTTTGATAATTGAGAGAGATAATTTTGAAAAAGAGCGAAAAGGTTTTGAAACGGAAAAGAAAGTGCTTGAAAATGAAAATTGTTGCGGTTTTCAAAGAGATATATGATAAACACAACAACATTGAAAAGGATTTTGATAGTGAAAGAAAGATTTTCGAAACTGAGATTCATAAGCTTTCAAACAAGTTATCTGGATTAGCTACAGAGATTTTGAAATAACAGATGGTAAAATCTTATTTACAAAAAGAATTTGATTTAATTCTCGAAGAAAAAAACGTTTTATTCGCAAAAGTAAAGAAACTTGAAGAAATACATCCTAAAGTTGATTTATCTAAACAAACTAGTCCCGATACTGTTGTTCAATCTCTTTATTCTTCAAGTTCAACTTCTACAACTAATTCTTCGAAGAGTTTTGTCAAATCAAATGAATTTTCAAAAGCTCAGATTTGCCCTTCCAATCTTTTCTATAATTCAGATAATAAAAAATCTTTTCTATAATTCTTCAGTTCAGAACTCGTTCTTAAATGTTTTTGATTGTTGATTATCTCAGATCAAAACTTTTACTTCAATGTTTTATCCTGGTGAGTTAAAAGAGTGTTAGGTCTCATAAAGTTTCTATGGTCAATCCAGAACAGAAAGGACTTACCCAAGAAACACATCCTTTTATAGATATCAGTGAGGGGTCTAGATGAATAGATGAGTTCGGAGTGAAAAGAAGATGGTGAGGATGTGACAGTACTTAAAACAGTTATTGGTCCTTACCAAACCTAATCAGTTATTTGGGTTACCACACAATCTATTCATTCTCGTTCTTTGGAGATAGATATTGAAACAGACATGGACCCAGTGTCGATAACTTGTGTCACCCCACCTAGCCACTCAAGTATCTCACAAAAGATACATATTTCATATATTCACGGAGATATAGCATATAATTTATCTATTCCTCAGTCGAAGGTCTTAGATATTGAAAAAAGAAGATATCAGCTCCGGTCTCCGAACTTCATATTCTATTCACTGTGTCTATTGATTTCTAACTTGCGTCCCGGGTTGAATCAATTTTTAAGCCGAAAATATACATGAGTTTAATTCTTTCACACATGCACAAATCTTTGTGATTCCACTTACATATCTTTGTGATATTGCCGGAACTATTTGAGAAGTAATTTTTTTTAAAATTTACTTCAGTGATAACTAGAAGTCCTATCAGAGATACATCAATGTCAACTCTGAAAATAGGCCACACAATTATTTTTAATTGTTGTGACAACAGTTACTATTGTGTTTCTGTGTTAGTTGATTACCCGTCTTGGTTACTATAAAGTTTTATTTGATCTTGTGGTACTCATGCAGTTAGTCTTTGAAGATACACGATGCTCAGGATTCTCCTAATCATCATGATGGGGAGACATGACAAAGTCACAAGATTCAAAGAAACAGATTATCATGTTGAGGGGGAGTTAGCAAAAGCTGAGGAGGAATAACAAAATCTTAAATCTAAGGTTGAAAAGCCATTGGATTGAAAGATTACAGTTTTACTTGATTGATTCTTCTACTCCTTATCAAGTGGTGCTTGCTACAAGTTGATTCCTCCTACGAGCCGGTTGAAACAAGTTCTTAAGCTGAAAGCATATTCAACTCGCGGTTCAAAGACAGATTCTTTGTTTTTAAACTGAAGATGCACAGTGGAATGTCATGTAACTCACACATTATATTTCATGTGTGCTAATCCGATGTGTTGAGTTTCTACAGTTGAAAGCTGCTCAATAGTGCATTCAGTCGAGACTAATGTTCATTGAATCTGGTTACAAAGTTGAAACTATGAAGATCAAGAGCTTTATTCAAGGGGGAGATGGGAAACACATGACAACAAGCAACACCAAAGTTTTTCAGAGATTCAAGAGGGGAGAAGATCAAGACTAGAAGATTTCAAGATGATAAATACTTTATACAACTTTAGGGGGAGATTGTTGGGACTGAAAGTCCTAGTGGGTTGAAAGTTATATAAAGTATTTATAGAGTTTAATTGTCTTAATTAAAAGCATTGTAAAAACCTTAATTATTGTTAATTGGGCTTGGTTTGTTTAATGGGCCTTGGGATTTAAGGTTTAGGCCCTTGTATTTAAAGGTTGTTTAGTGTGGTTTAGGGTTAGCCGTTTTTCATTAGACAAGATTAGTGGTGAGCTTAATAACACCCCCAAATCCACCCTTGGGTAATGTCACATCATACCTCCTAAAATTACCTTATGTCATCGGATATGACCATAAGAATAAATCAGAACCACAACCACAGCGGAAGTCTTAACGTAAAGTAACTACAAGTCTCCAACATTAGTCCGTCCCATACTGGACTATGTTACATAACAACTCCAATTACATAGTAAATAAGTTTCAACTAGCAAAGCGTTAAATAACATAACCATAATAAATCTATCTACGTCTTGCCCTTCCCTTTGTCCACACCTGAACCACCAGCTTCTGAGATGCATACTAATAGTTACCTAAAAAGCTAAGTGAGTTGATGGTTTACGTGCACTTAAATACACACACTCCATCAAGAATAAAAATATCAAGCACCAATAGAATAGTATGCATATTGTTTTCAGAAAACATTTTACACCAATGAGATCTCCTAAACCTCCTCGTCTACTCTATCACTGGCATTCTCTGGTTCGCATGGTTTGTACCTTTCTGGTACCCATTACGGGGTCGTGCGAATCCTCCTTTGGGTAGTTCTGCTCTATCACTGCATTCCCTGGGTTGCACGACTCACACCCGTCCGGCACCCATTACAAGATCGTGCCACTCCTCAACGTGACATATCAAGCCTGATCCCATACCCCATATTGGCACCAAAATGTGCCACATCCCGAGAATCGCTCTCAAACAATATGCATACTATTCTTGCTCTTAAACAATATGCATACTATTCTCAAACAATATGCATACTATTCTTGCGTTAACCACATATCGAGCCCGATCCCTTAACGCAAGAATTGCACCTCTCCTAGCCAGAATTCACATTTCAAGAGGTGCAATTCTTGTGTTAACCACATGACCAAGAAATTGCACCTCTCGTAGCCAGAATTCACATTTCGAGAATTTGGCATATAACCTCTCCTTAGCCAACAGCTCGAGAATCGTTCTCAAATGTTTCTCATGCTCCTCTTTGCTTCTCGAATAGACAAGGATGTCGTCAATGAAGACTATGACAAACTTATCTATATAGGGTACACAAACCATGTTCATCAGATCCATGAATGCAGCTGGTGCATTCGTCAACCCAAAAGGCATTACCAGAAACTCATAGTGCCCATAACGAGTTTTGAAAGTCGTTTTTGGTATATCCCCCTCTCGAACCTTCACCTGGTGGCAACCAGATCTCAAGTCAATCTTCGAGAAATAACTGGCTCCCTGAAGTTGTCCAAATAGATCATCGATCTTTGGTAAAGGGTACCTATTCTTGATCGTGATCTTATTTAGCTCCCGGTAATCGATACACATCCTCATCGTATCGTCTTTCTTCTTTATGAATAATATCGATGCTCCCTAGGGTGACGAACTCGATCGTATGAACCCATTATCCAACATCTATTGGAGTTGATTTCATGTGGCACATTTTAGTGCCGATATGGGGTATGGGATCGGGCTTTATATGTCACGTTGAGGAGTGGCACGACCCTGTAATGGGTGTTGGACGGGTGTGAGTCGTGCAACCCAGGGAATGCCACTGATAGAGCAGACCTACCCAAAGGAGGATTGTCATAACCCCATAATGGGTGTCGGACGGGTGTGAGTCGTGCGACCCAGGGAATGCCAGTGACAGAGTGGACGAGGAGGTTTAGGAGCTCTCATTGGTGCCAAATGTTTTCTAAAAACAATATGCATACTATTCTATTGGTGCTTGATATTTTTATTCTTGAGGGAGTGTGTGTATTTAAGTGCACGTAAACCATAGACTCAATTCGCTTTTTAGCTAACTATTAGTATGCATCTCAGGAGCCGGTGGTTCAGGTGTAGACAAAGGGAAGGGCAAGACGTAGATAGATTTATTATGGTTATGATATTTAACGCTTTGCTAGTTGAAACTTATTTACTATGTAGTTAGAGTTGTTATGTAACATAATCCGGTATGGGACAGACTAATGTTGGAGACTTGTATTTACTTTACGTTAAGACTTCCGCTGTGGTTGAGGTTCTGATTTATTCTTATGGTCATATCCGACGATATAAGGTAATTTTAGGAGAGATGACGTGACATTACCCAAGGGTGGATTTGGTGGTGTTACAGGTTGGTATCAGAGTTGTAGTTTAAGAGAATTGGATATGTTTATAGCCTAAGCTTAAACTGGACGGTGTAATAGAAGTTGAGATCAGGAAAGGAGTAGGAGTATATGATCTGCATATGATCAATTGGAAAGAAGCTTAAGGAAGGAGATAAGTTAATATTGATTTGATTTGAAGGTGTTAAAATGTAAGGTTAAGGTTGAAAGACAAGTGCCATTATGAGGCTATGATGTGCTAGTTTTGTGAGCAAGATTCATGTTTAACTAGAGATATTGGAGGGTGAAATTTAAAGACCTATAATAGTTCTACCGAGGTGCAGTCTCATAGTACTATGGTCAGGTAAGAGGAGCATTGTTAGTAAATGAGAGAGGTATGGTTTTGGACCTCGAGAAATCTCTTCGGGATTTTACATCTGTGTAATTATATGTAGACTCGTAGGTGGATTCTATCACCTATCGAACTAATAAGGAGTTGTTAGCATGTTTCTAAGAGAGAATTATATATGGTTCTATATTATGATGTATTTTCATATTTTAGGAGTTCAGGTCGAGCATTTATAACTGACCTTTTATGGTATGGTTAATATGGTGGTTGTGTTAGTGGAGGTGTTTTGGACATACTTGGCTATATCATTACGTCGTGGTGGATAGACGTACATGATAGGATATATACATGACTTATTCTCAGTATGTATATGATTATGGTTATGTTATTTAACGCTTTGCTATTTGAAACTTATTTACAATGTAATTGGAGTTGTTATGTAACATAGTCCGGTATGGGACAGACTAATGTTGAAGACTTGTATTTACTTTACGTTAAGACTTACACTGTGGTTGTGGTTATGATTTATTCTTATGGTCATATCCGACTACATAAGGTAATTTTAGGAGGGATGATGTGACATTACCCAAGGGTGGATTTAGGGGTGTTACAGGTTGCTTTCTAATTAAAGAGAGTTTGGGTTTAATTCCTATGTTACAAAGTTAATCATTCGATACATTGTTACTTGATCCTTACTGGGATTCACATTAGGGAAGGACCTAATTTAGATCTTCAAGTGACGGGAGAGTTTCGGGAGTAAAGGGGAAAATTTCGGACATCGGCATGCTCTCGGCGACAATGCCCGCGATTGTACCACAGAGCACTCTCGCGGGGCGAAGTTGCGGCCCGAGGTGCACCCGCGGTACAATCCTGGCAACAATGCCAACAATTGTGCCACATGGTAAAGTCGCCTAGCAATGTCACGGTCGGCCCCCAGGCTGTGTTTAAACCCCGATTTTTGCTCCTCTTTCACTTATTCTTCACTACTTCTTCTCCTTTCTCTCCAAAAACGAACCCTTTTGGTTTATTTAGGGTTTTCAACCATTGGAGGCCTCAATCCTTGAAGTTTAAGGAGAATCTTCATCACTAAGCTAGGGATTGGATAAGAAGGTTTGGAACTTATCATCTCATATTCATCTCCTAGGGTTTCACCAAGCCATCTCCAAACCACATTTCATTCTTAGTAGTGTATTGTTGGTGGATTCAAGTTGGGATTGAGGTAACCTTCTCTTTTCCTTCACCTAAGAAATTAGGGTTTTGTGATTCTCATTTTCTTTCCATTTGTTGGGCCTTGGTTTAACCTAGATATGTTTATAGCTAAAGTTTGTGGTGGAAAACTTGGAGATAGTGCAAGGAATCAAAATATCATCTAAGGAACTCAAGCTTTGTGGGTAAAACCTAGATTTAGTCTAAATCTATAAAGGTAAGTTCTAGTTGCTTTACAAAACTATATACATGTCAAAATATAAATGTTTCGGGTTTTAAACGTACATTTATGTGCTCCCTTCATATTTAGTGGGTTTTGATGATTTTGGTGTTTTTGGACCATGTTGAGTTGCTAAATGTTTATGAATGATTTACAATATAATATTGGGCGTTTTGGTCGCCAAAAAGGATGTTGATCCACTAGTAAATATTTTTATTGGATGATTGAAGGAGTGGGTAACCCATTTCATTTGTTTTCTAATATGTGCAAAATGGGTTACGAATGATTTTAAATGGAAAGGTTTTAAGAAGCGGAATCTTATGGGCAAGTATTTTGGTTGTGGTTTATCTTTAGGATTTCACCCAATTTACGAGTTTTGGATGTTGAAACTTTACGCTCATTTGACTTTAAAATGTGAGTTATTTGAGAGCGGTCATCCTTTGACCTTATATATTTTGGAAAATGTGAGCTTTATGGGTTAGGCTTTTGGCCAATTATAATTTGAGAAATGTTCGTTTGGGGAAAGTTGTACATTGGCGTATGTAGCCTTACTGGCTTTATTTAATTTCCAAACGTTTTATTATTCTCTATGGCTTGTTTTATACTCTAAGGAGTATTGGGACGATGTTCGGTTTAAATGGCTCAATGTGAAGCATTTTATGGAAATTTAATTGTTACACAAATGTTGATTATTACATGTTTGAATGCATTAGTTCATTCATTTGAAGTCATGTAATGTTTAGACTGTAAAGCAATGGATCCATAGGCATAAGAGTTGGTTTATTCATCATGGAGTTTTTGATGTCCATGTTTTAGTCTAGTGAGTGGTCCCCAAGTCATGTTTTTATGTAAGCTTGCGGTGGTGCTCTATAGAGCCGTATACGAAGCTATGTCTTGCGGTGGTACCCATGGTCGAGTAAACACTGTATCTTGCGGTGGTTGCTCAGAGGAGCCATATACGGGGATCTTTGGCCCGAGGTGAAACTCGAGAATGTTGATAAGTGGTTAAACTTTGTGTGCCCGCCACATTCGATGGAATAGGGCCTCCCCCGTCACCAAAAGATGTTATTTTCGGGTATTCCCTTAGCCATACTTTCGGTGTTGAAAACTTACCACTTCATGTATACAAATAATATTTTGGTGGAATTCTTGTTCGTGGGTTTTGAGTTTTGGATGTTAATTGAGTATCTCAAAAGGGTGTTGGCGTTGTAAGCGACATGATTTGTAAATTAAACCTTTTTATAAGTTATATTTCACGAACGGTTGCTTTTAGAATAAATATTCGTTTTTAACGTGTTATGATTTATATGATGAAAACTGCTTTAACTCGCTAGGCTTTAAGCCTAACACTTGTTCTTATTGACATGTATACCACGTCTTAGATGGATCTAAGTGGCGAGTGGAGATTGGTAGAAGTTTCGGTAGGATGGATTTAGTGGTGCCATCCGGTTTCGAGAAGATAGCAGATTCGGTGGTTTTAGTAGCACCCATTAGACTTTGTGCCCGTTTGTGGGACTAGATAGTTCCGGTTGAACTCTGATACTTGTTGTGGTGTTTTTCCCCTTGTAACTTTAGATGTTCATTATTTCAAGTTATGTATTTAAGAGATTTTTGGAAATTTTAAATTGTCTGCTATTTTCAAATTTTAGGGGTGTTACATGTATTCCTCAAATTCTTATGAAATCAAAAGCACCCAAAGTCCAATAAACTCACAAACATTTCAATATGAAGTAAAAAATAAGAGATCATTTGGAGACTCAAATCAAGACATTTTTGGCATTTACATAGTTTTCACAAAGCACTTGAACTCGTGTTGCTAGGTTAAGTTATCTAGTCCATAACCAAACCTATAAATGCAACAAATATGGTTACAAGCTTCTACTTCACAACCCCCCCCCCTATAATTCAAAACACCCAAAACTTACCTCTTCATCAATCTTGAGACCATTCATCATAAAGCTTCAATGTCCAAGATGAACTTTCCATTTGTTCCAACAACCTCTCAAAATCTACCCCCCAAAGTGCCAAAATCGTCAAGAGAGAGAGAGAGAGAAAGGAGGGAGATGATGGAAGAAATGGATGAAAAACCCTAAACAATGCTTCCTGCGACCTAGGTCGCGTGGTAGGTCGTTCGCGTCTAAACAATGCCTCATGCGACCAGTAGCGAAACTAAGGTCTTGCATAAAGCTACGTGGTTATACTGGTGAAACCCACGTGGCTATACAACTCGCACGTAAACCCACATGATACTACTAGTAAACCGGTGCGATTATATAACTCGCGTGTAAACCCACATGGTCTACAGCGTGCGTATAAACCCTTGCGGTTCTACTCGGTAACTTGAATGGTTCAAACAACCTACGTATTATTCAGATTCATAAAATTCAGGGTGCTACAATATCATAAGAGTGTAAAATAAAAAGTGGAAGTAAGGGATATATAATAAATTAGCTGGCGAATAATTATAAGGGTGAAAATGTAATTTTAAAAATAAAAACATTTAATTAAAAGGAGTAAAAATGGTATGTAAGAGAGACCTAAGGGTAGGAGGGGTATGAAATTTAATAAGGGGTGTGGATGGCAACCCCCTTTAACAAATATACCTATCAAACTACAATGACAATCACAATGCCAACAAATCTATTATTTACTCCCCTAACGTATACAACAATGACAACTCAGACTAAATAATGTATTTTAAAATCTGTAACACCTTCAAATGGGGGTAAACATATAATTATGAAAGTATGTCCACGTTACAAGAATAAATAAATAGATTTTTTGTTTATTTTAAACCCAAAACCGTATAGAAAACGATTGAAAGTATTTGACTTTAATGAAGATAGATTATGCCATTTATTTATTTTACATAAATAAACCGTAAGATAATATTTCAAGTATGAAATTTATTTCCTAATTGGACTAAAGGTGTTGTACAAAATTTTGAAAGTTAAGAAAGGAAGGCTTTAATTGAAAATTTTCAAAATCGAGACTTGCTTTCATTAGTTGAACTCATCCCTATATTTATGAATTTCGACCAATCCTCTTAAGGCATTATTTCACGAATCTTTAAAGGCGGCTGGAATCGTGAGATTTGGTGCCCGAGTGAAGGAGATATCAAGTACGGAAGGAAAATGCGTGTTTTGATATTTTTCAAAAGATCAAAGTAATATTTCCACCCATTCACTAATTTAACTATGGAGTAACATAAGATCATATGTTTTGAGAGTCCAGATATGATTTGAGGTTGAATGATGGCCGAAAGTCATCGTTTTGAGAAAACGAAATGAATCGATGTTTTTGGTAAAAACCATAAACTTTAAAATAGAAATTGAGGCTTAATTCTAAACGATTTTGCTTGGTTTTTGTTCATAGGGTTAAGGAAATGCGTTGTCTAGAATTCTTGAATTTTTTTTTAAGAAGAACAACTTAGAAACAGGGTCAAATGAGCAAAAAATGTGAGAGGGGGTTGTTGGGACTTGAACAAATGGCTTGTCGCACTGGTCACTGAGCCATGGCCCATGCCACGTGTGCTTGGTTGGGCCGATGCCCGAGTGGGTTCAGATCCATCATAGACTCAAAGTTTTTCATTTTTGCCTTGTGTCAGACTATTAATGGGAGTAGTAAATTGAGTTTAAAATCTAAATTGGATCATTTAGATTTTGAGTTTTTGATCAAAGTAATAAATTATAATATATTAGTTTATTTATTTATTTTTTGGAAATTATTAATATATTAACTTAAAATTATTATTTAATTAATATATTAATCTATTTTAGAAATTAACATTTATAAATTAATTAATTCTTGAGGAGGCAATGACTAATTATTTAATGATGGGATAAGTATCATAATTAAATTTGATTTTTGCCATTTATTTAGGACACTTTGAGATGAAAGGAGAATGTTATCCAATTATAAAACATTAACCAAACGTTAAGGGTCGGTACATAGGATGAGGTTTTGTGGTTGACCGAGGTAAACAACAAATTGACTTGTGGGTTGACTTTTTGGAGAAAGCCTAGACATTAATTGTTAGGAAAAATGTGTCTCACAAATACAAATTTAGCAAATAATTTCTAAGGTCTCAAACGAGTAGAAATTCAAGTCCACAATTATCCCAACAACGAATGCGGATAACAATAATCTAGATGTTGCACAATAATTTTCTAATGCAGAAAAATAAACCCATGAAATATAGGTAGTAACAAAACGTTATTATCTATAATTATAGCAAGTTCAAGACAAGTTCAAGACAAATAACACCGAGATTTAACGTGGTTCCACTATCAGTGTGATAATGTACATCCACCAAAGAAAGAGAGCAAGAATATTATTACCCCCAAGGAAATTACAAGTGCTTGACAAGGATCTTGAGATCCACGATCAACTAACAAATATTCAAGAACACCACCGAATATCTAGGACACTCTCGAACTCACATATACTAAGTATATCGAAAGGATATAGTAGGGAGAGTATTATGGTGTTGCAACTAGAGAATCCAAGAGGAAGAGATGATGAATATGTTGGAGGGGAAGGGTATTTATAAGAAGGAAGAGGAGTAGGGACCAAGGAAAGAAGGAGGATTAATGAGCAAGTTACAAAGCTTGGAGGTCAAGCTTGGCCTTTCCATCACATGTATCATCTCCTAATAAAAATAATATAATTAAATATTATAACACTCCACCATTGTGCACGTGATCCTCGATAGCGAAACGAATCCCAATCCAATCAATACGAGTTCTTCCAACGATTGATCATAGCAAGTAGATTGCAAAGTAAATTGGCACGAGGTAGCAAAATGCATTCTAACCGTGACGAGCTTAGGCATGGCCATCACCCATCAAAGTTACAAGCAAACAAATAAACTCAAATGCACAATCCACTTAAACAAGGTAGAGCATAAGCAAGGCTCTAAGCACATAACAAAGTAATTCCTTCAAAGACGTCATTTTGTCACCTGTGGTAATATCTTTTCTCTCTCGAGCAAAGTGCCCAACGACACTAACACAAACGAAGTTGGATCAAGTTTGAGCAATGCTCAAACTTAGCTGGCGGTAGTGACTTAGTAAACATATCAGCGACATTGTCGTCTGTCAGGACTTTCTTCAAATAGATAATCTTCGCTTCATGTAATCTCACAAGATATGCATCACGCACATTTATGTGCTTTGTCCGGGAACTGAAAGTCAAATTAGTTGCCAAATGGATGGCACTCTGATTATCGTAGAAAATACGCATGAAAGGTTGCTTGAAGCCTAAGCCATCCATCAGTTCTTTTAAATGGATCGCTTCCTTTGCAGACTCAACCGTCGTAATAAGTTCGACTTCAGTGGTCGACAATGCAACATAGGACTGTAACCGTGATCTCCAACTGACGGCTGTTCCACCCAATGTAAAAACATAACCGGATGTGGATCTTCAAGAAACCCGATCACCTGCATAGTCAGAATCACAAAATCCAACAATTTCACAGTCATTGTGAAAACCAAATATAAGACCATGTGTCTTCGTTCTTTTCAAATATCGGAATGCCGTTTTAACGGCTGTCCAATGTGATCGACCCGTATTCGCAAGAAACTGACTCACCACTCCGACACAATGTGCCAGATCGGGACGAGTACACACCATGGCGTACATGAGACTCCCGACCGCACTAGCATATGGAACTTTTGACATTTCGGTCTTTTCATTGTCATCTTTCGGAAAATCTTCACTTGTAATCTTGTTGTGCTTCGGTAGCGGTGTGCTAGACGTCTTGGAACCATCCAGATTGAACCACTTCAATATCTTTTGGATATACGCCTGTTGTGTCAATCTTAGTGTTCGGGACTTTCTGTCCCGTACGATTTCCATGCCCAAAATCTTTTGCACCGCGCCAAGATCCTTCATTTCAAATTCCGATTTCAACTTATCTTTCAGAAGTTCGATCTCTGACCAGTCGCTGCAGGCTATAAGCATATCATCTACATAAATAAGTAAGCGAAACCGACACTGCTTTGTCTATGATAGACACAAGCGTCCTTTTCACTTCGCTCAAATCCCAGATTGAGCATAAACAAATCGAACTTCTTATACCATTGACGAGGCTATTGTTTAAGAACATAAAGGGACTTCTTGAGTTTTCATACAAATTCTGGTTTGCTTTCGGAAACGAAACCTTCAGGTTGCTTCATATAGATAGTTTCCTCCAAGTTTCCGTGTAGGAAGGCGATCTTCACATATAACTATTCTAGCTACAAATGATGTGTAACACCTTCAATTTGGAAAGAGCAACTAATTTAAAAATTTATAAATATGCCTCAAGGAATAGATAAAACTTCATGTGACAAGTGCATACTCAAAATACGATTCTATAATTTTCCATCAACATAACAAATGAAATCTTACATAGAGACTAAGGTGTTGTTCGGTTCATTTTATGTTAAGACCTGAATGGATATAGATGTCTGTATTGATAAAGTTGTCTGTATGTTAACAGATAAATTGTAGTTCGGTTGTTGTGCTGAATAAACAGTCTGAATGTCAGAAATGACCATTTTACCCCTAATCTTTATTTTTATCCGAATAAAATAATTGTTTGATAAAAATATTAAATAAATGAGTCATAATTACAACAAAATATTAATTCAAAATTTTTTTTAAATAAAAACAACTTACCGTGATAAAACTAATTAGAAAAAGGAGATACATAATTACAAATTTAGCAAATAATTTAAAAGCCAATAAATTTTATGGTTACTTTCTTCTTTTTATTTACACTAATATATTATTTTATAACCCATCTTCCCCAATCCCTTCCCCTCCCTGCCGCCATCCCTTCTCCCTTTCTCTCTCTCTCTCTCTCTCTCTCACACACACAAATATGAATACACAGAGACGTGTGATGGAACCAAATAATAGAAGGAACTCATCAAAAGGACAAGGATCTGTAAGTTTTTTTGTTTGTACAAGTCAGTAGCTTCTATGGATGGAGAGATTCGATGGGGAGGATCATCATTCCAGCAGTTACAGGCGGCGGCAGCGGTGGTGGTGGCTCCGATAGCGACGTCGATGGTGGTGGCTCCAGCGGCGAGTGGGACGATGATGGTGAGGTAGAGAGTGAGAAATGGATCTCTGTGGGTATTGAGGGTCTTCTCGAGAGGGTGGGAAATGGGTTGAAGGAATGAGGGGTATGATATGTCTTTTTGATGGCTGAATGTAGAGGACAAATAAATCCTAGTTGACCGATTCAGCCATGGGCTGACCGAATAAGCCAATACCGAACACCTGGATATGGCTGTGCGAATCAGCCATATCCACTATACAACTCATTAAGCCACAAACGAACAACCCCTAACTCAAGGTCGGGTGTTACTAAACCCAAATACAAGTTGCTCTTCTCAACACTAATACGGAAGACTTCACCAAGCCACTCACTCTTCCACATACATCTAGCACTCATCACTTCACAGAAACGCTAGAACCATTTCCTCCACCGGAACCTGATGCACATGCCGACAAATAAAAAGGTTACGCTAACGCCTAAGTGAGTTCAAGATTTTTCAACATGAAACCAATATATTTGTTAAAGGTAAGAATGCAGTTTAAATCATTATCTTTGAAAATGATTTACTATAAATATTAAACGACTCATTTTCCAATATCACACACCTCTAAAAACAAGCAATCTAACATGAATGTTCTTTCGTAAAACAACTTCAACCCCAAGTTCACCCAAAACGTGAATAGTAATTAAACTCCCCATTTTATAAAATTGCAGATAAGACTTTATTTCTTGAAATACCCAAACACGGGAGGGCATAATACTCGTCCCATAAATCACGAATAAAAACCGAATATACAAAACGTCACCGAAAACATGGATAATAAAATAATACCATTTAATACCCAAATAACACCTTCCAGTGACAGGGGAAACTCGATTCCGTGGTGTGGCGGAACACAAAGTTAAGCCACCTAGCCACGTTATCGAACTACACCTCAGTTCATAACTGTATTGTCTGCTCTGCCGAGCTACACCTCTAGTCGGACTTTATTTCAAGTCCCAAAACATCGTATCCCCCATTGCCTGCTCCGTCGAGCGAAACCTCAAGGATACACGATCTTATTGCATGTTCGGTCTCTAGTGGAGTTTCATCCTCACGGTACTCATTCAACCCCTAGTGCCTACTCCCCAGCATTCAAGATAGGAGCCTCAGCTCCTCACTTGATAACTCATGACGTCTAACCCTCGTGCATAAGAATTAGACATCTAATCCCAAGACCCAAGGTCCCGAAGTACAACCCATAAAGGTTTCTCTTCGCCAAACAATTGGGACAACAACGATGCCAATACGACATAATTCCCAAGGTGAGAATATCAAGACTCCTCATCCTTAAATATGACTGACTCACATGCCTATGGATCCAAATGCATTACAGTCTAAAATACATGACTCCAAACGAATGACACACGCACTCAAAACATGTATTCTCCAAATAAAGTGAAATAAACGCAACCCTCATCCAAAGCTCCACTTTAAGTTATTTAAGTCGGATAAATATCCTCAAGACCCGACACCAACGACAACCGAGCCCAACTCTAGTTCCTCCTTCGATCGTGAGGATCGAGGGTTTGGGAGGTTGCTTATACTTTGGATGGCATGCCTTTTCGCTGCTGAATAGGTCAGACCATAGTTATCAGATCCACCTGTAACACAATTCACGACTTTTTCGTGATCAGGAGACGGTGGTCGGATGTTGTTGTCAGGTGTTGTTGTTCCATCGAGGATATCTTTGAGATTACCCTTCGGGACGTGCCAGGCGAGCTCCTTCTTAAGCGCTATGCAGTCGTCTGTCATATGACCATGGAAGTCGAACCATTTGGTCTTGTCTTTGTTGTCGTCAGTTCTATCACTTTTCTTTGACCACCGAACTGTCGCTTGTGCTGTTCTCAATGCTTCGACCAAATCTTTAGAAGTACCCTTGAATCCATAGGAGGAGATCTTAGGGTATTGGGGAAATTTGGTCATGGCTGAGACCTTCTTCTTGTCGAACCTGACGTTCGATATTTGTCTCAACGGTTCAGCCTTAACTGTTATCTTAGTCTTGAACTCTGGTTTCTTCACACTTAATGATTTTTTGTCGTTAGAGTGTTTTCGTCGAAAGGCAGCGTCATCTTCGACTCTCATATAGGCTAGAGTCCTTGCCCATACATCTTCAAAGTTTTCTGGGGGTATTTTTTCAGATAGATGTATAGACCTGAGCTTTCATCTAGACCGTGCTTGTACGCCTCGATCACAGTTTTGACGTCGCAATTTCGAACGCTAATCATTTCCGCGTTGAATCGGTTGAAGTAACTGCGGATGGACTCTCCCACCTTCTGGACAACATAGTACAGGTCGCTAGTCTGTTTCTCCATCTTGCGACTATTGGCGAACTGATGGGAGAATTTGTTCACCAATTCGGCGAACGACCCGATGGACTTTGGCTTGAGGCCAATCAACCATTGCAGGGCCGCACCGGTGAGGGTCACCCCAAAGCTCTTGCACATACACACCCCTTGATATTAGTGTGGGATCGATATTGTCCACATCAGCTGTTTATAGTGGGCGACATGTTCAGTTGGATCCAAGATACTGGAGTATTTTGGTATGAACGTCAGGATACTATACTTCTTCGGGAGGTCAAGCATTGTGATCTCATCGACGAAGGGTGACGCCTGGAATCCAGTGCGAGGCTCGACGTCGATAGGTACTGCCGCACCAGGAAGTTTGGCTAGTAGCGATAGGACGCGTTCATTTTTCTCTTCTAACTTCCTCAATCTTTGAGCGACAGGGTCTTCCTGAGTATTCCCTTGAACAACCAGTGGGACATGTCCTGAACTGTGAAACTCCTTCCGTTGTGGCGAGTCAGAAGCATATTCGTTATATTGGAAAGACGACATTGGCATTGAGGGAATCGATGTTGCAGGACGCATCGTGGTGATTGGTGTTGTCGAGTGAAAGAAGGGTGGAATTGATGTTACGAATGGCATCGAGGGGGCCTGTGCCGTCGAAGAAAAGAAAGGTGGAGGTGGAGGTGGTAACATTGGCATAGGCTGACTGGGGATGTCAGGGAAAGGTGGTCTTGGGTAGTTGGGAAGTGGAGGTCCTGACCAGGGTACGTTGAAACCATTTTGACCATGTGAAGGTCCTGCTGCGTTGTTGGCATTTTGGTTCCTTAAGGATTGAATCTCTTCCACCGCTTTCCTGTGTTGGTTTATCAAAGTTTCGATTTGAGCACGAGCCGCATTCAACTCCATGTTCATATGAGCCAGAATATGTTCTTGAGTTCCTTGAGGAGCTGATATTTTCCTGTAAAAATCAAAAAACACTAGAGGAAATTGTTAGTGCAGCGCGATGTTATCGAGGATTTTCTTTAGATGGGGCCCCACGGTGGGCGGCAAACTGTTAATGCCAAAAATCATCCAAAGGATGATTTATGGTCAATATGGACCTTTATCCAACTAAAGAAAGTAATTGAACGACAATATGCGCAATAATATGTAAAATAAAGAGACGGGGGATTTGGTGACACGGAAAAACCTCAACGAGGAAAAAACCGCGAACGACTAGAAGAGGTCGTCGTGCACTATGATCACCAAACAGGGATGATATCCTTCAATCTTACAATGTTTCACACGATAGATATTATAAACAAGTATACAAACTAATAACAAATATAAGTTGTGTGTGAAAACACTTGTGTCGTGTGAATAATATCGTTGTTGTGTGTTGCTGGGGAAAGATTGCAGTTGTTCTTTGTAGAGCTTGTTAATTTCGTGGTTCGGATCTCAGATGTCCCAATGAAATGTGTATCTTCGGTATTTATAGTCTTAAATCTTCATAAGTGTGTCTTTGTAACGTTCGGTTCTACATAATTGACTTTGACTGCTTTGATCAGTTATAGTCGTTGGTACTTATGAGCATTAAATCTGCATTAAATTAACAAGAAAGGAACGTTGAGTCGTGCATTAGTATGGTCGAGCGTAAATCCTCATGTTCGTCGTACGACGCTCGACCGACCTTTGAGTTAGTGTCGACGAGTGTCGTGGTTATGCTAGGTCGCCATGACTTTATCTTAATATAAGTCAAGTCATGTGAAATGTGCATAAAATGTGTTTTCGTCGTGATCGTGTATTTTTGACCCAAACAATAACCAAAATATTATTTAGAGTGAACTTCACTTTTGGCACTTAATGTTTGTCAATCTTAATGGATATTGTCCCTATACTATCGAAACTCGGATTTGGTCCCTCATGTTTGTCAGTTCACTTTGGTTTTGGTCCCTCCCACTAACGTCTGTTAACTTTTTCCGTTAACTCCAATTAAATGAGGGTTATTATATATGGTTATTTAATGTTTTCTAGAATTTTATATAAAAATAAAATAAGGATTTATTACGAAAATAATATATATATATATATATATATATATATATATATATATAGGGAGAGGTTCATTTGAGAAATGGTAAATATATGAGAAATAGAGAAGTAATCTTAGCCATTCATCTGGTCAACATTTGCGGCATTGACCGCGAAGCACCGGATAATTTCTTGTGTGGTCTATAGAAAGTAGAGGGGTAATTTCGTAAAATACATGGGATGAGTTCATATATGAATCTGTATGAATCACAAAGATTCATATATGAACCTGTTAATTAGTTCAACTGATTCATATATGAATCTTTGTGATTCATACAGATTCATATATGAATCTTTGTGATTCATACAGATTCATATATGAATCACAAAGGTTCATATATGAATCTGTTAGTTAGTTCAACTGATTCATATATGAATCAGTTAAAAGAGTTCAGTTGTGAATTGCACTGGTTCATATATGAACATATAGTTCATATGTGAATTATACATGTTCATATATGAACACAGTCCGTGTGTTTTGTAAAATTTACGAAATTGTCCTTCTATTTTTTGGATAGCCGCAACTTTTGACCAGTCAAAGCCGCAACTTTTGACTGGTCAAAGCCGCAATATTTGACTAGTCAAATCCGATCTTGACCATATGAATGGCTAGGATTACTTCTCTATTTCTCATATATTTACTATTTCTCAAATGAACCAAACACTATATATATATATATATAAACTGTACATTTATAAAAAAAACATAACCTAATTCCCAATTTTTGCTCCACCACCACCTTACCAGCCCCAACACCACCACATGTCGCCCATCGAAATCTGCTTCTCGCGGTGGAACAACACCAATGCCCAAAAATTCATTTGCCATAAACGCTCGACCCCTTCCCACCCTTCAATTCCCGGTAAAAAAAATTCAAATATTCAAACATTGATAAAGAAGAAGGATGAATCAGGAGAAAGATACATCGAACTTCCATCTCACCTTCATCTTCCTCCCTTTCCAGTACCTTATCCAGACCACAAGGTCGATCGATCCATCCAAACTAGACTTCGGCCATACATCGAACTTCCATCGAATTTGGCCTCCAATCGACACCACCATCTATGCCCTACATGCACCTACATCTCCTTCCCCAAAATCAGTCGCTTAAGTTTTGAAAAGGATTTATAACCTACGACTAATCCACCGACGTTCTGTAATATCCCGGACTAAAAGAGAAAATCTCAAAGCTTGGGGTGGAGTTTGGTAAAAACCTTTGGTTGAAGGGGGCTAAGTGAAAATACTGATTATAAAGGGATAACTTAGGGTTTTGTGCATTCATTTGGTGTGGCGGCCAATTTTGAGAGAGACTCTTGGAGCGACTTGGAGAAAGAGACCGAGGAAGAGAAGACGTTGCAAGGAATTTCGGATTTGAATCATTTTCGTTGAAGGTAAAGCTCCATTTATATTCAACTATTCATTTTACGATCGATTAATTCGTAATAGTTGAGTTGGGGGTTAGTATTTTGATCTGAAGTTGGGTTCTGGATAAGGAAGTTAGAAATCATTAAAAGTAGTCTTCATGGTTAATGGAAATATTGTTGAATTGAAGTTTATAATCTGCTTATTAATTTTGGGTGGAGTTGCTTTGAGTTCAAAGATTATAATAGAACTGTAAATCCTGGATTATCGATTTCTTGATTCGGTTGATTGATTTGGACACCGGTCGAGTTAATGGCACCGGTCGATTTTGGGGTATTAAATCGACCCCGGTCGAACTTGCAGACCCCGGTCGAAACCTGCAGACACCGGTCAAGGACCCCAGTCGATTGCAGACACCGGTCGAATAATGGGACACCGGTCAATTAATAAAGCACCGGTCAAGAAAATGAAATTGGCACCGGTCGGTGCGCTGGGGGGTGACCCCGCGGTAAGAAGGGGGGAAGGACATCGGTCGGCCATAGCCACTCCGGTCGTCCAGCCCCGTAGCATGCAGCATGGGTCGAGCCCACTTTCTCCAACTTTTTTCTTAAGTGGTGAGTTTAGTAGTGGGGCTCTAATTAATTAGTTAGTCTAGTTTAAGTTTATATTTTAGATTATTAATGAAATTAATTATCCTCATGTAAGTGTTTGGGGGATTAAGTCGGTTGAAGGATTGATGCCATTGGGATAAGGGTGTTGTCAAACTTTATGAATTAGAAAGAAACGGATGTTCACCGGTCGATGTTTCCTTTATAGGTCTCGAACAAAATTGTAAGAGTAGACGCGAGTCTCGAGCTAAGGACGTCAGGTGAGTTTTTCTGAACTAAACCTTTTTGGTGATGAAAGCATGTGAAGTTTAATTTTTTAAACTTTGATTTATTTATGATGGCATTATTTTATTAAATTGTACAAGTGTGTTTTAAATTGTTGAATTTAAATGTATGCATACATTCTATGTGGAGATTTTTACCTAAGTCGGGGAGTGTGGCCCGTCTACTCGTACCGGGGAGTGTGGCCCGTTTATGCCGTTAGGGGTGTTTCCCAACATTAAGGCAGCGCGAGTTAGACACATCGTCTTTGATGGTCGTGTGGTCAGTAGCGTGTTTATTTCTGTGGATTTACTGCATGTTAATCTAAATTCTGAAAAGTTATTTTATTGCTATCTGTAGAGAGAACTCACTAGCCCTTCGGTCTAACCCTCGTTCTTTTAAAACTAAAAATCTTTTCAGGCAGGCGTGATGTGGGAAGTGCGGTTACAGGGAAAGAGAAGGCTTAATGGACCCAGATAGAAGACTGTTAAATAGTTCCCTTATTAATTTCTCAGTTGTGTATAGGTTGTTTTTAACAAACCTTGATTCATCTATTGTAAGCTTGGGACCGTTTTAGCATGGATTATTGTTAGCATTCATATCTTGATATTAAGTTTTAATCTGTTATTGGTTGTTTTTTTTGGTTGGGTCGTTTCAGTTGGTATCAGAGCCATAGTTTAAGGGATCTAGGTGACCGGATGGTCCTAGACTTAAACTTAGAGATTAAATCACAACTGAGATTATAGGATGACCGTAGGAAGTCGAGTGATAGAGTAGTGAGAACTAACATGTAAGGTAAATTTAGAATTACATCTGGCCATTGTAATTATAAATTTTCAGGTACATGTGTGTGCTTAACTTGCTTTATCGCTTTGGGGTTACCTTAATGAAGTTTGTTTTGGTGTTTTAATTGTAGCTATGTCAGAAAGAGTAACTAGAAGTAGATCAGTGCCAGCAGTAGAGGTGGCACACGTTAATGAAGTCATTGAGGATGGACCAGTTGCTCCTCCTCATGTAGCTGCTACTCGAGGAAAAGGTCGCGGACGACCTAAAGGGAAGACAACAATGAAAGCGACCACGCAAGTAAATGAGCCAGCTACGGGAACTAGAGGTGGGGAGACGACTCGTGATGCACGTCGAGCTAGAAGTGTTGATGCGAGACCTGAACTAGAAACCTCTCTTCAGGAAAGTTCAGCTTCGGTGAGGGGTCAAAGACAGGCTAGGAACCGTGGTGGAGGACGAATGCAAGGCTTTGTTACGCAAGAAACCTTTGCGGCTGAGATGGGGAAACTGCAAGAAACTCTGAATGCGTTGTTGACTCAGCGAACCAATGAAGTGTCGGCAAGTAAAGAAAAGAGTGGGGATAAAGAGTTAACTGAAATGGCGGATTCACCGGTGACTATGGTGGGAAGTCACTCACAGTCGACTCCTGCAGTGATGACCAAATCGATAGTTGAAAGAGGATGTAGCTTCAAGGAGTTTGCTGCTTGCAAACCTCCTACTTACAAAGGCGAGTACGATCCAGTTCTGGAAATGAAATGGGTAAAAGGAATGGAGTTATCTTTCGACACCAGCAAGTGTTTGGAAGGGGACAGGGTTGTTTACACTTTGGCTATGTTGAAGGATGAGGCAGTCATGTGGTGGGACGTGGAGTCTGGTGGTCAGGGTTCGGCAGCAGCTAGAGAAATGTCTTGGACTGAGTTCGTGAAGAGATTCAAGGCGCAGTTTTTCCCTCTAGCGACAATTAAAAAGTTAGAGGAGGAATTCCTAAGTTTGGAACAGAGAGATATGTCAGTTCGGGAGTATACAACCAAGTTCATCGAGAAGTCCAGATTTGCAGAAATTTATGTGCCTAACGAGGAAAGGCGAGTGGAGCGTTACATCTATGGGTTAAGAGGCAATATTCGGGAGTTTGTCTCGAACAAGGATCCAACAACATTTCAGGCAGCAGTAAATGCAGCCGAGCTGCGAGAGAAGGAAAGGAATCGACAGGCCACCGACAGAAGTGGAGACAAACGAAAATGGGAAGGGTCTAACCGTGATTCTAAGACGTTTAAATCCGCAAGACATGACCATCGAACTAATTCGAAGTTTGAAAACAAACCGTGCAACAAGTGTAATCGGGTTCACAAGGGGGAGTGTCTGATGGAGCGAGAAGGGTGTTTCAAATGTGGGAAAACTGGACATATGGCTCGTGATTGCCGCAGGTTGAGGTCGTGTTACCAGTGTGGGTCACCTGATCATATCAGGACAGAAGGCCCACAATTGAAGAAGGGCGCTGCTGGAGGGTATGGAGAAAAGGGAGGTGAGAAGAAGGCAGAGCCAGCTCGAGCGAGAGCAAGGGCTTTTAATATGAAAGTAGAAGAGGCGGTGGAGACGCCAGATGTGGTAACAGGTACTTTTCCCATAGACTCGATTTTTGCTAAAGGGTTGTTTGACTTGGGCGCAAATCGTTCATTTGTGTCGCCGAATTTCATGCACAAGTTGCTTGTGAAACCCAAGAAGCTTAGTCAAGGGTTTGAGGTAGAAGTAGCATATGATAGTCGAGTTTTAGTGGGAGAAGTATATGACGGGTGTAGTATAGACATTGACGGTCATACCTTCCCATTGCGGTTATATCCGATGGGCATGGGGGAATTTAACGTCATTATGGGGATGGATTGGTTAGCGTCTAATGATGCCAGTATCGTTTGTAATAAGAAGCTAATCCGGATAGCCTTGCCGGATCAAAAAGAAGTTATAGTATATGGGATCGTCGGGATAGAAAGTCGTGCTTGATCTCGATGATCAAGGCTAGGCGTTGCTTAGTTAAAGGGTGTGTGGGGTTCTTAGCGTATGTGGTAGATGCTAAGAAAGAGAAGAAGGGATTAGAATTTGTTCCGATAGTGTGTGAGTACCCGGAAGACTTAACCACTCTACCACCGGATAGGCAAGTGGAGTTCAGGATAGATTTGATGCCGGGAGCGGCACCAATAGCAAGGGCTCCCTATCGGTTGGCTCCGGCCGAAATGAAGGAGATGATGACCCAACTGCAAGAGCTGTTGGATAAAGGTTTTATCCGACCCAGCACGTCGCCATGGGGAGCAGCGGTACTATTCGTCAAGAAGAAGGACGGGTCTATGAGAATGTGTATAGACTATCGAGAGCTCAACAAGATAACAGTTAAGAATAAGTATCCACTTCCCAGGATTGATGATCTCTTTTATCAGTTGCAAGGAGCAAGTTACTTCTCGAAGATAGATCTGCGCTCGGGTTATCATCAGCTGAAGGTGCGAAAGGAGGATGTACCCAAGACTGCTTTTCGCACGAGGTATGGACACTTCGAGTTCCTAGTCATGCCATTTGGGCTGATGAACGCACCGGCAACATTCATGGATCTGATGAATAGAGTATCCAGTCCCTTCTTGGACAAGTGTGTCATTGTCTTCATTGATGACATATTGATTTACTCACAGTCCATGAGCGATCATGAAGTACATCTGAGAGCTGTGTTGGAGTTGCTTAAGCGGGAGAAGTTGTACGCCAAATTCTCGAAATGTGAATTTTGGTTGAGAGAAGTGCAGTTTTTAGGCCACGTGGTGTCGGAAGACGGGATCAAGGTGGATCCAGCGAAGATTAAGGCGATCGAGGAGTGGGAGGTGCCAAAGTCACCGTCCGAAGTGAGAAGTTTCCTTGGATTAGCGGGCTACTATCAAAGGTTCATTCTTCTTCTCGAGGATAGCCATGCCATTAACGGCTCTAACGAGGAAAAACGTTAAGTTTGCATGGAAGGAAACTCAGGAGGGTGCATTCAGCGAATGGAAAAATAGATTGAGTAGTGCACCGATTCTGTCGTTACCCAAAGGTACAGAAGGATTTGTAATTTACAGTGATGCCTCAAAGTTTGGTTTAGGGTGCGTGTTGATGCAAAATGGAAAGGTAATAGCTTACGCGTCTCAGCAATTAAAGGAGCACGAGAGGAATTATCCGACGCACGATCTAGAGCTAGCAGTTGTGGTGTTCACGTTGAAGATCTAGAGGCATTACTTGTATGGGGTTAAGTGCCAAAATTATATTGATCATAAGAGTCTACAACATCTATTCAATCAGAAAGAGTTAAACATGCGGCAACGAAGGTGGATGGAATTGCTGAGCGACTATGATTGTGATATTCTATATCACCCGGGAAAAGCTAATGTGGTGGCGGACGCCTTGAGTCGGAAAGAACATAATGCAATATCTAAAGTGGTGGCGTTTCAGGTAGAAGCGGTTTCAAGCTTTCTAGAAGAGGTCAAACAATATCAAGAGGAAGACGTGTCGGTTGAAAACCTGAAAAGGGAAAGAATCGTGGGAATCGTTGACTTCTTAACCGTGGACAATCGTGGTGTCAGGTGTTATGAGAAAAGAGTGTGGGTTCCAAAGCGGGGAAACCTTCGAAAGAGAGTATTGGAAGAAGCTCACAAGTCGCGATACTCGATACATCCGGGAACCAATAAGATGTATCAAGATTTAAAGCAGAGTTATTGGTGGCCAGGCATGAAGAAAGACATAGCTTATTTCGTTGAGAGATGTTTGACGTGTTTGAAGGTGAAAGCGGAGCATCAAAGACCGTACGGGGAACTACAGCCGTTGGAAATATCGGTATGGAAGTGGGATGACATAACAATGAACTTCATGACGGGACTGCCGCGATCACCTAAGGGGCACGATGCTATTTGGGTGATAGTGGATCGACTCACCAAATATGCTCACTTTCTACCGATCAAGGAGACATACCCGCTGGAGAAGTTGGATAAACTGTATATTGATGAGATAGTATCCAGGCATGGAGTACCATCTTCTATCGTGTCAGATCGAGATGCTCGCTTCACGTCGACATTTTGGAGAAGCCTTCAAAGAGAGTTGGGTTCGCAACTTAAGTTGGGTACAGCATATCACCCTCAGACGGACGGCCAGAGTGAAAGAACTATTCAACGTTAGAAGACATGCTCCGAGCGTGTGTTATCGATTTGGTCCCTCATGTTTGCCAGTTCACTTTGGTTTTGGTCCCTCCCACTAACGTCTGTTAACTTTTTCCGTTAACTCCAATTAAATGAGGGTTATTATATATGGTTATTTAATGTTTTCTAGAATTTTATATAAAAATAAAATAAGGATTTATTACAAAAATAATATATATATATATATATATATATATATATATATATATATAAACTGTACATTTATAAAAAAACATAACCTAATTCCCAATTTTTGCTCCACCACCGCCTCACCAGCCCCAACACCACCACATATCGCCCATCGAAATCTGCTTCTCGTGGTGGAACAACGCCAATGCCCAAAAATTCATTTGCCATGAACGCTCGGCCCCTTCCCACCCTTCAATTCCCGGTAAAAAAATTCAAATATTCAAACATTGATGAAGAAGAAGGATGAATCAGGAGAAATATACATCGAACTTCCATCTCATCTTCATCTTCCTCCCTTTCCAGTACCTTATCCAGACCACAAAGTCGATCGATCCATCCAAACTAGACTTCGGCAAAACATCGAACTTCCATCGCATTTAGCCTCCAATCGACGCCACCATCGATGCCCTACATGCACTTACATCTCCTTCCCCAAAATCAGTTGCTTAAGTTTTGAAAAGGATTTATAACCTACGACTAACCCACTGACGTTCTGTAATATCCCGGACTAAAAGCGAAAATCTCAAAGCTTGGGGTGGAGTGTGGTAAAAACATTTGTTTGAAGGGGGCTAAGTGAAAATACTGATTATAAGGGGATACCTTAGGGTTTTGTGCATTCATTTGGTGTGGCAGCCAATTTTGAGAGAGACTCTTGGAGCGACTTGGAGAAAGAGACCGAGGAAGAGAAGAAGTTGCAAGGAATTTTGGATTTGAATCATTTTCGTTGAAGGTAAAGCTCCATTTATATTCAACTGTTCATTTTACGATCGATTAATTCGTAATAGTTGAGTTGGGGGTTAGTATTTTGATCTAAAGTTGGGTTCTGGATAGGGAAGTTAGAAATCATTAAAAGTAATCTTCATGGTTAATGGAAATATTGTTGAATTGAAGTTTATAATCTGCTTATAAATTTTGGGTGGAGTTGCTTTGAGTTCATAGATTATAATAGAACCGTAAATCCTAGATTATCGATTTCTCGATTCGGTTGATTCATTTGGACACCGGTCAAGTTAATGGCACCGGTCGATTTTGGGTTATTAAATCGACCCCGGTCGAACTTGCAGACACCGGTCAAGGACCCCGGTCGATTGCAGACATCGGTCGAATAATGGGACACCGGTCAATTAATAAAGCACCGGTCAAGAAAATGAAATTGGCACCGCTCGGTGCACTGGGGGATGACCCCGATCGGTAAGAAGGGGGGAGAAGGACACCGGTCGGCCAAATCCACTCCGGTCGTCCAGCCCCGTAGCATGCGGCATGGGCCGAGCCCACTTTCTCCAACTTTTTTCTTAAGTGGTGAGTTTAGTAGTGGGGATCTAATTAATTAGTTAGTCTAGTTTAAGTTTATATTTTAGATTATTAATGCAATTAATTATCCTCATGTAAGTGTTTGGGGGATTAAGTCGGTTGAAGGATTGATGCCATTGGGATAAGGGTGTTGTCAAACTTTATGAATTAGAAACAAACGGATGTTCACCGGTCGATGTTTCCTTTATAGGTCTCGAACAAAATTGTAAGAGTAGACGCGAGTCTCGAGCTAAGGACATCAGGTGAGTTTTTCTGAACTAAACCTTTTTGGTGATGAAAGCATGTGAAGTTTAATTTTTTAAACTTTGATTTATTTATGATGGCATGATTTTATTTAAATTGTACAAGTGTGTTTTAAATTGTTGAATTTAAATGTATGCATACATTCTATGTGGAGATTTTGACCTAAGTCGGGGAGTGTGGCCCGCCTACTCGTGTCGAGGAGTGTGGCCCGTTTATGCCGTTAGGGGTGTGTCCCAACATTAAGGCAGCGCGAGTTAGACACATCGTTTTTGACGGTCGTGTGGTCAGTAGCGTGTTTATTTCTGTAGATTTACTGCATGTTAATCTAAATTCTGAAAAGTTATTTTATTGCTATCTGTAGAGGGAACTCACTAGACCTTCGGTCTAACCCTCGTTCTTTTAAAACTAAAAATCTTTTCAGGCAGGCGTGATGTGGGAAGGGCGGTTAAAGGGAAAGAGAAGGCTTAGTGGACCCAGATAGAAGACCATTAAATAGTTCCCTTATTAATTTCTCAGTTGTGTATAGGTTGTTTTTAACAAACCTTGATTCATCTATTGTAAGCTTTGGACCGTTTTGGCATGGATTATTGTTAGCATTCATATCTTGATATTAAGTTTTAATCTGTTATAGGTTATTTTTTTTTTGGTTGGGTCGTTTCACGTTCTTCCTTTTTCTCGATGATCTGAATATGCAAGGAGAAATAGATGGTATTCTTCCCCCCTAATATACAAATCCAGGTGAAAGATCCAGAAGAAAATATAATCCGAAATGGGTGTTGGAACACGGGTTGCAAGTGAGATTTCAATGGGGAGGGGTGCCAGAGTTGGCGTAGGAGAGAGCGCCGGAAAACATCGTTTGCCTGAAAGACGTTAACGAGGTGTCGAGGATATGTCAGAGAGGAAAAGAGAGAAAAAAGGGGAAACGTGGCATGATCCAATAAGTGGATTATGCTTTTTCTTTGTTTTTTTTCTAAATTTTAATAGGAAATCAAAAAAATGGAAAATGACCATAATACCCCTCATTTATTTGGAGTTAACGGAAAAAAGTTAACGACCGTTAGTAGGAGGGACCAAAACCAAAGTGAAATGACAAAAATGAGGGACCAAATCCGAGTTTTGATAGTTAGGGACGCTATCCGTTAAATTGACAAACATTAGGGACCAAAAGTGAAGTTTAATCAATTATTTAAATTTATGGAATATTATTTAAATTTTATTTTTTCTCACCATGTTTTTCACAATCCCGGATAATCTATCGGTTTAGAACATCAACGATGAAGCATCGACATATATGAAAACCATCGTGAAAAGTTGTGGAAAATTTGTAACACCCTCAAATCTGGAGATAGCAACTTATAAAATTTTTCTAAATACATCAATAAATACTTCGAATTACAACACTAATAGAGAATTAACTTCAACGCTCACGTTCATCCTATACATACACTCTATGAAAAGGACGGGTGTTACTGTGCCCAATAACAGTTACTAACTCCAACCTGCGGAAGACTTCACCGACTACTCACTCTTGTATAAAGCTAAGGCTTAATCCTCATTACACTTGCTAGAACCGAAACCCCAACTGGAACCTGATGCACATGCCGACAAATAAAAGGTTAGGCTTAACGCCTAGTGAGCTCAAGAGTTTTAACATGAATGAATAAATCTTTAAAAGACAGGAAATCAGTTGTAAAGCAAGATCCTTCGAAATATTATACTTCAAAATGGAAACGACACATTTTCCCATAATATACACTTTTAAAGACAATGCTTCCCAAACATGCATTTCTTATAAAACGATGCAACCCGTAACTCACCCAAAACGGGGTCATAGTTCGATACTCAAATGTGCTAAAATGTAAATAGTACGTCATATCCCAAAACACCCAAAACGCGGGTGGGGCAAAATAATCGACCCTTAAATACGGAGGATAAATCATAAAGATATGGTGCGTCATGGAAAACCCGTAACTCGAAATAATACCCACACGACCATAAAATAGAATGAACTCGAAATATTAAAACGTGGACAATTAAATATCCAAAATACGACGGGCCGACGACGGGGGCTACCCGTATCCGTTGAGAGTGGAGGAACACAAAAGTATGCCACTCATACAACGTTAATCGTATGACACTTCACGACACACAAGCCCAAGTGTCCCTACGACTCCCTTCAAGCTACACCAAAGAGACAGCTGACCTTAGCGAAATATTACCGAGAATACCGCTCAAAGGCCCGACACAAGGGGAATACAACCATGGCATTACCCACCTGGTGAAGGTCCCAAAACGCCTATCAAATGACTACTCCAACACCATGATAGCACAACCCGGACTCAGCCCTCTTAGTGTACACCTTGAAAGGACAAGGTCATAACCCATGAGTCCCGGAATCCAACCCCGTACCACCCAAATGACCATCAAATAAGACTGACTTACGTGCCTATGGATCCAATGCAACACAGTCTAAAAATTACACGACTATACCTGAATGACAACACCACTAGAGCCTGTAATTATAAATATGCAATAAAATGCATTAAGATGTAAGCCATGAAATGGGACTCTACATCGAGCCATTAAACCCGGACAAATGTCCACAAGACTCTTTTAAGCCAACACCGAGCTAAAATGCTCAAAACCCATTTGACCAATAATTAATGGTCCTCCAAATAATGAAATATCTTTAAACAACGTTTATGAAGACACATGTCTCAAAGACGAGATTAACCCAAAACTCTACACGAGATGGGACTAAAGATTTTCCAAAGGGTTTATGAATGCAAATACACTAAAATGCATATAACATGAAATAGACTCCATTTGTACAAAATCATCAAAGATGCATGAATCATGAAATAGATCTTACTTGTACAAAGTCACCAAGAATACGTAAATCATGCTATTTAGTTGCTAAAATGTTCAAACCCAATATAAGCATTTTAAGAGGTTAACACAACCCAAGTTTACCAAATATGAAAACTTATCAAAATACTCACACTTTGACGAATAACCAAGTAAAACATATTTTACTTCGAAATACCCAAAACTTATCAGCAGTTAACCATTTCATGTAAAACACTTTAAAATAAACATTTTGGTAGGTACACCGTTTTCACAAATCAACTTGAACTCACCTTGCTAGATTTAGGCTAAATCTAGTTTTCACCCAACAAACTCTTTTGAAGGCCGCTTGAATCCTCAAGCCGAGAACTTCCAAAACCTAGATCCAAACAATCCAAACCATACATAACCATAATCAACCATATAGAAACATTTCCCAACATTATATACCAAAATCCCTAAATGAGATCAAAACCCTAGTTTCTCCAAAACTAACAAATCTGAGATCTGACAAACCCAACACTAGAGAAACATCCGAAGAATATTTATAACCTTAAATCAAGGAAGCTTACCATTAAAGATGACGAGACTTTCCGAAGACACCTAATCCAACTCTTCAACCCGAGCTTCCACACTTTGAACTTGACGAGGAAGATGAAGATGGAGGTTTTGTGGGTTATCATCCCAACTAGTTAGATGAAGAAGGTTTATGTGGTTTGAGGACGGAAAACCCTCAAAATAGTTAAGGGTTCGACATTTGAGGTTTGGGAGAGAAAAGGGAAGAAGTTTTAGGGTTTGGGATTGAGAGGAATGAGGCTAATGGCTGAAAAATCAGCTTTTAGCTCCACAGTGCGTCACGCGGGTTATGTCGTGACCTTAAGTCGCGGCATAAGTCACCCGTTTCCCCAGAACTCACTTCCAGTGAGTTACGCGACTTGTGCCGCGACCCCAAGTCACGCCACAACTCGCGGCAGCCCACTTCTCGGTTTTCTCGCGTCTTCTCACCTGATTCGATCCTCGATGATTCCATAGCAAAACTCATCTGATTTCCCAACACCTTTACGTCCCAAAAGCCAAAAGACTCCTGAACTATCACTAAAGGAAGTCTCCAAATTCCGGGTGTTACAAAATTCGTTTAATCGGTTATCTATCGGAGATTCATAAGTAAATCCCGATGAATAAGTTTATGTCGTAGAAAGTTTTTTATTTATTTATAGAATTGAATAAATAGAATTATATCTTTTGGATCATTTAGGGATATGATTCTAAATGAGTTTTTATTTAAATACATGGTTCGCTTATCTATTAATAAAAAAAATGATATAATCATGAGAAAACCATGAATTTAATTAAAATTAAAATCTAATTTATATATATTATCTATACTCCTAACAACCTCCTAAGCAAGGTGTCCAAATGGGTTAGAGTCAACTAAAACAAACACACAACTTGGGAAGAACGTCATTAATTTTTTTATTTAAATTGTACGTATTCAATTTTATAATTAACTCAAATCTTAAATTAATTACATGTTTTTTATAATCATAGAATAATGGTAATGTCATTCTCTATTTTAAATGTTTATATTAATGGAACAATATTTTTTCATTAATAAAAAAGTTTGTAATGTTACAAATGGTTCCTAATTAGATCATTTTTTTTTTGGAAAGTGTGTCCTAAGCTATGTCTAAACTAATTCTTTGGTAAATTATGACTGTTAGACATCAGTCATAATTAAACCCCAGTAGCCACAATTTTTGTGCACGTCCTGGATTCGAACTCTGAACAGATGGGATATTTCACCACATCCCTCAGGGTCTTAACCAGTACGCCACAACCCTTGTGGTTCCCTAATTAGATCATGATTGTCATTCATTTATTTCCATGGACAAAGAGGGATTATTTTATCGTAGCTCTTTTTTTAATGTTTCAAGCTTCACATGTATACATACCAATTATATATATATATATATATATATATATATATATATATAAAAGAAGGTTTAAACGAAAACGCTAACTATTTACGAAAACAAGAAAACAGTAAATCATATACAATATCATATATGATTTGGCATAAAGGCCAAAAAATATGGACGCAGATGACTTTATCCGTGACTTAAGTCGCATGAATCATATATGATTTTGTATGTAATCGGTCGTTCTCGTGTATTTCTAAATAGATATTGTTCTCGTAAGAACCCACCTATATATGAGGTAGGTTTATACGAAAATAAAATCTATTTAAAAAAACACGAGAACAGACGAATCAATACAAAATCATATATGATGCACATGACTTTGTCCGCAACACTTAAGTCGCAGCCAAAGTCACCCGCATTCTTTTTTTTTACTGTTAATGCCAAGCCATATAAGATTTTACACGTAATTTGTTGTTTTCTTAAATAGTTTGCGTTCTCGTTTGATTATTCCTCTACATAACTAATACCCAATATTTCAATTTTTGCACATTGTTTTAGACAAAATATTATTTGTTTATTATGTCAGTATAATATAATATTAATTAATAAATTATTCAAAATATTTAATTAAGTTGTCACGTAATTAAACTTTACAACCTTTAAAGAATTGAGTAGTATTTAATTAAGTTGTCACGTTTTGATGGAAGTATGAATTTTCCTTTTACGATTCCTAATGCTTAATTGATATGTTTCGAAAGGGTATTTTTTTTCTTTCTTATTTCCTTTAAAAAACATGTATTTTTAATTAATAATTAATACATGTTTCACATGATGGCTCAGTGTATGTGTGTATGTAACACACACACACACACAGAAAGAGTAAGAGAGAGAGAGAGAGAAGAGAGAGAGAGAGAGAGAGAGAGAGAGATATGTTTGTTGGTTTGGGTTAATGAGTCTGCTTGTCCTTTTTTGCACAACCCCCCCCCCCCCCCCCCCCCCCCCCTCTCCTTCCCTTCTTTTCTCACCCCTTTATTTATCATCTCTATCTCTCCCTTCCCTCTTCACCATTTTCACTCTCTCTATGAATTATAATACTCTCATACATCATGAAGAGATAAAGAAACCATCTCTTTTGAGGGGAATGTTGTTTGGCTCGAGGTCATTACAAACCTTCCATCTCTCTCTCTCTCTCTCTCTCTCTCTCTCTCTGTATTTATATCTATCTATCTCTCTGTATGTATAGATATAGATACAGATGTGTGCATATGATGTTATCAACTCAATTGATCAACGGATCAATCATCCATGGTCTTTGTTGATTAATTAATGAGTATCATTTGATTAGAGAGAGAGAGAATCGTGATGATTGGATCTGGTGTTCTCGGACCAGGCTTCATTCCCCCCAATTGTTGTTTTCTTTCTTCAGAAACTCGCCATCTTTCTTGCACAACAAAGATCCGATCTTGGAGGTGGGTTAATTAATCTTTAATTATCCTTTTGTTTTTGTGATTTTTAGCTGTGAATTAGGTTATCTGATGACAGATAAAGGACAAGATTGGTGTAATGATGGAATTTTTTGACCTACTTTTAATATGCGAATACCCAGAAAACACTAGAAAGGTTTCTTAAAATCATTATTAGTCTACAAGATCCGTAAACCCAAATCATAGATCGGAATATATTTTATATATATTTTGTTTAATTTGTGTGGATGGCTTCAACTTCAAGATTCTGATGAGATCTGTCTGTTTCTGCTCTTTATTTTTAGTTTTACCCCCTTTCTCCTTTTTACACTGATGATGCATATATTTGACTTTAACATTCAACCCCCTTCATCATTACCTTATGATTGCCATGATCATGAATCTTTCAACCTTTTCTGAATCTAGGGTTTTCATGTTTTTGAACTTCATTTTTTTTTCTTGGGGATTTTGATTTAATAACTCATGAGATCTAACTTTTGACAAAGAAGGTCAAATGGGCATTCCCTTTTTTCTTTTCAATTTTCTTTGTGAATTTAATGTTATATAGCTAGCTAGCTCTCCTCTCCATTATTTTGTATGGCTAATGGGCTAAACAATCATATACAGGTCCCTCACCCCCCCCCCCCCCAACAGATATATAAATGGCTCTGATGAGATTTGGACTCCAATCTTGAAATCACTCATGTGGGGGTTGCTTCATTGAAGTCAAAGCTCAATCTTTATGATTATTTATTGCTTTCTTGTCATATTAAACTTATATATATACTACCAAATTAAGCTGCAAAAATTCTGTTTTTTTAGTCAATTCCTGTGTTTCTTGCAACAAGTTTTTTGTGGGTTTATTGATTAATGTTTAAGTGTGATTAGTTGTGTGAATGAAGAATGTGCATGTGTTAATGGGAATGACAAATTAAGCAGGTGTACATGGTGGTGGTGGTAGCTGTGTCTTGAAGAAAGGGAAAAATTAAAGAGTTGTCATATAACTAGACCAGTATAGGTTACCCTAGTTGATATATGGATGTGAAAATGATGCAACCCTTTTTTTTTTTTTTTTTTTTTTTCTGTTTTCATGAGAAATGTTTCACTTATTATGAACCCTAGAATTTGGCATCACAGTGTAGTCCTTTGATTGATTTGATTGGGGTGGTGACCCTTGTATGCAGCTTGGTTTTTGTCCTCACTTCACTCTATTCATCAACAGTTCCCAAACTGTCCTCAACTGCACTTCTTGTTCTTGATTAAATCTTCTCTCTTCTTTAATTAAATCTCTTCTCATATTCTTCAATCTTGACCAATGTTTCTTGATTCTTGATATATATTTAATCTTTTCTCTTTAATCTGTAAATCAGTTTTCATATTCTTGATTCTTGACCAGTAATGGGTTCTTGATTAAGTCATCTGTTTTCATATTCTTGGTCATTCTTGTTTCTTGAAATGCCATGGGAGCTAGAATGCATGTTAATGGCTTCCATTCATTATGAATAATGATGATCTTATTATGAATGTGGTTATATAATTTATATAAGTAGACGAAAGGTCATACGAGAAGTTAAACAGCGATAATTTTGTAATATCATATATGATTACATGGTATGTGCGTGTGATGTATATGTATTGTCAATGTAACATGTGTTTAATCATATATGATTAAGTTTGTGTATCATATATGATATCACACTTCTCGCCTTTTGACAAAATGTTTAGCTTCTCGTTTAATCGTGCCCTTGTATCAGTATTCATGGATCTTTGTGTATATATATTTTTTTTCCTTTTTTTTTAATTTGATTTTTCTTAATTTGTTGAAAAAGAACATGGTCTACAACAGGTGGTGTATGAGATGTGAATGTGTCATAAATTCATGAAGCTGTCATCATTTTTATATCATTCAGTAGTACAAGAAATGTACAAGCTTTGTTGCATAGATTACATTAGCTTTTAAATTTACTTCATTGACTCTCTTTATTTGTTCAGGGTGTAGTCAACATCTGGCATCTAAGGCCTATGGATTCCGTTTTTAAAACCTCTCTTCTCTTCTTTAATTGATTGAACAATCATGTTTCTTTTTCTTCCTCTATTTACTTTTTCATTTTCAGTAAAGTTTAACTTTTTAATAAACCAATTAAGAGCCTTCACGATGTGTTTTTGTAAGCTTTTTAAGACTGTTTTCGAAAGGGAAAAAGCTTAGAGGTTAAGTTTTTTTTTTAACGTTAGTGGTCATTTTTTTTGGTAGGTTTTGTTGTAATTGTAGGACTTGTTTTTTCAAAAGTTTTTCATATTTAATCAGTTTAATTTTATTGAATTTTATAAAAATTTTGTAACTAATCAATTTTATTTATTAATATAATTAAAGTAATTATATTTAAATAAAATAAATAAATACATAACTAAAGGAATTATATTTTTTTATATATATTTATTATTGTACATACTAATTAAAAGTTATCTTTTTTTATTTTATTATAGATAGTTTTATATGATTTTTACAGATTTCTTGATAACCTAAAATTTATTTTTTTAGTGTACATATTTTTAAATTAACCTTTTATAAAAAATTTATTGTACATATTTTTATACAATTTTAACAAATTTATTAAAAATTCAATTTTTATTTTTTAGTACACATACTTTTAAATTAACCTATTTTAAAACAAAATTCATCATCAATTTCGTTCCGACTTGGTTGAACATATCTGGTCTTTTAGTGATCATGAATGAAAAAAAATATTATTTCAATTTTGTATAATTTATTTCAAGTATTGTAAAAGATATAACTTATTGTTTAATATAGTTTTATTTAAGTGGTTAATTCTTTTATAATAAGAATTTTATATATAATATATGTTGTATTCAAATTTTAAAAAATTATGTAACATAGATATTTTCTCAATATAAATAAATATGTATTTGTATAAATTTCAATATGTTGATTTTTATAAATAAAAGTATAAATGATATAAAATTAAAATAGTGGAACCCTAAAAGGCATGAAAAACTTAGAAAAAAGCTTGAAAGAGATTTTCGTGATAATGAATATATGTCGAGTCTTTTGAATTGTTGAATTGACAATGATATAGAACAAAAAGCTATAAAAAGCCTTACATTCTGAATGCTCTAATAATAGACAAATTTCATCAAAACATAAAGTAATTTATCTTGATTTTTACTCTAGAATTGGTTGCTTACATTTCAAAATTTCATTTTGATGTGTAAAACAAAATGAGGAAAATTTAATAAAACAATTTCAATATGGGTTTTTGGTTACATCTTGACAAAGTTATACTAAAATGTTTTCCTAATGTCATGAAGATGAATATATTATTTGATTGCATCGGAGATATAATGTGTTTCTTAAAGTAAAGTTTTAAAAGTATCACCACAATAAAATTGGGTTGTTAAGATATCAAAAATGTTTAACTGTATTTTAATAGATCATTTTATAAGATCAGATAATTATGTATCATATATAAAAGTGTTAGAGTGAATTGTGGATTTGGTCCATGTGGTTTAGTGATAAAATTATAGTTTATTTCTCAACGGTTTTCAATGATTTTTTGTGTTAAAATATCAACAATAAGTTTGTTTGTTGCAATGATAGTAAAATAAACAATATAATTGAATCGTCTTTAACTTAATTAAAATTTTAATTCAATAAATCAAATCATAAAACCATATTTTATTTTATTCGCTCTAAATAAAATAAGATATAGTTTTATGATCTGATTTGTTTAAATTGAAATTTTAATTACATTAAAACAATAAAACTATATATATTTTTCCACAATTACAATAAAATAATAAAATTAAATCGTATTTAATATAATTAATTTTAAAAAAATTAAACAATTAAATCATACAATAATGTCTTATTTTATTTATTTTAATATCGTTATATATATATATATATATATAGATAGATATTTTTTTATTTGTATACATGTGTGTATAAAAATATTGTTTATATTTTTTTTTATCAAAAAAGAACAAAAAATGGCTAAAATGGTCCTTGATTTAACAAAGTTAATGGAAGTGTTAGTCAGAAGAACCATGACCAAAATAAATTGAATACCACAAGGACTAAATCCACAATAAACATAAAATGAGGACCATGTATAGCGTTTTCGTTTAGGAGCTTTAACATGTATATTATAAAATGTTTAAAATAAAGTGGCGTAATAGTTTTTCTACAACACACTTTGAAGAAAGTGTTTTATGAAAAAATCTTTTTATAGAACTTTGTTTTTATAAAATGTATTTCTTTTCTTTTCGAATATTAATGCCATATAAAAAATCAATAAGATGTTTTATTTTAAAAGTGTTCTAAAATATTTGTTAGAACACTCAAAAACATCTGTAAAATGTAAACATATTGTAACACTTTTAAATAACTTTTAAATAGGATTCACAAGTGTTTGGACGTATAAAATTAAATAACTAAAAAAAACTTTTTACACGGTTGTAAAGGGTTTTTTACACGGGTTTAATACTAAAACCGTGTAAAAAAACTCTTTATAACCGTGTAAAAAGGCTTTTTTGTAGTAGTTGTTTTTGTTGTAGTAATGTAAGTTTAATTAATAAAAAGCAAAACAAAATACATTCTATATATATACAATTTGTTTGTTATCAAAATACAAAAACAAAATTATATTTCGTAACAAAAACCTATTTAAAATGCCAACTTGAACGATGGTCTTTGTATTAAGATTTTCATACATTGTTTAAACATATTTATTCTTATAAATTATAGTTTATTAATAAATTTGATTTACAAAACATGCTGAATTATTCAACAACAAAAGTATGATAATTCAAAAGGTAAGAAATACTTTTGTTGAATATTATAAGGGAGCGTTTGGTTTACGGAATGAAATTTGGTGGAATAGGATCCATCAAAAAAATTTGACTTTGAAGTAATTAGAATGAAATATGATGGAATTTGACAATATGTTTAGTTGACAGGAATTTGAATGAAATCTTGTAAAAAAAATAGAAATATGCATTTGTCGAGGGTGGGGTGAGGGTTGTAATGACGAAAATAATGGGGGGGGGTGATGATAAGGGTGGGGATGGTGGGTGGGGGTGGGGTGGCACTGGCGCTGGCACTGGCACTGGCGGAATGATAATATTAACTTATGGTGGTGATGGTGGCGGCAGCGGAGGTGGTGGCACTGGCGCTGGCGCTGGCACTGGCGGAATGATAATATTAACTTATGGTGGTGATGGTGGCGGCAGCGGAGGTGGTGGCAGATATGTTGTCGGCGGGTGAGGGCAGGGCGGGGAGGGGGTGGTGATGCAAAAGTTATTTTTGTCTTTCTAAAGCGAAATTATAAATTATGTTACATTTGTAACGATATAGAATTCAAATCCTTCACATATGCTAAGGAATGATCAAATCCCTCAATCGTGGAATCCGGTGGAATCCAATCAATTCTTTCCGTGAACCAAACATCACTAAATAATTTATCATTCCAATTCCATTACATTCTTTTGAATTCCGTGAACCAAACAGCCCTAACTTTCTTGTTTATGAATAATATGATTTTTTGTACCCATAAGTGTATGGACCAATTTACATGCACCTCAATTAATTTTATGGGTCCTAAAAAACAGTCAGAAAAATCCTCGGTGGTCTTATAAGACTCAAACTAATGATCTCTGAGAATCTATACTATATTATAAGGCACGGATAAAAAACTCTTAAATACAAATTATTAGGCACAAGGTGCCATCATTTTATGTAAGATTTTAAAAATCTCTTAATTTACAAATGTTAAAGCACAAGATACATATTACTACTGCAGGCTTCTAACACCCACCACTTTGGTATGTGCAGAGTCTTCCTTTTATACAGATATTTTCATGTATCACTATTAATTAATATAGGGAAATTAATTAAAATAACCGTATTTGAACATCGTATTACCGAAATACCCCAAATTTCGTCGATTTTGCCGAAATACCCTTTAAGTCCGGGAATGTCGGGGTTATGTCCGGGAAACCCATATATGTATCTCACACACACCCATATATGTATCTACACACATGTACACTTGTTTTTGTAAAACTTCACTCAATTAATAATGTATAAACTCAATTAATAACACGATCTCGGCCCCCAACCCCGGGTTTCCCAGACATAACCCCGAGATTCCCGGACATAACCCCGGGATTCCCGGACATAACCCCGGGATCGAGTCCTTTCCCGGCCGAAACATAACAACCCCGGGATCGATGCTCATCCCGACCACGTTTCCCGGACTTAAAGGGTATTTCGGCAAAGTCGACGAGATTTGGGGCATTTCGGTAATACGATGTTCAAATACGGTTATTTTAATTAATTTCCCATTAATATATTATATTACTATAAATTTGTTTTAATTATATTATTAAATATGCAATTGGTTATTTTTTGAAGATATCATTAAAATATATAGATAATCATTCAATTCTAACAAAATACTTAATTTTTTTATATATAAAACGTTATATTATTAAGCCTAAATTAAACAAATTTATAAAAAAAAACATTATCACTTTATTAAAATCATCCAAAATCGTACCGTAAATCAATAAAAAAACAAAAAATAAAATGAAACATTAAAATCGTGATGTATCTCGCTGCATTGCACGAGTATGCTTGTAGTGATTCTAAAAAACGAAAATCTTAACTGACAAGGTTATAAATAATATGATTTCTTTAACCTTTTGTATTAATTTTATTTTGTGGGCATAATATTTATTTACTTATTTTTAATAATCAGTTTCATCATAACAAGTTACTTGAATATTCAAATCTAATAATTTTGACTATACATAGTATAAAAAAATTATAATTATATCCAATTTTATCAACCATTTTTTAGCACCTCTAAAGATCATTTTAAAATATAATATAATACATCTTTATTTTTAATAATCAGTTTCATCATAACAAGTTACTTGAATATTCGAATCTAATAATTTTGACTATAAATAGTATAAAAAAATTATAATTATATTCAATTTTGTAATAACCGTGCTTAAATTTTTCATATTTTAAAAGTTGGGGGTGAGTTGGTGAATATTCAAAGATGAAAGGGGGGTAAGATGTAACATTGGAATAAAAAGGGATTTCAACCCTAATGACCTCATTTTTGGTGGCTGAGAAGAGGAAGAGAGGTTAGGGCGTTTTTTTGGTCGGCGAACGAAACGAGGGAGGGGTCGACGCGATCGGGATTGCAAGCTTTATTGATTTCTTCCTTAAGGTAATCTCCTCCTAATCATTCTTTCTTCATTGCTAGATATTTTATGTACTAGTTAGTTTTGGTTTGGGTCTTTTGAAGAATCTGATGGTCGGTTGTTTTGGGATTTGTTTTGTATTTTTGGTTAATCTGGGCAATGGGGAATGTTGGGATTGAAAATTTAATCTATCTTTAGTGTGGGTTTTTGATTTCAAAGATCGTAGAAGGAGAATTTGTGGGGTTTTGGGTTTCGATGTTGTTCGTCGGTCGCAGAGTCGATTTGGGTGTAGAAACCCCGGTCGATACCGAGGTATAAGTACCGGTAGACGTCGGGGGTTGAGACCCCGGTCGACACCGGGGGAGAGTTGATCTGGTCGATACCGGGCGGGATGGCCCCGGTCGACACCGGTCCATACCGGGCGTTGAAGCCCCGATCGTTTCTAGTTCGGGCGATGGTATGGGTCGCGGCCCTGAGCTGTCGCATTTGGGCTAGGATATTTAGGTTAGCAGGCCCAATGCTTTGTTATCATGTTTGGACCAGTACGTTTAGCGGGCCGGGTTTATTCGATTAAATTGGTCCAATCATTCGGGAGTTATAGGGTGTTGAGGTTGATTTCCGTATTAAGTTAGAAGGTACCGAGAGTTTATCGGTCTATGTGTTTGTATGCAGGGTTCGTTTCGGGCATAAGAGTAGACGCGAGGATTTAAGTAAAGGACATCAGGTGAGTTTTTCTGAACTCAATGTTTTATTAACGACAACATATGAAAGTTTACTGCAACTGTGATTTATTATGTTGGCATGTTTATGATGAAATTATTTAAGCATGTTTTATAACTTGGTGATATTTAAATGTATGCATACATTATTTGTGGAAGATGTGACCTAAGTCGGGGAGTGTGGCCCGCCTTCTCGTATCGGGGAGTGTGACCCGTTTATGCCATTGGGGTGTGTCCCAAAATTAAGGCAGTGCGAGTTAGACACACCGTCTTCGACGGTAGTGTGGTCAGTAGTGTGAACTACTCTTATGTTGTTTATAAATCTGTTTGTTTAAAGTGTGAAAAGTTATTTTGTTGCTTATTTGTTAGAGGGGACTCACTAGACCTTTGGTCTAACCCTCGCTCTTTCAAATTTTAAAAACCTTTTTCAGGCAGGCGTGAGCTAGGAAGAGCTAACAAGAGTATAGAGAAGGTGTAGCGAGATTGGATAGAAAACCGTCACCGTAATTTATCTTTCTTTATATATCTCAGTTGTGTAATAGATAGTCGTGCAAACCTTGAATTTAGTTATAAGCTTGGGGTCGTTTTGACATGGAATATTATTGCGATTGCTATTATTTGTCTTGTATTAGTTGGGTTGTTACAATTGGTATTAGAGCCATAGTTTAAGGGATTTAGGTGACCGGATGGGCCTAAACTTAAACTGTGAAGTAGGGGGACACAACTGAGATTTAGGAAGCCTTTAAGGAAGACCTTGATCATCGAGAGGCATGATAACAATAGTGAGTACACTCATGTAACGTAATTTCAGAATTGCATCTAGCCAATGCCATTATGAAATTACAGGTGCATGGGCATACTCAATTGCTATTGTTGAATATAGTTTAGGGTAGAGAGTCCTATCCATGAATTGATAGTGTTGGTCTGGCATGTTGTGTGGGTTCGCTTGTGGTTGTAAGGTTAATACCGTTTGGGAAGAATATCGTGTGGGATGTAGATATTTCGTTGAGAAAGGATCTCATGGGTCCCTAAGGAAGATAATATGTTTGGAGGTGAGCTTTTCGCCCCACAGGAGTCTTCGGTTTGGTAGAATGTTGTGTCGATTAGTGGGAATCAGGAGAGTGTTAATCCAAGAATCGGAGGATAGAAATGAGGCTTTTAGAGCTGTAGCTAACTGAAGGTTGGTTGAGAGACGAAATCAGTGTTGACTGATAAATGTAGTGAGGGTCAAATAGAATCGAGATATGGTTGGTAAGTTTGTTTGAGGCCAAAGTGAGGACGCACGACTTGCGAAATTGTAGTTGCGATGGTAACTGGTACTTGGACATTCAAGGATGTTGGGAAGCGTTGGTGCTGGAGGTTGTGGCAAATGTGAGGACAATGACTGGTTGGTCGGAAGTAGAAAGTCTGAGATGAGCTATGGTGAGTGCAAGTAGTTGACCTTGTTAGAGTATTTATAGCCTTCAATGTCAAGTGAGTCTCCTGCATTGTGTTTCAAACAAATTGTTTGAGTCATTAAAATAATTCATATCAAATTTCGTGGCATATGGGTGTCTTGCGATATATTCGTTTTAGAAAAACGTGATGATGCGTGTAAATGTGGGTTTGAATGAAAAAGACAAGTATGTTGCATTGAGCGATAAAATTTCGATTGTGGTGTGGGAGAATTAATTTATTTCTTTATAAATGAGTTAACTTTTGCTGTGAAAATCATAGTGGCATTGGGTCACACGATTTTATAAGTGCATTTGGTACAAACACATGTTGTCATATCAATGAGAGTGAGAGTCGTCTGACTCGCTGTAAGCAATTCTGTAGTATCTGTCTAAATCGCGTGGGTATTGTTTATCAAAAATAAATTCAAGTATGTCAACATCGATTTTGGAATGGGTGAGATGTATTTTGTTGTGGAGTTGAGAATGAACGATCCTCGAGATCGTTGTGCATGGTTAATCAATGATGTCGGTGTGGGATGGTGTGGTGTGTATTCAAGCTTGTTTCATAATGAGGTACATGTAAAAATTTTCAATTATGTCAAAAGTTCAAATTCATGGTGTGTCATCAATGAAGGCTGTGAACTCTCTAGGTCGTGAGGAAGGATTTGAGAGTGGAGGTGGGACGTGTAAGATTCCACATTGGTTGGGGAGGGGAACATATGTTGCCTTATAAAGGGACTTGATACCTCCTCCATCAGACACGTTTTATAACCGTGAGTCTGGGTGTGTGGACAAAGCAGACAATATCTGGTACGGTTGGTCTGGGATGTTACAGGGCGATCGATCAGTGAGTGGTTGATCTTTGATGTTAAGGATGCTGAATTTTAATGGCTTAACCGCTTGTTCAGCGACTTGAGTTGTGGATGTTGACAAATGGTTGTCGCTGGGGTGGAATTGGAAGTCGTTAAGATGCTTTTATGGCAGTAGATTGCGGCCATGGAAGAGGTGGTCTTCTTTGGGAATCCTTGTAGGATGGAGACCCGGTGGAAGGATCACGACGTCGATTGTTGATGTGAAGTCGAAGACCATTTGCGTGATTAAGGGTGGCAAGTTGTAAATGAAGAAGTAGCTATGGTTAGTTTCATTGAGTTTTCGTGAGGAAGCAAAGGGTTATTCGGAAAAGGTGTGTACCTGGTGTGATGTTGGACCACCTTGTACAAATATTGTGAAATGGAAGGCCGCTAGTCCGATCGAGTTGCGATGAGCCGACAAGGAGTGATATTTTGTTGAGTGGTTTTGAGGGTCATGGTTTTGCAGTTTATTCAGATTTGAGAAAGACAAGGTCATGAACTGCCTTGGAGTCATATAATATGATAAGAGGGAAGAAGACGGTATTTGTACATGTGCAAAATAGTCTTGAAGATTTTGGGGTTTTGGATTGTTGTGTGTCAAGGTGGTAAGGTGATAGTTGTATCGAGAAGTTGGCGACTATTATGCCATAAGTAGGCGTGCAAGTCAATTAATTGGTAAGGAGTTCTTCAGAGTTAGGTGGTAGGATGGTGATATTGTTATAGGACAAGCGTCCTTGTCTGGAGATTTCTGGGGAATGATTTATAAGTGGCACGTATGTGGCTGGGATGTGTGATCGTCTAGTTGGCATCTGAGTAGTTCTAAGTGGGGGATAATTTTCGAATGATAGATGGCGGACGTCTAAGAGAGGAACCATGTGTTTTGGATTGAGGTGAGTGTTGGGAAAATTTATCTTATACCCTAGAGTGTTGATGGAAAATTCGAACTCTTTAGTTCTGAATGAAGTGTAGTGGATAGGAGAACCGTAAGCTTGTCGAGATATTCTTTGAGGCGAAGGAATTCTAGCAGCTTGGGCAATCCTGTTGGAGTGCGAGAATCGTGCGGTGCTTTCGAGTAGTTGATTGTTTTTTTCTCGTGAAAAAGTTGTGAGTAGTCCGTTGGTTAATTGTTGTGAAGTAAATGTGTTTTCGGTACATTTGGGAATCATCGAGGGATGGAGTAAGCAATGTTGGGCGAGCAGTGTTTGCCACGACGAGAAGAGAGTGAAGTTAATATGTCGGAAACGTGGGTAATCTGAGGGTGAGAAGTTTGGCTAGGGAACTAAATGTGGAATTATGTTCGTTGTTGTCGCCGTTAGTAAATTTATGAATCCTTAGCGGGTGTCAGAAGGAGGTTATGGCGTACGTTGCATTTGGGTGTCGAGTAATCTATGTTGAGCGGTTGGCCTAAAAGCTGGCACCGCTATTCAGTGAGTCGATTATTGAAGGGAGTTTGAAGCATTTTAGAAGGAAAGGAAGAGGTGACGGGATGTAGTGTTCGGAGTGAAGGACCAAGGTGTCAGACGTATTATTGCATGGAAGAGATTCCAAGCGAGTTGGTTGTCCAGCGTTAAGTTACTTGGAGTAGTTTGTGCAAGCATGGTCACTTCGTGTTGGATGGGTGAAACCTTGTTTATTGCGCTTATGGTTGGACGATTGTGCGGACGGTGGAATTGAAGTGTGCTGTTTTATTCAGTCAGTTGGAATTAGAGGACTATGAAACTGATGAGTGGTGGAAGTTTTCAGTCCTTCAGGTAAGAAGTTAAGGGTGTTGAAGTTTGACGCGGCGTATGCGTAATATGTATGAGTGGTGCAACAATGATAAGTGTGATCATTGTGGTTTGAGAAAGAGGGTGTTGGTCACATTAGGCGAGCAAATGTCGAACATTTTGTGTTGGAATAAGGTGGGAGAGCGATAAATTGTGGGTTCAGAGACAGTTCAAGTGGCGGCCGACAAGGCGAACTAGATTCGGGAAAGGTTAAAGGTAGCTCAAGGTCGTCAGAAGATGTACGCAAATAAGCGAAGGAAGTCGATGGAGTTTCAAGTAGGGGACAGGGTGATGTTAAAAGTCTCATCGTGGAAGGGAGTGGTTCGATTCGGTAAGAAAGGTAAGTTAAGACCGAGGTTTGTGGGACCGTTTGCCATCGTGGAACGCATTAGGGATGTAGCATACAAACTGGAATCACTCGTGAACCTACGAGGAATTCACCCCATTTTTTTCATGTGTCTAATCTAAAGAATTGTTTAGCAGAAAGTGATGTCGTCGTACCATTGGAGGTTATCCAAGTAGATGAGAAGATAAGTTATGTTGAGGAATCGATAGCTATTCTTTTGAGGGGAGGATATTTTTATAATTGGGCTTAAAATTTTCATATTTTAAAAGTTGGGGGTGAGTTGGTCAATACTCAAAGATAAAAGGGGGTAAGATGTAACATTGGAATAAAAAGGGATTTCAACCCTAATGACCTCATTTTTGGTGGCTGAGAAGAGGAAGAGAGGTTAGGGCGTTTTTGGTCGGCGAACGAAGCGAGAGAGGGGTCAACGCGATCGGGATTGCAATCTTTATTGATTTCTTCCTTAAGGTAATCTCCTCATAATCATTCTTTCTTCATTGCTAGATATTTTATGTACTAGTTAATTTTGGGTTGGGTCTTTTGAAGAATCTGATGGTAGGTTGTTTTGGGGTTTGTTTTGGATTTTTGGTTAATCTGGGCAATGGGGAATGTTGGGATTGAAAATTTAATCTATCTTTAGTGTGGGTTTTTTATTTCAAAGATCGTAGAAGGAGAATCTGTGGGGTTTTGGGTTTCGATGTTGTTCTTCGGTCGCAAAGTCGACTTGGATGTAGAAACCACGGTCGATACCGGGGTATAAGTACCGGTCGACGCTGGGGGTTGAGACCCCGGTCGACACCGGGGGAGAGTTGATCCAGTCGATACCCATAGGTTAGCAGGCCCAGTGCTTTGTTATCATGTTTGGACCAATACGTTTAGCTGGCCGGGTTTATTCGATTAAATTGGTCCAATCATTCGGGAGCTATAGGGTGTTGAGGTTGATTTCCGTATTAAGTTAGAAGGTACTGGGAGTTTATCGGTCTATGTTTTTGTATGCAGGGTTCGTTTCGGGCATAAGAGTAGACGCAAGGATTTAGGCAAAGGACATCAGGTGAGTTTTTCTGAACTAAATGTTTTATTAACGACAACATATGAAAGTTTACTGCAACTGTGATTTATTATGTTGGCATGTTTATGATGAAATTATTTAAGCATGTTTTATAACTTGGTGATATTTAAATGTATGCATACTTACAAATTTTATCAACCATTTTTTGAGCACCTCTAAAGATCATGTATAAAAATGATAAAAAGTGAATAATAGAAAAGTAGTGTGAAACATACATTTTATTTGTATCATAAGTGTACCCATAAAATATAATATAATACATCTTTATTTTATATTTTTGATTTTATTTTATATATGAATATATGGATTTGTGTAGTTCTAATTTTTAAGAGAGTGAGAAAGTTTTTTTTGTTGATTATTAGTTTTATAGAGTATTTTACTCTAATAAGATAGTTACGCTTATTTTGTATTTTAACATGTTAATCATTTTGGTATGAGTTAATTTTTATAAAGTTCAAATATATTAATATGTAATATTAAGTTATAAATATTGTATAACATAGGGAAAAAAATATTGTACAAGTACATTCACATATAAATATACTTGTATTTGAAATTTTGAAACCGACTAAAGACTTAAAAAAACAATGAAATACATCAATACGCTTATCAAATTAAAAATACACTTTTTGGATATAATTTATTTAATTTAAAAAATAAATATTTTTTTAATGTTTTATTTTTTTTAAATTGAGATATATCGTTTCTAGATCTCGGTCCATTTATATGAAAAGGGCAAAATGATTTACCAAAAACTCTAAGGGTGCGTTTGGTTTGCGGGATTGGAATGGAATTGATTGGATTTCAAGGAAGGATTTGGATTTTGAGGAATTTGGATTTGGGGGGGTTTCAAATCCCTTCATGTGTTTGGTTTGTAAGATTTGGAATGAATTTCAAATCCATTCCTTTACAAGTCTTGCTTGGTTTGTAGGATTTGGATTGAGTTTTTTTTTTTTTTTATAAAGAATTTATTTTTATTGGTAAACATCGAATTTGGATCGATACAATTTGAAGTATGAATCACGATTTAGAACCCATCGGATTTGGATTTCAAATCCAGGCCCAATGCCAAGGATTTCCAAATCCATCATAAGAGAGATTTTAAAATGGTCAACGGATTTGAAATCCGGTCAACAAAATCCTTTCCTGCAAATCCCTCCAAATCCATTCCAATCCCGCAAACCAAGCACGCCTTAACCTTCCATTCTTTTTACAAAATGGGTGATATATAAATATTATTACAATTAAAATATTTTGTATACAATAACACTTTAACACGTATTATTGAAATATTAAGGGGAAATTTGGTTTGGAGGATTTCGATGAAATTTGATAGAATTGGAAGGTCAATTATGTTGACCAAATTCCATTCCAACGTTTGATTATGAGTGATAATTTTGTACTAAATCAAATCAGCCAACATGTGTGTAATAACTGTACCAATTAAATCGGTGCCAATTATAGTCGATTGATAGTACCGTACCAAGTATGCAAACTTGGTTGGTATACGGTATTGGAGCCGCATACCCGGTAGTAACATGGTACCGACTTGTTTAATAATCTATTAGTGTTTGTATTTTTTATGTAGTAAATATTAAACATTGTAACTTTATCTATTTTGTTTTATTTTTTGAATATTTGCAATTTATTTTTTGGAATTAAAAACCTTAAACATCATATGTGTTTCTTGGAAACTCATAATTTGAACAAAATGACAAAAGTTTTCATATTTCTAACATGAAGTTGGTACAAAATCAATATCAACATGTACCAAATGAAAAAAGTTAGTACCAATTAAGTGAGTACCAAGTACAAGTGGTTGATATACGATACAAGATTTTGCGTACCAATTATCAGTTGGTGCATGATATTAGGGAAAAAAATCTAGCAATTGTACCAAGTCCACCCCTAAGTTTGATTTACCCATGGAATAGAATGGAATTGAATTCCATTCATTCCACCAACCATGGATTTCATCATTCTATGATACTGTAAAAATAATTGAATTCTATTCCAACCAATCTTCTTAAAATGAAAAAAACTAACTTCATTAAACCAATTTTCTTAAATTAATATTTTTGATAATTTAAGAAGAAAAAAACACATGTTCAAATAAAGGGTATTCTGGTCATCATTTCAGCTTATTTTGTCGGCAAACCAAACAAACAGATTTCAATACCTTTGACATATTACATTACATTTCCTGTCGACCAAACACTTGGTTAAATCTGATAACATTTCATTACAATTTCTTCCAAATTCCACTTTCTTCTAGTTTTCAATTCTTTTAACATATTCCATTTCTATAAAATAAAAATAAAAACATTTTTCGAACTAAACACCACCAAAAGTTTTCAAGAAATGAATCCCAAATATTTTATAATTGATATTTCTATTTGTTTTCTTAATGGAGTGGGCTTGGGCCATCCTAAAGTAAGAAAGGCCCGTTTAATTGGCCTGTTAGATGATAAGTGGCTTTTGATCCATAAAAACACCTATAACACCTCTATGACAATACATTCTTAATATGAAAAATTCAAAACAAATGATTAAACCAAACGACTTATATATACACACACATTGTATTTGATACTGCCCCAAGTATTTGTCGTAACTTATTTGGTTGATAAATTATACCGATATATATTTATAAAATTTGCCGAGACAAAATCCGTCAGTGATACGTCACTAAGTTCATCTTATACTGAAAAATAAATACGAGACACCAAATTGTTGACAAAGTACGGATGACATCTTACCAACAAATTATCGATGGGTTGTTTTTTCTTTGATTATTACCAACTAGAACGGCGTTGTTATGTTGTTGACAATATTGACCATTGTTATATCGATGCATCACTACCGGATTACCCATGGAAAATGTCGCCGGTAAGCATTATGTTGGAAATCCATCGTGTTGGTGATTTGTAGGTTATCCATCGGTAGATGGCTTCTAAAATTTTCTATAATTGTCATAATAAGTACAAATTCATCTGAAATGTTATAAATTACCAACGACTATCATATAAAAGCTTAAAAAACTGTATCATATGCAAACATATACAATATATATATATATACACATATTATATATATATTTGTATAGAGGCATATCCTGAACTTTTTTTAAGCGGTGGCACAAAATAATTGAGAAATAATTATAAAAAATATATGATTAAATTAGAATGACATAAATACAAGTGTTTTTTTTTCTTTTATGCAACCCTATTGGTTTTTTTATTAATTTTTGTTGTTTTAAAAAGAAAGAGCAAAAGGGATCATAACTTACAACTTGTAATGCCTGGTGCAATGATACTACTAGTAGACTGCATCCACTTTTTATTAGCTCAAGAGAACACTAGAACACACATCAAGTAAAAGCGGAAGCACATTTAAAACACTTGATTTTTCCATTACAGCGGAATCATAAAGCAACAATAGCCCCCGCCTAAATCCATTGTATGTGTATATGAATATATATGTGTGTGTATATATATTGGTGGGTTCAAATAAGAACTTTAAATATCAGGAGAATGTTAAATGAAGGTTAATATGTGAATTATTGAAAAAATTCATTTGAAGATGCATATGTGAACTTATATGAATAATATGTAATATCGGTTTACATATGCATTTTCAAATATATTTTCCCTATTTTTTTAAATGATTTATATATGATCATTTATTTAATCTTTCTTTCTTACATTCTCATGATATTTAGCCTTCTTATTTTAACTTTCCATACATTCACCAACACATACATACATACATACATACATACATACATACATACATACATACATACATACATTGTAACACCCTAAAAGTTGGGTAAATTTAAAACTTAAAATTTCGGCAATATAACGTCTAAAATATGAGGGTTTATAAACCTGTATAACATGATTGACTAAAACCCAATAAAGTTGGGGTATTTGCATCAATTAAAGTAGCGAAACAAATAAGACATAATACACGACAACCTATTTAATCTAGAACATTTAACAACTAGATTAAGATGGGTGTCGCTATGAATTCAAAACGCTCTTCTCTCAAAATTCCCAAAAATGGTCGGTCCTTGAATGATCCTAAGTGCGCGTTTGGCGAATCAAGGTGCCCTATGCACACCACTAGAAGAACCTGTGAGTCATTGAACACCAAAGCAAGTGTTAGGCCAAAGTCTAAAGATATAACAAAGACTTTACAATTTATAAAGTAAGCATCATCAATGTAATTAAGTGTTACCGGGATACCCATAGGTTGAACCAATGCCAACATTCCATTTGGAATAAATATTCCATTTCCTATACAAATGCACAAAAGATAACTCTTGAAAGACGAGGGAGACCCGATACCATATTGGGTGACAAGAACACGTGAATGGGGTCACCCGTGATGTTATTGGATTTCACCATACATCCCGGTTCTAGTTCCCATGCCATACTAGACATCACAAACCTCAAACCGTGTATGCCTCTAGTGCTTACTCCGTTGAGTTACACCTCAAGGAGTTACAGACATGGGTGCCTATCCAATCTAGACGAGTTGCACCTCAAGGACTTACGTCCCCTATTGCCTACTCGCTTGTGACCCAACGGTCAACATTTAAAACCACATATAAATATGTCATCTAAATCCTCGTGCACAAGGAAATAAACATTACTTCACATTTAGGTCATGACCAAGTAAGGATAGTATTTCACATGAATAATACATTCTATTCCAAAGCATGATAATATACATTTCATGATCATATTCATACACACAATTCATTTGTCACAAAAGACACCATTAAATTAATATGACAAGCTTAGCTACCAATATAGTCATTTGAAATCAAAACCCATTAATGTGAAAGATGATTCTTTACCAATGTGTAGCTCATTTTATGATTTTATATGCATATAGGACCCCCCCCCCCCTTATGACATTAACTACCTTCCACAAGAATGTATACTCATATGCTTGTAAGATTCACAAAACCCTAATTTTTAGGTTAACTTCAAATTACTCATAATCATCACATAAGCAATTAATAATAACACATGTATAGTATGATAAAGGATAGGAGACTGACCTAGAGGTTTATAAGATAAAAACCCTAAAATGTTGAAGTTGTGGAAGCAGATGTTGAGAAGATCTTGGACTTTAATTGAAGCTTGAACCTTAGCACATATAGAAGAGAAACCCTAGATTAACATTTAATGCACCCACATAAGATTTAGGTGGATTAAATGCAAGAGAGATGGAGTTTGGTTAATTAATATCTTACCTAGATGGAGAGAAAATCGGCTGCCAAGAAAACCCTATGTGTTGTAAATGAACTCACCCAAATAAATCATGCATTTAAAGCCTCTGCGCCCGATGACGATTATGCCATGCGAGAGTGACATGGGCATTATCGTCGGTCACTCACACTGAAATTGTACCGCAAGTCACCAGATTTAGCTGCTCGCTATTGTGACACGCGAGTGTGCCACTGGCAATCTAGTCGGCCACTCTCGCCGAAATGGTACCGAGAGTTGAGTTTAGCGGGGGCGATTATGACACGCCATTGGCACTCTCGCCAGGGTGTTTCCTTCTACCAAAAATGATGGCCAAAACTCGATTTCACAACAAAACTAGAGGGGAACAATATCAAGGTAAATCATAAACGTTAATACGATCTTGGTCTAAAATTCGGGGTGTTACAATCCTCCACCCCTTAAAAAAGATTTTGTCCTCAAAATCTCAAGTAAACAAACAAATGCGGGTATCGCCTCTTCATGTCTTCTTCCGATTCCCAAGTTACGTTGGCTCCTCGGTGGTGCTTCCATTGAATCTTTACCATGACCACTTATTTGTGTCTAAGCCTCTTTGTCTTCCTCTCTAGAATAGATTCGGATTCCTCCACACATCGGTCGTTATCCACTCTAATCTCTAACAAGGGAATGACACACTCCTTTTCGGCTAGGCACCTTCTCAAGTAGCATACGTGAAAGGTAGGGTGAATCCCGTCCATTTCGGGCGTTAAATCCAACTTGTAGGCTTGAAGCCCAACGAGCTCGAGGATGGTGAAAGATCCAAGGAAACGGGGACTAAGTTTCCCGCGTTTTCTGAATCTAATTATTCCCTTCCACGGTGAAACTTTCAACATCACCCGCTCTCCCACTTGAAACTCGACCGATCTTCTCTCTTTGTCTGCGTAGCTCTTTTGGCGGTCCTGAGCCACCTTCAGTCGCTCTCGAATGCTCTTAACCTTGTCGGCCGTTTCTTGCATGATTTCCGGTCCGGCAAATTGTTTCTCTCCCGCCTATAGCCAACACTCGGGTGTTCTACATTTTCTTCCGTATAACGCCTCGAATGGCACCATACCGATACTAGAGTGATAATTGTTGTTGTAGGCGAACTCCACTAACGGAAGATGTGAATCCCAACTTCCCCCGAAGTGTCCATGACGCACGATCTTAACATGTCTTCAAGAGTTTGAATGGTTCTCTCGCTCTGTCCGTCTGTCTGAGGGTGATATACAATACTCAATTTGATCCTAGTTCCCAACTCCATTTGCAAGTTATCCTAGAAATGGGAAGTGAAACGACTATCACGGTCGGACACAATAGAAAGTGGCACCCTGTGCCTCGAGATTACCTCATCTATATAGAGTTTCCCAATTTGTCCATCGAGAGAGTCTCTCGCGTTGGCAAGAACTGCGCACTCTTGGTCAAACGATCCACTATCACCCAAATGGTGTCGTGACTTCTCAATGTCTTCGGTAGTTTGGTACAAAGTCTAGGGGTGTACAAGAAATCGTTAACCCGCGAAACCCGCCCAATCCAACCCGCTAACAACCCAATCAAACCCAACCCGCTCACCCGCTAAACCGCCAACCCACCAAACCGCCAAACCGCTAATTAGGAGGGTTGACATTGGGTTAGCATAACTCAACCCAACCCAACCGCCAACCCGCCGCTAATATATATTATTTCGATATATATATATATATATATTTATATATATATATATACATATATATATAGGGGGTCATTCAAGGGAGAACTGTATATTTTGTGATAACTATGAGATCCAATTCCATCCACACATCAAAGAATAAATTAGGAAATTAATATATTTGGTAATTTGACTTTAAATTTTAATTAAAGGGCATTTTAGATAATATGTTTCTCTCTGTCTCTCTCTCTCTCTCACACACACACACACACATCTGACCTCCGAGACCTACATACAAACATTAATCAGTGTGATACCCAAAGTAAATATAAGACGCACTGTGATACAACTATAATGCCACTGTGATACAACTATAATACACAATGTGATACCTAAAAACATCGACAATGTTAAAAAAATATACAATCAACCAATCATGAGCGTGATACTCAAAATACATACAGGATGCACTGTGATACTACACGTGATACCCATTGCACTAGTACAAAAATGGCTTTTTGTGACGGTTTTGAAAAAATAGGTTTGTAACGATTTGATAAAAACCGTTACAAAAAGTCATAAAAAAAAGTTTGAGAATTGTTTTAGTAACAGTTTTTATAAAAAAGTTACTATTATCAAAAATCTAGAAACATAAAAGCAATGTTTTAGATAAAAACGTTAATAAAAGGTCCCCTAAGGTAACGGTTTAGGATGGCTTTGAAAAAACGTTGCTTTATTTTGTGATGGTTTTTGAAAACCGTTGCCATATAAGACCCTTTAGTAACGGCTTTTGTTTGAAGTGTTGCTTTATGTCGTAACGGTTTTAAAAAAACATTACCGAAACTAAAATATATATAGCAACGTTTATTTGAAAATCGTTTCCAAAAGTCACCAATTCCTATGGCAACGGTTTTCAAAAATTTGTGTTATCAAAAGATAGTGTATGGCAACGGTTTTTGAAAATTTTGTGTCACCATATGTCGTGTGTTGGTAATGGTATTAAAGAATTTATGTCACCATATCTCAAACTACGTTAACGGTTTTGAATAATTTACATCACCATATGTGATGGTATGGTGACGGTTTTGAGTATGTTACCGTATGTCATTTTACAGTAACGGTTTTGTAGAAAAAGTCACCATATGTCATGTCATGGTGACGGTTTTAAATAATTATACGTCACAACGGTGACGGTTTTGTATAATAAACGTCATCATATATCATGTTATGGTGACGGTTCGAATAATAAGCGTTAACTTACGTCATGCTACAGTGATGATTTTATATAAAAAATGTGACCATATGTCATGTTATGTTGACGTATTTAAAAAGTAAATGTTAGTGTACGTCATGCCACACCAACGGTTTTCAATAATAAACGTCATTGTACAGCACGTTACGGTGACGGTTATAAAAAATTAATGTCACCGCATGTCAAGTTACGTTTTCGGTTTCAAAAAATTTAGGTCAACGTATGTCATGCTATGGTGATTTTTTAGAAAAATAATGTCACCGAATGTCATGCTACAATGACGTTTTGGAGAAAAAAAAAGGTTATCGTACATTATGCTACATTGACGGTTTTCTAAAAAAGAAGTCACGCTATGTCATATTTTGACGTTTTCAAATAATAAACGTCAATGTATGTTATGTTAAGGTGATGATTTTGAATAATGAATGTCATCGTATGTCATCCTATGGTGACAGTTTTGAAAAATAAACACCCTATGTCATGCTATAATGATGGTTTTGAAATCTAAATGTCACTGTATGTCATGGTACAGTAACGGTGTTGAATGATAAATATCACAGTATGTGATGTTACAGTGACAGTTTTGGATGATGAAAATCACCGTATGTCATTTTACAGTTACGGTTTTGATAAAGTTACGTCACCGTATGTCATGTTATGGTGACATTTTTGAGAAATTTATGCCACCACATATGTCATGCAATGGTGATGTTTCTAATAATAAAAGTTACTATATGTCATGCTAAGGTAACAATTTTTTATAATAAACGTCATTGTATGTCATACTACGGTGACGGTTTTGAAAAATAAGCGTCACCGTATGCCATACTACGATAGCGGTGTTTAATGATAAACATCATTATATGTAATGTAATGGTGACAGTTTTGTTTGATAAATGTCATCATATGTAATTTTGTGGTGACGGTTTTGATAAATTTACATCACCGTATGTCATGATGCAGTGATGGTTTTGATAAAGTTATGTCACCGTATGTTATGATTTAGGAATGGTTTTGAGAAATTTATATCATCGTTTGTCATGATACGGTGACAGTTAAGGAGTTTATGTTGCCATATGTCATTATATGGTAGCGGTTTTTAGAAATTTAGCAAGTTTTGATTGCCTTAATGAGTAGCTTATAGGGGTGTAGTTCCAAGTTTTCTTTTCATGTAGTAGGGTATATACAGGTGGATCACACAAGATGTTGGTCAACTTGTGAGAAGTGCGAGAAGGGCCAAATCAGATGTGATTCTATAGTGAAATTACATGTGATACAACATGTCCAAAAGGACGCAGGGGACTAGTCTACGTGCGACCAAGGTCACGTGAAATTGAGTTAATCTACATAGTATTAGAGAATTTACTAACGTCGATGCAATTGAGTTAACAAACATTTCAAATTTGAGTATAGTACTTGGTTCAAATTTACGAATCAAGAACAAAAGTTACCTTATGTGTATCATTAAATAATCATGGAAGAAACAAAACATCAAGGAGAATGTGGGACACACGCACTTTGTCGATCTAAATTACCATGTGAGACACATAACTTACGCATAACATTAAGGTGCTTTTTTGTTTTCAAGAGATGCTAAGGTTTGAAGTTTTATTTCATTTCTGATTGACATGAGGTGGTGCTAAAGTCTGAAACAGAACCAGTAACACTATTTAAATTTATGCACATTTATACAATTTCATTTGTTTATTCAACATCATTACAAAATTTACATCTAAAATATAAACTAGAAGTTCATTTTAACAAGAATACACCATCATCAATTTTAAATACATTCAAATCCTACCAAAATAGATCGTTTGGTCCAAACACAAAAAAAAAAGATATATAATTTAGTTTCACATGAAGAAAAAAAGAAACATACAAGCATATGACTTAAAATAAGTTTGTCTTTGAAGGAACATTGAAGTCCTTGAAAATTTGATAACAATATCAAAAGATAACACATATACTAATTATATAAGGTAGGTACATTTAAAGCTAGCTAGGACTTTCTTGCCAAAAAGTTAAGAAATAGCCAGAAAGTATGGACGACGTATAGATTTGGCAAAGTTCGACATGCTTGATTTTGGTTGTGTCCCAATTATCGGCAAGTCTGCTCTCTATCCGATAACAGATGTTCTCTTATCATCTCCAAGATCTCAAAGTTGTGCAATCCTCACCATTTCAGCTCAACAATCCTCCTGCCAACATAATCACATTAGTAAATTATAATTCATAAAGCTATTTTGAGGCAACTGTTATAAATAGATCAACAAGTTCAACATTGACGCTCTACTAAGCTAACAATCATCAATCCGATAGATTTCAACATTGTCATCAACAAAGCCAGGTTTATTTTTATTCAAATGATTCATAAACAGCAGATATAAAACTGAAACTATCAATTATGTTGGTGCATGATCCAAACATATATTAACAAGTGGTTACCAAAGTCCTTTTGTCAACAAGTACTTTTTTATAAGTGATGGAATATCGATAGATCAATCAATCAAAAGAGATTGAAGAACAGAGTTAGATAAGAACAAACCTGTGAGGACATCCATTAATGAAAATATTAACTCCCAGCTCTCTACATAACAAAGCAAATATCAAAGGAAGTAAAAGAATTCATGGAAATGATTGTATACTTTGTCCGTGTAGGTTCATAGAAGCAAATTTGGTATCACTTCTTTCCACTAATCAACAAGCCCTAAGCATCCAATTTCACAACTCTAGCTAGTTTGCTAAATCATCTTCAAATATCAATAATATCAAATATCATCTATATGAAACGCATACTCTTTTATTATTGAGAAACCCCTAATCTTGATTTTTTTATCCATGATAAAACAAAACATGGTCGAACAAAAAGTTGTTTTGATGTCATGATTGCAAAAAACAGACAACAGTTTATCATATAAACACAAACTATGCAGATTTGAAATACAATTGCATATGAAATTACGAAAAACATACCATTTCAATCCAAAAGTCTGGAGATCTTTGGAGTTTGGATGAAGAATATCTTACCTAGATGGAGAGAAAATCGGCTGCCAAGAAAACCCTATGTGTTGTAAATGAGCTCACCTAAATAAATCAGGCATTTAAAGCCTCTGCGCCCCACGGCGATTATGCCACGCGAGAGTGACATGGGCATTATCGCCGGTCACTATCGCTGAAATTGTACCGCAAGTCACCAGATTTAGCTGCTCGCGATTGTGACACGCGAGAGTGCCACTGGCAATCTCGCCGAAATGGTACCGAGAGTTGAGTTTAGCGGGGGCGATTATGACACGCGAGAGTGCCATTATGGCACTCTCGCCGGGTGGTTTCCTTCTTCCAAAAATGATGGCCAAAACTCGATTTCACAACAAAACTAGAGGGGAACAATATCAAGGTAAATCATAAACGTTAATACGATCTTGGTCTAAAATTTGGGGGGTTACATACATACATACATACGGGTTAAATCAAATGAGAACCACAAAAAGATTGAGAACTTTAATAACCAATCTAAACAATCAATGGTGAGAGTTGGGAGGTAACATCTTACATATATGATGTCATTTACATACAAATATAACTTTTAAAAGAGAATAAAAGTAAATCTCATCATTTTCTATCTATTATTGAAATTATATAATTTAAATTAAACACCGCCTCCTTTTTAAATCAAAATTATATTAATTAAAGTAAATTTTAAATCAAAAAAAATTATATAAAAAGCGAATATTTTATTTTATTTAATTTGACATAGGTATCATTATATTTTTTACATTTTCTTTAATAATTTGTGAAACAACATTTTAGTATTACACATCACATTTCACATCATTTTGGTTTCTTTTCACATTGTGAAACAACGGTACATTGTTTCACATTAACAACATTGTGTTGTTTCACATCACAATTAATGTTAAATTTTGTTTTGTTTTGTTTTCAAGTTGTGAAACAATACTATGTTGTTTCATCTTGTGAAATAACAATTTATTGTTTCACTTTAACGACATTATATTATTTACAATATGAAAGAACACTACATTGTTTCACCATGTGAAACAACAATACATTGTTTCACCATGTGAAACTACAATACATTGTTTCACATTAGCAACATTGTGTTGTTTCACAATATGAAACAAAACTTTAGTTTTTCACATTACATTTCACGTCAACTTTTGTAATCAAAATTGTGAAACAACACTACATTGTTTCACCTTGTGAAACAACATTTTATTGTTTCGTTTTAGCTACATTATATTGTTTCATAATATGAAAGCACATTTTAGTGTTTCACTTTCACATCACATTTTTCATCAACTATGTTTTGTTTTCACAATCTCAAACAACACTAAATTTGTTTAACTTTAGCCACATTGTATTATTAATTGTATGAAATAAAACTTTGATATTTTCAGAATCCAGGTGATGTTTTAATTACAATATTTTTATATATATTTACTATATTTTCTTTTCCCATGTGATGTTTTTATTATTTAAAATAGTCAAATATATTTTCTAAAGATGTATGTTATTCTATACGTTACCACTAAATAATGTATATGTGAGAAAGTAAACGAGTAAAAATGAAATTTATAATACAATCAACTAATGAAATATAAAAGATTATTATCAATTAATAAAAATTAAAATATCTTATTATTACATATAAATTACATCGCATAAGATTGAGTTAAAATAAAATAATAATTGATTTTAAGTTTTGATATCCATAAAAAAGGGAAGTCGAAAATAATCATGAAACAAAATTACCATCACGTCATTTCTTAATTATAAATGGAATATTAATTAACGTTGTTAGATTGGAGTGATTAAATGGTTGAGATTGGTTATTAAGGTTCTCAACATTTTTGTGGTTCTCAATTGATTACCGTCCTACATACATATATACATACATAATATATATATATATATATATAGAGAGAGAGAGAGAGAGAGAGAGAGAGTCGGGTTCAAACGAGAACAATACGTATTTAAAAGAATACGAGAATTAACAAAATCATTAGTGATTTTACAATAACACACGAAAAAAAGACTTTGGCCCCGACTTCAGGTCCACGTGGTTTTTTTGCGCATTAATGTAAAATCAATAATGATTTTCTTAGTTCTCGTGTTCTTTTAAATAGTTATTGTTCTCGTTTGATCCTCCCTATATATATATATATATATAGTGGTCTACTCAAGAGAGAATTCAGTATTTTGTGAGATCTGTAAGGCATAATTGATTACCTTTGAAGATATATCCATCTTGGACATAGTAGTGGTCGATTGGTGTACCCTTTTTGCATTTGGACCAAATTTCTTTGAAGTCGCCATCTTCTTCATATTGCTCTTTTAGAACCTTGGATCTAACAATTTCTTGTGCGAGGGTGATCATCAAAGTGTCTTGTCTACTAAACGCGTCGGCTACCCGGTTACGAATTCCTGGTTTGTATTTAATGACAAATGAAATTTTTTGTAAGTAACTCACCCACCATGCATGCATTTTGTGTACCCTCTTTTGGCTATTGATGAACTTTAGAGCTTGGTGGTCGGTGAAAATTAGGAATTCCTTTTTTCACGAGGTAGTGTTCCCATTGCTTTAAGGTTCGAAAATTGGCATAAAATTCTTGGATCATAGGTGCTCCACTTTGCCGGGTTTCACCTAATTTTTCGCTAAAGAATGCGATGAGTTTCTTTTCTTGGGAAAGGACATCTCCTTCTCCAATTCCGCTTACATCACATTTAACTTCAAATACTTTATCAAAATCGGGAAGAGCGAGAACTGGTGCGGTGCTTAGTTTGTCTTTGATTAAAGCAAATCTTTGGTCTTGATTGGGACCCATTGGAATTTGCCTTTTTTCCAGACATTCAGTGATAGAGGCGGTAATGGTACCGAAATCTCTTACAAATCTCCGATAGAAGGTTGCTAGCCCATGAAATCAACGAACATCAGATACAGTTTTGTGAATATGCCACTATTTTATAGCCTGTACCTTTTTTTCGTCCACTTCTACGTCGGATTCTCCAACAATAAATCGTAAAAATAGGAGCTTGTAGGTGTAAAAAGTGCACTTCTTTAAGTTGACATAAAGTTTGTGTTCTTGGAGTACGGTTAAGACTTGTCGGAGGTGCATCAAATGATCCCCTTTGTTGCGGCTATATATGAGGATGTCTTCGTAATACACCACACCAAAGGAGCCAATAAAAGGCCGAAGCACTTGGTTCATAGTTCTAATAAAAGTTCTTGGAGCGTCTAGGTTCCTAAGGACCTAACTAGTGACTCATATAGATCAAAAGATGCCTTGAAGGCCGTTTTCCATTCATTACCTGTCTGATGGTGATTTTTTTGATCGCTCGACTATCAATAAACATCCTCCATTGGTTGTCTTTCTTGGGTACAAGAAGAATAAGAATGACACACTGACTTAATATCTCCTGAATGAACCCTTTTTTTAAGAGGTCTTCAATTTGCTCTCAAGATTTCATTTTCTTTTTGGGCTCATGCGATCATGAGGGAGGTTCGGTAGATTAGAACCCCGGATTAGGTCTATTGGTGCTAGATGTCCCTCATGGGAGGAAACTTGGGTGGTAGAACATCGGAGATTAAAACCTCAAAGTCTTTGAGCATCATGTCGAATTCTTTTGGAATTTCAGAGTTCACTTTTTCAGCATTCATCAAGCCTTTAACGACTATTAGACAAAAAAAACTTGGGTCTTTGTGAAAGAATCTTCGGGGAGTTGCTCGTTAGAAGTTACAATTAAAAAGTTCTCACCTTTCTTTTCCGGAACTTTGTTGAAGTGAGCTATGGATACCATGGCGAATTTACGGTCACCCCATTGGAATAGCATAACATTGGTGTCGTTTGTTTTTTAAGAGGTCTAAAGTCTGAAGTCTTAAATTAGTTATGATTAATAAGAGGTGGTGTGTAAAAAGGTCTGAATGATTCATGCTTAAGAGCCATTAAGAGGTTTTTAGGAAAAAACAAACAACCCCATTGTCTCTTCATTTGTATGTAACGTCGTTGTCGTATTGCTATGGCCGGCCAAGCCAAATATGGCATGCGTCCATATCGAGAACGTCACATAGAATTTCTTCTTGTAGTGCTTGCCCATGGAAGAGTAACTTTGCAAACTTGAGTCACACGAACTTGAGGTCCTTTCTTAATCCATCCGAGTGAGTATGGTGCATCAAGTGGTTGAGTTAGTAGACCAAGATAGTCTACTAGATTTTGGGAGACCAGATTTTCACAACTTCCATTGTCGACGATCAAGTTGCAAACTTTCTTGTTAATGGAGTAATAATTTCAAAAAAGTTTCTTCCTTTGGCCCTCCTCTTTTGGAGATAGAAGGACCCTTTGAAGAAAAATCTTGACACTTTCTTCAAATTCTTCCTCTGTAAATTCAGCTCCTTCATAACTCGTCTTACTCTTCACTTTCATCGTCGTCTACGAACCCGACAGTTTTTTGGTTGCCACATTTGTTGGAGCGGTAACCCGACTGCCCACAACGATAGGACTTGAGTCATGTTGGTTTAGCATATGGATTGATTGGTTTAGGTGTAGTAGGCTTGCTTTGGAATCCGGAATTGACTCGAGGTAGGGGGTTGGAGCCTTTAGAAGTTAGGTGTGGTGCCACATGCTTTCCTTTGTCAAGCGTTGAACTAGAATTTTCAGTATAAGTTTGTGAGGAATACCTGTGATAGGACGATACACGTGAAGATCTCTCCGTTAGTTCAGCCTTCATGGCTAAGCTTGACGCTTATGTTACGATGCATACTATTTGGAGCCCGATCTTTTCTTGAATCGAGTTTCTCAATCCGCTGATATAACGTGCAACCTTTTGTCCTTCAGTCTCACCAATTTCATTTTGTTTGAAGAGTCGTAGGAATTCCGTTGTGTACTCGGTCACATGTCTTGTTCCTTATGAATCTCTCCATCATCAATTGTTTCATTTGCCGTCATGACTTGACCGGTCCTTTTTGTTGTCTTTGTCGTTATGCCACTAACTTATCCCACTATACAGCGGCGGTGCTTTTTAGACATAAAACAACCATTTTTATTTGCTTGTGCTCTGATATCTCCATGATGTCAAAGAAACGACCGATCTCGATTTGCCAGTATAGGTACTCTTCCACGCCCAGGGTTCCATATAAGTATGGAATATCGGTTTTCATTCGGTAACATGGGTTGTTACGGGGTGGTTCGGCTTCCTCCTTAGATTCAAATTTGGAACTTGAACTGACAATATGATTTGTGATAGGGATTCTTTTAGGGTAAAAATAAACCACAAGACTTTTGTAGAAACATTCTACTTTTTTCATTGGAAGAGCAAGGTTTAAATACAAGAAAAGAGGCAAACGTCTCCCTTAATTCTAGTCAACTAACCCAACTATGGACATTGCTTCAACCACCACTTTGACTGGCTCCAACATAATACCACTACTAAATAAAAAGAAAATAAAATAACAAAATAAAATAAAGAGAAATGGAAACACTAAATTAACGACCAATGACTTCCTAACATTACCCCACTCATTAATAACAACCTTGTCCTCAAGGTTGGTCTCCAATGATCTTTGCAACAGCCTCCAGTCTACTTCCCTCACCTCCGACGTCTTCTTTTGTTGCCATCAACATTATTTTAGGGGATTGGCATCGATGGGCCAGAGTGAACCGATCATCACAATTGAAGCATAGTCCCCGTCCTTTTCGCCTCTGCATCTCATCCCATGTTAGACGCTTAGGAGCGACCACTTCCGTTTTTGTAGCTATCGGGGCTTCCAAGAGTGGTTGGTTGGATGGTGGATCGAATTCACATTGCCTTTGTAGTTGCTAATCCTTCATATGGGCATAACTTCCTTGAGATTTTGTGGTTTAAACATCTGGATTGCATCCATGACTTCGGGATTGAGTCCTCCCATGAAAGTCCCGAACAAAGCTTTTTGGGTCCATCCTTGTACCCGGTTGTCCAACCTTTCGAACTGTCGTTGGTACTCTTGCAATGAACTCGTCTGACTTATTTTTTATAGAGCCTCATAAAAAATTTTGCCTTCCGCCAGACCAAATCAAGCCTAAAGCTCCCCGACGAACACCTCCCATGTCAAGCTTTGATTTTCATCTTTATAAGCCCTTTTAAGCCATTGCCACCATTCGTTTGCTTCCCCTTCCAAGTGATAAGAAGCTAGTGGCACGTTTTGGGGTTCCGATGTCCTTTGGAAATCGAAATAATGTTCCTCTCTTGTGTGCCACACGGTGGGGCCTCCTCCCTCGAACCTGGGAAACTTGAGCTTAACGACCTGGATTTGAACAATGGCTTGTCCCGCCCATTACCAATCTTGTTCCCATTAAGAAGGTGATCTCCCACCTGATATTCACGACCACAAATCATCTCAAACAATTTGGTGATAGTTTCCTCTAATTTGGACATTCTGTCCGTGAGATTGCTTTCTAGGAGATTGAACCCTTGTTGCAAGAGCTCGATCGTCTCTTTGGCTTTCTCAATGCGCTCTTTGTTTGTGGACATGGCAGATGTCTTGATACCACCGAACAACGGTCCCGATCAAGCTCTGATACCAAATGATAGGGATTCTTTTAAGGTAAGAATAAACCACAGGACTTTTGTAGAAACATTCTACATTTTTCATTGGAAGAGCAAGGTTTAAATACAAGAAAAGAGGTAAACTACTCCCCTAATTCTAGTCCACTAGCTAACCAACTATGGACATGGCTTCAACAACCACTTTGACCGACTCCAACATAATACCACTACTAAATAAAAAGAAAAGAAAATAGCAAAATAAAATAAAGAGCATTGGAAACACTAAATTAACGACCAATGACTTCCTAACAGTTTGGTCGACCACGTGGTGGTCGGTTTCGATCGTTTTGCCAGTCTCTTCTCCCTCGTTCATTGTTGTTGGTGTTGATCTGGTTCGTGAAGGTTGTTGTCAGAGTGGTGAGGGCTACAGAAAAGTCGTTGTGATTCCTCAAGATCTGCTTAGGTGAGGGGTTGTTGACCTGGCATCTTGAAGGTAAAAGAGACACGAAGTATGTGCTCTGATACCAACTGAAGAATTAGGAAAATGCGGAAGGATCGATAAATGTCTAACCCAAAAGATTAGAGAGCTCACAACTGTAAGATTTAAAATTATTGAAAAAACTCACAATATTCTAAAAGATGATTTTATTAAAAACTGATAAAACTGAAAAATAATGAAGATAATGAAACCTATTTAAAGCTATATGTAGACAAAAGATAACTATAAAATAAAGTAATCATAATCCTAGTTTAACTATGAAACTAATAAAAGGATAAATACTTAAACAAAAGAAAATCGTTCAGATCAAGAAAGCATCAGGTCCCATGTGGGCGACCTTACGCGGGAACTAATTCTCGTGGGAAGTTGAGTCAGACACTGTCGATTTTGGCTTCCAGTGTACTATGCGAATTTCCCGGCGAATTGGATCGCATGGGAAGTCGTGTTAGCTTTTGTCTCAGCCTTTTGGTTGCGATCTTATCCCTGTCCATTTGTTCCTTGAATCGAGTTTCTAGACGCTCTACATCAGAAAACTCAAATGTACCGGTCAAAGATCGATGGGATGAGTTAGCTGGGTTATTCATTACACAGAGTCACAAAAAAAAAACCAATTGTTCAAATGTCATTATTTAACTTTATATAAGGTCAAAGTAAATGTTAGTTATCTTTCATGAATTTGTACATAAAATTGTCAGAAATGGAACCTACTATAACACCATATAATGAAATCATAGAAAGCAAATTTGGGTACTAAATTTAATGCCACCACCAAATTTGGGTAATAGTTGAAATGCAAATTAATGAGATTGGTGTTGCCATCGGCTACAAATCCTTTGCTTGTTCCTATCATCACCAACCCAATGGGAATGGTCTACTAATTAATTCAATTTGTTTTTTCAAAACCATAAAGGAACAATCTCCAAAAATACGTATATGGTCCAAAAATGGCATATAGGGATATATATATTTTTTTTCTTTAATCGTGGGTTCTGGGCCAACTTACGTAAATTGACTAATCCCTCCGTCGACCTTGAATAGTTTCGAATCATTGCAAGTGAACCTCCATGGCCACAAGATCTTTGGCAACACTTGGAATTGAATCCAGAGAAGATAAGATTTCCGCTACATTCCCTTGAGCAGCGACAACCCAAGTGGTTAAAGGGAGACTTGAATGCAAATCTTGAAGTAACTTATTAATTACATGAAATATGTGTAACTAAAATCGACATTTAAAGCTCAACAAGATCACAATAAAAATTAATTCAAACATGTGATATCATAAACTCGTAAGCAACATCAAAATTTAACATATTTCATATCATCTGTAAAGCGTACGAGTAATTAACACGCTAGTTACTAAGCACCCCACCTTTAATTTAGTAAAAACAAAAGAAAGATCGAGGAAAAAGATCAAATAAGCAATAGCTTCATGAAATCGTACATACATACATACATTTATATATATATATATATATATATATATATATATATTATACTAATGCTCTCTAGTATTCATCATCCATCGATCTTTTTGATTTTTGATGGATTTAATCGTTCATTTACCCTTTTTAACTCGTTTTGGAATTCCTCCAAATCTCCTCCAGTTCTCTAGCGAAAGCTTCTTGACGTCCCACAACAATTGTGATATGATCTTTCTTCTCGACAACCTTCACGTGGGCTCGTGAGACTTTGGTCTTCACGTTGGCACTACATTCGACTGGGATGAGTTCATCGTCTTCACCATGGAAGACATGAACGCTGCAATTTAACTGGTTTTGAACCGTATCCAAATACCCTTCGATCTTGCCGGCGGTTCCACATATGATGTTATGAAGTGTATGCCATGCAGCATTATGTGTATGGCAGCAAAAACCTTTGATTAAGTAGGTCTTAATCCTGCATTAATTGTATATAATCACATCAAATTAATAAACAAAGTCGTTTTCTGGAAAGAAACATAAGTCTTAACAACATTTGATCTACCAATGATTAACGTTGTTAATGAAGAAATTAAGATTGAAGGGGACACGTAGCTCGATTTCATTAAATGGCCTCATTTGGTGAGTGTGACATTTGTATTTGCAACTTGGTTGTGACATTTTCATTTAACCAAATATAGACTTGGTTCTCCATGGCTGATTGTGACACATTAATATGGCTTGCTGTCACCGGTTATTTTTCGGTATTATTGTCCGATAAATATATACGTTTAGACAATTTAAAACTTTATATATAAGTATATGTATCAAATCAAAGAATGATGTATTCCAATTTTTATAAAACAAGATAGTAAGACCGTTAGAGAATAAAGCAACTAATGAGTAAGAAATGTGATAGGCTCGGGTGAAAACCGATCCACATCCACAAAATTAAAATACCGAACCATATCATAATTGATTATATTTAGAAACCACATTTCATTTTAGTTTGGTCTAGGTTTTTATTGTTCAAACCTAATTAAAATTGATGTCTTTTCGGATTTATAAATTCTTAAAATTATAAAAAAATCCGAGTTCGTATTTTATTCAAAATCTGGTTTATACAGAAATCAAACTTCAAATTTTAGGTTTCTTTCTTTTTATTTGTCGATTTAAGTTCGGTCCAACCAAATGTGATCCGATTTTAGACTAAGGGGTTGTTTTTTTTTTTTTTAAAAACCTCTTAATGACTCTTAAGTCTGAATCGTTCAGACTCTTTTACACACCCCCTCTTATTAATCATAACTAAAATAAGACTTTAGACTTTAGACCTCTTAAAAAACAAATGACACCTAAATGAACAATCTTAGATGGAGGTCATAAATTTTGGGTTCGGTGCATTAAATCTATTGTCGAAGTGATCACGACATTGACTAGAATTATATAGAAAATCTTACCTACATTTTTGTAAAAGGATATTTTATCTTTTTTTTTAACCATGGTTGTCGAAGTCTGTTTGTATGAAACTCGACTGATCTCAAGAAAAATTTACAATGAGCGTGCAGGATTCAAATAAGTGATCTTTGAGAAGAATCCAAAAGACCCAATTATTTTTTTTTTTTTCTTATTTCGGATTTTTTTCCAAAAAAATGGTTTTAAAAGTATAAAAATCATCATCCTGCATATGTTATATATAAATTCGAAAATATGGTGGGAATTAAGTAAAGAAATGAAAATTTCTTACCTATTTCTGGTGATGAGTTTGGTGAGAAATTCCCAGATTCGGTGGTTCTTACAGATAAGCAAACAAATCGTTCGGCTAACATGTTCATACCAGCAAGCTAACGACGCTCCGAACGCTATCAACGGCCACACCCGCCGTGGCGCCACCTTCCTCATCATATACTGTGTCGCTTGTTCCCCTTTCGGCGTCGGAAAATATGGCTGCCATTAATTTATTAGAAATCCCATTAAATATATATATATATATATTCATTTAATCCACTTGAAAATGTAATTAGTTAATTAATTAATGGTATTAACGGAATGCTTAATTACCGGAGCTAACAGGGTGAGGGACTTGACGGAGTTAGGGTATTTAACGGCGAGTGCCAAAGCTAGAATGCAACCTAAAGAATGTGCCACTATGTGGAAAGATTTCACCTTGTGTTCTTCAAGAACCGATCTTTCGATCATGTCTAAATGCTCCTTGATCGTGTAAAGTGAGTCGTGTGGCTTCGGGCTTTTTCCGAAACCCAACAGATCTATAGCGAATAATCGATATTTCGATTTCGTTGATCTCGAAAAGTTTGGAAACAACGTCTCCGTCCAGAATGTCGATGATGATATAAACCCATGAATAAATAAAACATCATCTCCCACATTATCTGTCATCATGAAAAAGAAAGTGAATACAGAAATTTAAAAGAAGATATATACATATACAGATTTGGTATCACGTGACACCAACATGTTTTTGTGAGACCCGTGAAATCATGTTTTTACACTTAAAACTTCACAGCAAAATATCATGAAGGTAAAAACCTTTTTTTGGAAGGGTGTCCTAGCTATGCCTAGACTAATCATTTGACAAATTATGATCGTAAGACATCAGCCATGATTAAACCTCAGTGGCCACAATTGTTGTGTACGACTGGATTCGAACCGATGGAATATTCCACCACGTCCCGAGGGGCTTAACCAGTACGCCACAACCCTTATGATTGTGAATGTAAAACCATTCATAACAAAACACCGTGAAGGTTTGGGTTTTTTTTCCTTCACAATGTTTTAATGTAAAGTTTCAAGTGTAAAATCATGGTCTAACGGTGTCACGAAAACAGGTTGATCTCATTTGAACTCAACCCTACGAATACATACAGGTGTGTATATATATATATATATATATATATATATATATATATATGGATATAGATGTAGATATATAGATACAAACCTTTAGGTCCATCGGTGTGAACAAAAAGAGTATCTTTACAAGAATTGGACCAAGAGTTGCAGGTATCACAATCGCAATCAGACCACCTAGGAGTTGGGTGAGACTTATGAGCACCGATTTTCTCTTGGAGCATTTCCACAATGGTGTTGTTCACCGTGAAAGTTGATCGGACGGTGGACTTGTTAATGGAAGTCGTAGTAGTACTAACAACGGTGGTTGTTGTGTTATTAATTTTCCGGCGTTTAAGCTCCTTGACGGTGGTTTTCGACACCTCCGCCACCAAAGATGGCCTGGTATAAAGTGTATCGGAGATCTCTTCCAGTTGTAACTTCGTGGAAGTAAGGCAAACGATCTTCTTGGACTCACCTTTTTCCGACACCAAGATTTTACCACTTCCGGTGATGGCTTCTTTTGGGGAGGAACAGTAGCAGGGTTTCCATTCGGCTTCAATGAAGAAATCAATTGTTTTATACACATAACAGAGGATCAAATCAAGAAGATCAAGAACGGAGAAGATAACGAAACTTAAAACATCATTAACCAACTTTCCGATCATTGTAAGAGCTCCGATCACCCTCATTTTTCCACCGGAAACAAGAGGTTCTTCCCACATCAAATTGGAGTTAGGAATCAGAAAGCAAAAGGGTTTTAATTACAACTCAAAATGGCATCGTGATGTAAAAGAAACCAACAGCAAAACTGGAAGATTGGAAAATGTGGAAAGCTAGCTAACCCCACCACACCACACCACACCATGCACCACCTTCTTGAATACTCTTGTGGTTTGAAGGGGAAGAGTGTGAGTTTGCTACTTGTATTAAAGGTGTATTTTGTGGACAGGTACTAACAGGTAAGAGATAAATGCATTCATTAAAACAGTTGCTGGAAGAAAATAATATATATATATATATATATATATATATATATAGCAACATTTTTAAACATAAGGTTGGTGGTGGTTGAACCTCCAAATGAGAAGCTCCCAAGAAACCATTTTCCCCTACCTCTCGATACATCTGCAAGGCTAAAAATGTAACTTCACATACCATCGAAAAACGATTAGAACCCGTGGAACTATATTCGATTTGTCCCAATTATCCATTATGAATTAAACAAGAAACCTAATTAGGCATGAATCTTGAATTGTTTGTTTTCTTGGGATAACTTGCATCGATGGCGTAATTAATCAAGATTAGAATTTCTAAGTATACGATACCGAAAAAAGTAATGGGTGTGAGTACAATTAATGTGGAGGTACATTTTCAAACCATGAGCAATGGATCTTGTGAATTGAATGCACCATGACTCATGTCTCTTTATAAATGGTTCGTCATTAAGGAACCAAACTACTTTAGGATTTGAAAACCATAGATGTATTAGTTGTTTATCTATTTTGATGATACATATAGCTAGATTGCAAATAGATTCATCTACAAAGTTATATTTGAAACTATAATAGGAAATGGGCTTAAATTATTGAGTAAATTATAGATTTAATTTGGTCCTTGTGGTTTGGGGTTTATTATGGAAACTGGGGCCCTAATTTCATTTTATAGAATTAAACACAAAGTTTGCATTTGTTTTGGAGTTGGTCTCTCGCCTTAATGGTTGTCAACTATATATCTCCGTTAAGTCCAAGGGTATTTTCAACACTTTAGCCTTCTTTATAACTTTTTTGTTATATATAAAAGTTAGGAATGCATATAAATATATACAATTATTTAATGCATTTAAAGGGAAAAATAATAAAACTAAATCGAAAGCACGAAACCTCCCGAACCCCTTCTTTCTTCCTTCCCCCACAACCACATTTCCATCATCGACACCCATACCCGACCTCTTCCTTCATCGCACCGCCCTTACTCCACCAACCACCTGCCATCCCTCTCTCTCTCTCTCTCTCTCTCTCTCTCCACAAACCTAGCTTCGTCTACCCCTCCCCCTTCCCCCTTCCTCATCTCTTATCATGGCTCACCTAACATGAGTAAAAGGACTGGATACAATTGTGAGATCACGTAACTTAAATTGTATTTCGACCCTTATTTTTCTGGGTATCACGAAATCAGCTTGAGGATAACCTTAGATTTTCTATATTACAATTCTGACAAAATCGTTCCATTTTAAACCTAGAGAAACGTATCTGCTCCTATACTTTATGCAAAAATAATTCTTATTAAATAGAAATGATTGATGGAATGCTAAGTGGACAGATAACTGCACAACAGTTACAGTAATTGCTTACACGAATCAAAAGGCAACTTAGAAGCACTTCAGAATCAAAACAGAATCACAAGCTTCTGAACGAGAGAGGCTTTTGAATTTCACTTGAGAAATTCTGAAGCATGATTTTCCCATGCTTTTTCATAAAATCCATAGAGGTTTCGGGTGCTGTCAGGGGTGTTGCCCCTTGAACCTCGCTAGAGGTGCTACCCCTAGGAACCCGCAAGGGGACGCAACCCTTTGACCCTCCATATGACGTCATCCAATGATTTATGATTTCAGGTTCTAATTAACTTACACGAGAATGCACGCCATACCTCCTAGCCCGTGTTATAGTTTAACTAACAACCCCATATTCTCTTGTGAATTCAATTACATAAAACAAAACAATGATTTCACTAAAATCAACCAACATCCGTTAACCTTTTTTCTATAATTACAAGCCATCAATTTAAGCGGCAGTTTACCAACACTAAACGGGTAAATGCTTATCGAGTAAGATTCACCACCCTCACTTACCCTACCGGGTAAGGATCTCGTCCATCAAAATGGTATAGTAAAATTGTTAGTAAGTGTTTGTTACTCGCTAAACACTAATAGGGTAAGAGTCGTCATTGTCACTTATCGGTTAAGATTCTCAGTCCTTGTCATGCTCACCTGGTAAGGTAAGTAATCCAATAAACTTACTCGGTTAAGGTTTGCTACAGACCCCTATGTGACAGTGGACACCAAATGTCTAGAGGTATTGGTATAGGGCTATAACTTTGTGATTGTTTCAACTCGAGAAAGCAATCATGCAGGAGGGTGGTTGGAGATGAAGAAAAAGGGGGATGAATTAAGACGGTGAAGGTAGGTGACATAGTTGGGTTTGTGGGAGAGAGAGAGAGAGAGAGAGAGAGAGAGGTGGATGGTGGTGGGTGGAAAGGGGGTTGATGCCATCAGAGAGAGGTGAGAGTTCACGTTGCCGAAAAGTGACACTGGCCAGAAGATGGAGGTGGTTGGGTGGGTTATCGGAAAGTGAGAGGAGAGAGGTGAGAGTTTTTTCGTTTTTTTTCAACGTGCCATGCCACATCAAATAATTTAAAAATATTAAAAACTAAATTAATAAAATGATCATTTTGCCTTTGGACTTAACGGAGATGGTGGGCGGACGTTAGTGAAAGGGACCAAATCTAAAATAAAATGCAAATCTTGAGGGTTTTTTTGTGATAGGTGAAGTTGAGGTCCCAATTCCATAATTAACTCCAAACAACATGGACCAAATCCATAATTACTCTAAACAGTTATATTATACATCCGATAGAGGCACCAATTCATACGTACATATATAGATGTAGAGATTTACGAACATTTTGGTATTTGAATGTGAATTATTGAACAATTTTTTACTTTAACTTAAGATTCAACAGCTTAACTAATTTGATGATCTTTATTAAATGAAGTGGATCCAAGCTAAGATTTGCATAAAATGGAGGGGCATAATTTGATAATGTAGAAGGAAGTAATAGAAAAGGACCCTCAATCCATTAATGCCGCTTGCAATTCTAGCTTACGGCATGTATCAAATAAGTCTACTCATTAATACACAATCACCTTCAATTCTTCTATCCAAATATATTGTTTTTTATGTTCAAAAACCTTATTTAAAATTAGAAATATAAACAAATATCTAGCAGTTCCTCGCCTTAAATGTTCGTTACGCCATTAGCACTGATAAAATCAAACTAATCTAGTAATTTTAATGCAAAGTATTGTTTAGAAGGTAAGATGTATACAGACTTTTCCTGTAACTTAAGGATGGATCATTGACTATAGACACTAATGTCCTCTTTAATTATTAAGTCGATTACCATCGCATTTACAAACTTCGAAGAAAAGGTTTGGATACATCATATACATATATTGTAGTCTTTTGAGAATCAAATGAATAATCAATAAGTAATGATATTAAATATTTTGGTTGTTATTTCGAAATTAACTCATTATACAAACATACGTATGCATGGTCTTTATAATCTTCATTTTATATAAATGACTTTCATTTTAATTATTATCTTAAGTACAAGTGAATTTACTGACATTTAATTAAGGTTTCAAACCAAAAACATTTTTGAAATATATGTCGTCTTCAAACTCCCACTACAAAACAGAGGTCTATCATCGACGGAAAAATCCGTCGGTGAAGGTCATATCCGTCGGTGATCTGTCGATAAATGGCCCTCGGAAATTCAGTGGTCGACGCCGTTAATATTACCGATGGCTACATTGACGGATCACCGATGGTCTCCATTTAACGACAGATTACCGACGGATACATTCCGACGTAATTAGCGACGGATTTCCTACGGATTATTAATAAATAAAAATTAAATTAAAATACATTTACCGACGGATAATCCGTCGGTAATTTATTTTTTTATGAAAAAAATAATTAAAAATTAATAAATGTCAGTTTTTAACCTGTTCAAAACCTGTCAGTTTTTCATTTAATATCCAGTTTAAAACTGTACAAAACCTGCCCATTTTTCATTTAATATCTAGAAATTAAAACGTAATATCTAAAAATTAAAACGTAATACAAACTATCCTACATCGGGGTGGGGGGGGGGGGGGAAGGGGTGATCTTGAAACTTCTTTATGAACGCCTCAAACTGGTCAAGTCGCTCATGCATCCGGATCCTCTCTACTTCCTCTCTCTCTAGTCGCTCCTGCATCTGAATCCTCTTGTTGGTCCCGAAGATGCTTAACAAGTTTGTAGAAGGGGGGTTGAATACAAACACATAATTTTAAAGTTTAATAAATTATTTATTGATAAATCAAATTACAATTTACAAGTTTGTTGCAGAATAAGATTAAGTAAAACATAATCTAAACAAACTTAAGAATCACTTAGAAGGGTTGCACTAGAAATAGAGAATGGGGGATTGGGAGAGTATAGAAAACAAGGGTTTCTATATATTTAGAAAGACGAAGTCAACACAGATGGAGTGTTGATCTTTCTATTTATACCCTATGCATTAAATGCATGACAGAGTACTTTACACGTATCCTTCATTGATTGGCTGCATGGGTCTGATTTTAGGAGACATGCTTTCGGTCGTATGATGAACAGTGTAGTTGACAGAGTTGTTGTACGAATTGCTGCAGAGGTATGTCTATTCTGACAATCATACGATGTGTGCAAGGGTAAGACAAAAGAGACTTAAGGCATAAGCTAAGTGATCGTCAATCACTGAATATCTCTTCCTTCAGAGATATAAAGAAGTTCAGCTATCGCTGAAGCTTTTCCTCAGGTTTCTTCGCGTGTGTAGACTCGTCTTGGCTTCACTAATATCCGCATCAGGTCATGAGTAGACTTGTCTTTGTTCATCAGCTTTGTCTTCGATTCAGCAGTGAACATCTTTTGTCGCGAAACTTGTCTTCAGGGATTACGTCTAACTGTTTAGATGAGAAATCATCAGCGATAACTGAACAGACTCAGTATGATCGTTGATGATGAAACACTAATACACAATGTTAAACGTAATTTTCACTATGTATAGAAAAAGGGTCATTATCAAATCCCTGAGAGAGTATGGATCAATACCTATTTGCTTCCTCTCTCTCTCTAGTCTCTGTCTCAGCTCATCCAATTGAAATTCAACATTTGACAAACATATATATATATATATATATATATATATATAACAAATTAACAATGTTAGACAACATTTAACAAACATATAATTAACAATGTTAAACAACATTTGACAAGCATACCTCCTCATCGTGACGGTCGTGCGAGCTCCCGCTCGAACTGGCACCTGAATCACCAGTCCTAGCATAATAGGGATCCTGACTGGTCCCCCATCCAAAAATACGGCCTTTACATTGTCCTTCGACACTGCGCTCCCACAATTCGACGTCATTGAGGGGTACATTGCTGGGAGGTACAGTGCTGGGAGGTAAGTCCGAGTACTCCTTCTCCCTAATCCGATGGTAGTTATCCTACAGATTACCAAATTAGATATTATTAAGTCAACTAACCTATAGAAAATTCGGAAACATTTCAATTGTAATTTGAACATATATATCCATGACCTGCTTTTATCAAAACAATCCTATCGTCTACCCAACAATGGCAACCCAAACTAAGTTTGCTATACTTTCTATCTATCTTATAAAACAAACAAAAATCTAGACATACATAATTGAACTTACCGCCATATGAGTCGCCTTTGGGTAAACGTAGATCGGAGCATCCGTGAGCGTACGCGTACCAGTCGCACCCGGAACAAGTTTCCTGTTGGTGCGGTGTGTAGCCTCCCAAACCTCGTCGCTAGTAGGCTCACGGCCCCATGCATCTCTCTACAATAGACAACTTAAATTGTTAGTAGGTAACAAAATCATATGTATATATATATATATATATTCATCAATTATATATACATTTAGTCTAGTGGATGATAAATTACCATGTGGTCCCGATGCATAGCGGTACTAATAGATCCGGTACGTATCGGCCGCAGATACACGCCTAAATGCATCGGTGTTCCATACCTGTTAAAAACAAGACATAAATCAATATAAATCCTAGTACAACCAGATACAAGTATTCAAAACAAAACAAACCTGATCATTCATCTCGACCCAAAAATCATGTCGGATCTACTCTAAATTGTGTGTGCGAAGAACCGTGTAGTCATGTCCGTCAAACCGAACACCATCAACAGCTAAAGCCCTATCCCTAGCCCCATTACGGGCATCTCTCATCATGTCCGCCTACCTATTCGTCAGTGTACGCCGAAATGCAAATAATACGTCAGCGTCCATCTCAGGAGGCCAACTATAATACAACTGCATACACATTGTTTGGATTAAGTAAAAATAAAATCCACTAAATTAGTTAAATAGGGTAAAATACCTACCCATAAACGATCCATCATCCATGGATAGTGCTCCTTAGGGACATCCCTATTATGAGCTCATGGACCAGCGAACATGGACCGAAAGATGGCAGTGGCCCTCCGAACCACTGACTGGTCCTTAAACCTTCACAATTGCAAATTATACAACATAAAAAACATTATGATCAGTTTATTATGTACTAGAATTAATAATATATCACATCTACTTACCTGTCGACGACAGACAACACAAGCATCGGTCGCTGACTCGGATGGGGCATCTGTGATGCAATATTGGGGCTTCTAATCCTCGAGCCCGCTCCAGTCGACGACATCTCAAGCCCGTCCTCAGACTGGATCTGATCTAGTCCCTCGTCGGTAGCTGCAACAAAGGTGGACTCGTCTATAGGCTCGTCGGCGCGGGGGTCACATGCCCAACGGAGTTGCTAATGCCCCTGCTAGCGCCTCTACCCCTACCCCCAGTGTCGCGTCCCACCATCTAAAAATAGAGGACGGTTCCCACACAATGATATAATTGTACATAAATCATAAGACACAAAAATATGAGTGTACAAACATATAATAAGGATATAATTATTATGAATAATGACTACATAAGAAAGGCACACTAGTGATCAGAAGACTGATCAGATAACATAAGTTCGTCTTCGTTATCTTCATCATTGTCCACGTCTTCAAATTCTTCTTCTCCATTGTTAGCTTCGTGATCTGATGCATCTTCCTCGTCACTAGATTCGTCATTTGTGGCGACTACGTTGAGCTCCCCAGTGACAAGAGGGACGGAATCGAGGTACTCATTTACCCAATTGTTTGTATTATGAGTTACCCATTCGTTGATTTGAAAGAACGGTTCTCCATCCACGTTATCATCATCCAACTCATCGATATCCCTTTCTGCAACTTCATATATTCCACGGGCTTTGGTCTTCACAACTGCCCACCAGTCCTTTAAATCCTTACTGCCTGAATGATAGGGTGTGTAATACCCTATTGGAAAGTCAAAACTAAGTGTAATGGTGTGACTATTGGAAAGTCAAACCCGTAGGTTACAATCAAATAAAGGTGTTTTATAAAGTTTAAAACCCTACGTGTAATGGTTTGACTATTTAAAAGTCAAATCGTTGGTGTCAATGAAGTTAGAAGTCTATTGAACACACTACATGTAATGGTTTGCCTACTTAAAAGTCAAACCGTAGGTTTAGAGGAGTTTTGGATGACTTAAAAACTCTAATGTAATGGTTTGACTATTGGAAAGTCAAAACCGTAGGCTACAATCAAAGAAAGGTGTTTTGGAAATTTTAAAACCCTACGTGTAATGGTTTAACTATTTAAAAGTCAAACCGTAGGTGTCAATGAAGTTAGAAGTCTATTGAACACACTTCATGTAATGGTTTGCCTACTTGAAAGTCAAACCGTAGGTTTAGAGGAGCTTTGGATGACTTAAAAACTCTAAGTGTAATGGTTTGACTATTGGAAAGTCAAAACCGTAGGTTACAATCAAAGAAAGGAGTTTTGGATGACTTTGAAAAGAGTTTAAAACACAAACATATGTTTCTTAAAATTTCGGCAGCATAACGACTATAAAATGAATATTTCCATTTATCAACCTAATGTTTGCCCAATGATAAGTGCAATACTTGTCACGTTCTAAGCACTTATTTGTTTTACATTTGCTCTTATTTTTAGTCTCCCAATCACCAAATTTGAGTCTTTTAGTCTGTTTTTATCCTTTATTGTAGTTTGGATCTAAGTAAAAGGAAGATCATATGTTTGTGCTGATTTTTAGAAGAATGTAGAAGATTCGTCTTGTGGCACAATCACTTTGATGAAATTAGGTATCGACTTTTGATTTTGAGGTCAAGAACCATCATAGTGCTTGGGGTCCTCCTGTTGTGTTCTAAGAAGCTTTTGTAGTATAAGTGTTAATTCTAAGGATATTTGATGTTGATAATTAGGTGTCGAAGATTAAGATTTTTTTTATAGGTATGGATTTTATTGATTGGTGATTGATGCTCAAATGTATTTTAGGAGTTGTGCAAACATCGAGTTTGGGATAACTGACTCTTTATAGAGTGTATTAGTACTTTAATGGGTAGAACGTCGGGTTAATAGCAAGAATAGTTGGATTAAGGAAATTTAAGAATCTTCACGGTTGGCATGCATGGTGATAGTTTGGAGTAAGGATTGGGATTAAGAACTTCGTCAAGGGAATAGAGATAAGTCTTTTGCGATAGTGGTCTTTAAGGAAAGTGAGAGTGGGCATATCAACCGTCAATTTTCGAGAAAATTTTTATTTGGGTATTAGAAGTTTTGAAATATCGGGATTTAGGGGGAATGTCGAGGTCAAAATAGCATGTAGTAGTGGAAATGGGTGTTCTATTCAAGAATGCTTATTTAGGTTCCTTTACCACCAATGTAAATTCGATATGGTAGTGGATGATACTCTGAATTGAAAGGAGTATAGATGATTATAAACATATCAATTTTTGTAAATATCATCATAATTTTGAATACAATAGAGAAGTATGACACGGTTCGAAAGATAATTGCTAGAAGAATTTAAGACCAGTGCTACAAAAGTAAGCAGTTGAGGTCGTGAACTATCTTCGGATTAGTAAGAGTCTCTCAAGGTTGGGAGATAACTAAGGTCTATTAATTGAATACTTCTAATAATCGCAGAGACTTTATGTTTACACTCAAGAGTGGTGTGGGGTACTGAAGTTTGAGGTTGATTGTAGTGTTAATCATCGTGGAGCTCGTGGTAATAGTTATTGCAAGAAAATAATTGAAGTCCAGTTTGTGGTCGGCTTCTGTTAGAGACTTTTCCTTGAATTGGCGGCAATCGGCTTACGAAGTTGTGATTGATTGGGAACTCCATCATTGATTAGTTTTTCTCTTTGGATGGATGAATAATGAGTCATCTGTTGGACTTGAACTCCGGGGTGCATGACAATTTTGAGTCGCCCCATGTGTCTCCTTTGGTCTGAATATATTGCAGGTAATAATCAGGTTTAAATAGGGAACCGAGGAAGTTTGTTAAGGCTATGTGTTCTACTGTTAGATCGATGTTAGATTTTGAGGATGAAATCTCTTTAAGGTTGGAAGGATTGTAACACCCGTAATTTCCGAGAAAACGATTGGAAAACGGTCGAGAAAGCGACCAAGAGTATGGTTGGAAAACGACGAGGAGAACGGTTGGAAAATTAAACGACCAGGAAAACAGTCGAAAGAACGACTGAGAAAACAGTCGAGGAACGACGATTGGCCGAGCGGCCTAGGCCGCATGCCAAGCGCCCAAGGCAGTGGGTCGGATGACTTTTGGTGCGACTTAAGTCGCCCCAAAGGTGGCCTCACACACCCAGATCGATTTTTAAGCCGATTTTTAGGGTTTTCTTCCCCATTTCTCACCCATTTTCATTTCTTCTCTTCCATGGAGATTTTGGGCAACTTAAGGTCGATTTTTGGAAAGTTTTTAGAGCAATTTGAAAGTGCATATTAAGGATTAAAGATCAATGGAAGGAGATGCAAAGTTTTGAGGAGGTAAGCTTCTTTTGGGTATTTTGAGCTTTATGTTTGGGATTTTTGGTGGATTTGAAATTTGTGTAAATATTTGGTGTCTCTAGGTTTGAATATTGTTCAAGAGGTGTTCTTGGGGATTTTTGCTTGTGGACCTCAAGTCTCCACTATTGGAAGCTAAAGATTGGGTTCGGAACCTAGGTTTAACCTAACCTAGCAAGATGAGTTCAAGTTGATTTGTAAAAATTTTGTACTTGCTAAGAATATATATATTGAGTTTTATCAAATGTGAGTGATTTCTTGAGGATATTACATTTTTGCCCAATTGATTTTATAAAGTATTGAAAAATGCTTATATTTGAGACTTTTAGACGTTTTAATAAATAAATCATAATGTTGTGGTTTTGACAACTTATTGTATTCATAAGGATTATTTGATAATTATACATTTATGATGTATTTTGAAAGTATAAATTGTTTTGTTCTCTTTTGGAGAAGAATTGCCCCAATAATGGTGGATTTTGACCAAATCCTATTTTGAGCATGAGTTTGCATAAACATCGGGTAAATGCATATTTTGACTTATATGAACGTTTATTGAGTAGTCACGTAAGTGTTGAGTCTATTAGCTTGATTTTGGCTCAAATGAGTTTTGGAATCTTTTGTCTGGTTTAAATTACTTAATGTTGAGTTTTGTACTTGTATTGAATATGTTACATATTTGTTTGAGAATTACACGTTTTGAGTGAGTTGGTCATGTAATTGGAGTCAAGTAATTAGACTATAATGCATTGGATCCATAGGCATAAGAGTCTGTTGAGTCCGGTTAATGGGGAGTTTTGATGTTCCAACTTTGGGGCCAATGCTTGAGTAGGCATTATGGTCGTCGCGGTATTACGTAGGAGAACTCAAATGAGTCGGACATCGAGACCTTTGTTTTTGAGGCTTTGGTATAGTTGAGTAGGCACTAAGGACATGAGCCTTAAGGTACGTGCTATCTAGTGGGGGTAGGCACTAAGGACATGAGCTTTGAGGTGCAACTCCAAAGTAGGCACTAAGATTATTAAGTCTTGAGGTGCTACCCAAAGTGGTAGGCACTAAGAACCATGAGCCTTGAGGTGCTACCCGGTGGGGGTAGGCTCTAAGGACATGCGCCTTGAGGTCTTATTCATATGAATAGACACTAAGGTCAATTGAATCTTGAGGTGGTACTTCTTGATAACGTTGATGTATGACTTACTTTATGTTTGCCAGATTCGATGGATACGGGTCTCCCAGTCATGGAAATATGGTTTTTTTGGATAATTTATTATCCATGTGTTTGGTGTTGTTTTGGGTTGGAGAGTGTGCATAATTTACAGTATTGGTATAATGGAACTTATCCATGTTTTGATGTTTGGGTATTAGAGTTTTATTTATGTTTTCAGTATTTGAACAAATTATTTTTTCATTATTTTAGGTGAGTATTGAGTTTTGATTTCATGTTAAAATAGGTGTTATTTTTCATCACGAAAATGATGGTTTTGTTAAAGATGTTGCTTTTATATTAAATACATTTAATTTTGGAAATTATGATTTAAATAACATCTTTTCAGTTTTACTGTTTTATATTAAAGATGAAAACTGTTTCAACTTACTAGGCGGTAATTTTAACCTTTTTTATTTGTCGGCATGTGCATCAGGTGTTTGTTGGGGAATGGTACTAGCAACACCATGAAGAGTAAAGAGTTAGTTAGATGCACGAGAAGGATTCATATATTCGGAAACGTCTTCTATATGTTGGAATAGCGACTATAATTGGTTTTAGTAACACTCGACCTTGACCTAGACTTTATGAAAGGTTTGGTTTGCCATTTTGTTGATATTCTAGCTTCGCAATTTAAGATAGTCAAGTATTGATTTATAGAAACAGATTTATCCTTCATTTGATGTTTTATCGAAAATTTTAAATTTGTCGACTTTTTTTAGATTTGAGGTGTTACAGAGGATAGAAGAGGGTCGATATCACCGATCCATGGCATATGGTGTTGAGGGCAAAGTAAAGAGAGTGAGGAGAGCAGAGGGTCGAGAACTCTGACTTGTGGCCACTATTATCGAGAGAAGAGACAGAGGGAGATCTGCAATCTGTGGTCTCCGATATATGGCCTTTGGAGATGTTAACGGTAAGAGGTGGGAATGTTCACGATGAAGCGGTGGAGGGTGGAGATGTTCACGATAGAAGTGGGGGTGAGGATGTTCACCAGAGATGTTCATGAGTAGGGGGTAGAGGTGGAGGTGTTCATAATGAAGGAGATGTTCACGTAGATGTATAATATATATTTATATAATATAATAATGCAACTTTGTCTTTATTTAAAATTTTGATTGAAAATAAAAAATCAATGACTAAAAGACCAAAATGTCCCGAGTTGACGTGTCAGATGAACCAAAAAGGAAACATAGTGACAAATAAAGTGATCAAATGTGTAATTAGTTCAAAATATAGACGAGACTTGATACTAAATAGGAAGTACATGAACCAAAAATGTAATTTATCCTTTATTCTAACTATAGAAACTAAAAGTGATATTTGAAACACTATTCCTTTCTATTTCCTTTTCATTGTTCATAATTAAGATGAACTGAGGTAGTAAAGATAATTTAGCCTTTCTTTTTTGGGTTTTTTTCATCTCAACAAAAGGCTAATGACATCAATTCAATGCTCGATTTACCTAAATTAAAAAAAAAATTGTTTTCAAAAAATGTACCTTTATGACTTAATCAGTTTAATACCTTTTTAGCATGGAAACAAATGTTCTTCTACAAACTTTGATTCCTATGTTTTGTTGGAAGGGTGTTTACAATGCCATAAGATAGGGTGTAGTTTGGAGTTGAAATTATAAATCTTATCGCATATACAGTTTGCATATTTTTCCAAACCACAAACTTCATTGCAAAATGCAGTATAGTGTTGTTTATGAGGTTTGTAGCTAACACACTTCAATTATAACAATTTCTAAATCATTAGTTCCAAATAAATTCGATAAGACTTGTCCTTACATAAAAAAGTTTCAACACGTCCCAAAAACATGATAAAAGAAATAGTCCAAAACAAATTAAAAAGTTTCATATAATTAATCCAAATTTATAATCTAAAACAAATTAAAAAGGTTTAAGTTGTTTCAGACTTAAAAAGCTTCAATCCAAAACAAATTTAAATAGATGTAGTCTTTCATCTGAGTCCTGACTCCTTATGCGGGCCGGTCTCCATTAATTTAGACTGATATTTTACCGGACCACAATAGTCAGTTGTTTTCCATAGCAAGTGGACTCTTTCTATGCACCATATCACCACACCTTTAATTGTCTATAATTATAATATATTTATATCTTTCATAAAAATATAAATATTATAGTATATAATTATATATGTAGATGAGTAAAGGTTTTGTATATTTCTCATCAAAACAACGATACAAATACAAAATATATAGGAGAGAAATTGTAACCTACACCCATTAACTAAGGAAAGGATATTCACAAAATAAGGAAAGACTAATCAATGCTTAATTACAAATACACAATTAATACATTGCTAAAAATGAGGTACAATTTTGGTTTGAACTATGACTTCATAATTCAATATTGTTAACTGTACCTTTTAATACGATTTAATAAAAATGCACACTCTAAAATATAGAGCCAAAATTACAAATTATATGGTACATTGTATGATATGGATAATATACATGGTTTGATAAACAAGCTTGTTAAAAATAAAAAGAATTGCAACTGAGCAATAATTTAAAACTATTGGTTAAGTACTAAAATGTTATAAATTAACCAAGTCAGGGGCCAAATTTGTATATGTGTGAAACTATAGTCTTGACCAAGTCACGTATGGATCACCGTCACCGAAAGGGCCACCTCATGACTTTAGAGCGGTGACCAACTTGAGACCGTGTGATTTCTTTCATTTTTTTCCCCTCAATTTCCAAGATTTTTATATTTTAATCTTTTCTTTTTATATGTAAAATCGTATAAAATCTGGAATTTCTTAATTTCTATTTAGGTATAATTTGAACTTGCCAAATCACAACATTTTCATAAACCTAACTCGTTATTCAACTGTATTGTTACGGTCTCACATCAATTTAAAACGGACCATCAAAACCTGAATATACATAGAAACATCTCTAATTTTCATAAGGACCCTTCTAGAAAGAAATTCAAATGGGTCCCATGTATGAATATTTGGTATCAGAATCTAAAGGGCCGTTTACCAACTTCTTATCTGGTAAACACTTATCGGCAAAAGATTCACCTTTATTTACCTTATCGTGTAACATTCTTGTCCATGAAAATAGATTGTTGATCATAAACATTTTAAACCCGGTAAACGTTTACATGGTAAGAGTCGTTTCCCACATTTACCGAGGGGTCGTTTACTCAAAGAGCTTACCAGGTAAGTGCTTACCTGTAAAAACTAACATTTTCACTTATTTTTCGCGTAAGATTCTAGTTCATTTAAACGGCATTGTATGCAACAATTTACCTAGTAAGTGCTTATCCGGTGAGAGTTGTCGCCCTCACTTACCAGGTAAGACTTTCGCCCTTTCCCATCGCTCTTACCGGGTAAGATTCTTGGTACTTGTCATGTTCATCCGGTAAGGTAAATGACTTGGTAAGAGCTTACCGGGTAAGCGTTTGGTAAACGACCCCTTAATCTTAGCCTTATCTTTTACCGGGTAAGATTCTTAGTCATTTCCATGCTCAATCAATAAGGTAAGTAATATTGATAAGCGCTTACCCACTAAGCTTTTAGTAAACAGCCCCCGAGTCTACCACATCCCAAGGGCCATCGTCTAGCCTCTGTTTAAGAAGGTGTGTTGCAGGTGTGTTGCAGTTCAACATTGCCTAGACATTGAATATCAAATCTATTTTTTTAGGAACCGTCTCTCTCTATAATTTTTTTTTAATATTTAAAAGGGTCCCACCTATTTTCCGTACTGTTGTCACCCATTGTCCTAGTGAATCAATACAAATGATATGTGCATAGACCATTTCATTTGGACTTGTTCAAGTATATGTATCTTTTCCTTTAGATATGGTCGTCATGCAACATGTATGCTTTCCTAAACTTACTTACCTCCATCGGTGGCAACATCGATTTTCGATCTTATAAATAACGTAATCATTTATAAATAAGCCACACCCATCTTCTCGTAACAAAACAAAAATGAAGATCCGAATGAGTATGCACTCGTTGCTATTCGGGATTTTATGTTTGATTCATGTTTCATGTTGTTTTCCTTTCACTAATTTTGCATTCGGGGACTCCATTGTGGATGCCGGAAACAATAACTACTTGCCAAGTTTCTCCAAGGCCGACTACTCTCCTTATGGCATCGACTTTACACCTTCTGGTGGCAAGCCCACTGGAAGATACACAAACGGTTTCACAATTCTCGACATTGTTGGTACTAACCCTAACCACCTTCTCCCGTTTTCTTTCCTTTTTGCATTTTTTATCAAGATGAAATGCATTAAAATAAAACAAAGATCGTCTAAATTCCTATTTATTGTAAGGAATAGTTATTTTTCTTAATCAATATTGTAATATAGTTTCACAAGTTTTTATTCCATACTCAATTTTAACAGGCAATTTGTTGATCTTATAACCTTCGATAACGATGATGTCAAATTGTCAATCAATATACTTTTGTCTAGTAACA